>JACVQZ010000026.1:682965-771391 GCA_019828575.1 Talaromyces thailandensis | reverse complement strand
TATTATATATATAAGATTAAATAATTTCTTAGAGCTTTTATACTTTATATTATTAAAAAAGACTTTTTATAGATTTAAAAGATTTAATATTATATATATAGACTATTATAGTTTATAATATATATAGAACCTTTATATTATTAATATATTTAATATTTATATTAGTTTATATATTATCTTTATATTAAAGATTATTAAACTATAAATTAGAGTAAGTATTATTAAAATAAATATTTTTTTTTAAATTTAATCTTACTAGAGTTATTATTTTATTTTTATACTATATTAAATAACTAAAGATAGTTTAATAATATTACTTAATTTAGTATAGATAATATATTATTAATTTTTTTTAATATTAATAATTTAAAAGCTATAAATAAGAGATTTAAATATAAAATTAATTTTTAATAAATTAAATATTTTTTTATATTAAATATAGTATTTAATATTATCTTTAATCTATATATAAGATTTAGATTTAATTAATACTATAATAAAAGCCTTTAGAGTTAATTATTTATATATTATAAAAATATTATTTATTTAAAGTATATTATAAAGCTATATTAAAAATTCTTAGAATATAATATTAAAGATATTTTTATTCTATATTATAAAATTATCTTTAAATATTTTCTAGAGATTATTATTATATTATTTAATATAAATCTTAATATAGCTTTAAATATATTAATTAAAAATAGTAATATTCTTAATTTTAATTAAGATAATAACTATTATTTTAATTATTAATTTAAAAGCTTTAGAGTAGTCCTTCTAGACTTTTAAAAATATATTAATAATAATTTAATACTTAATTTAGAGTACTAGAGAAAAAATATTAAATTAATTAAATAAATAGTTTAATTTAGAATAAATATAAAGAAATAATAATTTAATTTTAATCTATAGATTTTATTAATTAATATTAGTTTATTATAGTCTATATTATAAAAGTATAAATAGATAGTAGAGTAATTTAATAACTCTAGAATAATAAATTTATTAATATATATAATATTTAATAATAAAAGATTAATCCTTAAAACCATAGAGATCTGGGGAGGACAGCTAGCTATATAGAAGGTTGCTATACAGGTGCTAGAGGATATGTTATCCCATTCCCACACGTTCGTGCCTGCTCCCGCACCTGAGGTGCAAGAGCGCCGAACCGTGGCATCAATAATCCGACAATTATAATGAGAAGTTTCCCTATCAGCCCGATAGGAAGTGGATAGAGACGGCTAAAAAGGCTGAGTAGGTAGATCAAGCTTATCTTGTATTCAATAGTGGTACTTTAGTAAAGATACGCATGTGCGCATAGGCCGACATCGTGGGGATTCTCATTGTTCGGTCGACCCACCTCGGAGATAAGGCATAGTACGACCTTTTTAAGATTAATAAATCAGCAACGATGAATTGGAGCTAGATAGATATACTAAGATATAACAGGTTGATGCATCTAGAGCCCAGTTCTTGTTCATCAACTGTCTTCATTATGACAGAAAACTTTCGATTCACCGTGGGGTCACCCTCACCATTGCCTATAGGCTTCAATTCTAAGAAACGGAGTAGAACAGCATGCACTCGCTGTAAAGATAAGAAACAAAGAGTATGTCTGTCTTTAACTCCATAAACAACCACATACGAAATGACACTAAACGAATGGACTGTGTTAGTGTGATGGCAGTTATCCCGTCTGTGGGAATTGTCAAAAGGCAGCCGCAGAATGTGACCTACATGTTATTCGTGCCGATGATCGAGTAGTAGAAGAGTAAGTCTAATGAAATAAAGAGACATATAGATTCCCTAACGCTGACGAATATGGTTAGGTATATCAAAGCACTGGAAGACCGAGTCGCAGAGCTTGAGATTAGATTGGATGCCTCCTCCAACATCGCAGAGACGCTCTCGACAGCACAACAAGATGTTTCAATACAAACTCAAGCAGCTCAGCGGAATGCACTCGGTGAGATAGTCGAATTCCTAACTCTTGGTCATTTTGAAGGGCCGGCCTATGTAGGCTCGTCCTCAGGATTCTCCCTGGCGCTTAATCTAAGAGAAATGGTACAAGCATCTGTCTGGAACAAGGCCTTGGCTACTATTGATGCCGTTGGAGATGGATCCAACGTATCGACACCAGAAACAGGTCCTTTCCCCTTTGATCAAAGCCGTGCATCCACAGATGATAGTTTTCGTGTACGGCCTTTGACACTGGAGGAAATCAGAAAGAAGAGTGCAGGTCCTCCATCCGAGGAAGAAGGGTTGAGATTCATAACTGCTTACTTCACCCGGATTGCGACGCGATATCCTTTTATGGACTGGGAAGAGATGGAAAAGCTACATTCAGACCGACTCAGACTTTCTACCAGCAACAACTTATCGAGACGGGAAAGATTTGGAACATTCAAACTATATCTGGTTTATGCAATTGGGTCTAGTTTACTTGCTTTGACGGAGAAAGACTTTGCATCATCATCCTCATCAGTGGTAAGTGTGCAAATTTGATCATAGAGGCGCATCTATCACCTGTCTATAATGTGTCTGATATGCTGACTAGAAGCAGAGTCTGTACATGACAGCTCTACAACACATATCCGCAGCTCGGGAGTCACGATCAATACACAATATCGAAGCCATGATCTTACTTGTGATCTACCATCTGCGTTCGAGTGCGAGTAGCCATGGTCTATGGTACATGATTGGCTTGGCGATGAGGACATGCATTGATCTTGGACTGCATCGAAAGAATAAAGAGGTCAATCGAGATTCAATAACTAGTCAACGCTATCGCACTCTTTTTTGGACCGTGTACTCACTTGAACGTACAATCTCAATCTCCCTCGGACGTCCAGTCAGCATTGCCGACCGACATATTGATGTTGAGCTTCCGGATGTTATCGGATCAACAGGAACGAGTAGAGACTTCCATTTATCCTCCTCATCGTTTGTCAAGAACCGCAAATCTCAAAGTAACGCGATGGCAATCCATCTTTTCCGCATGCACATCCTCGAATCTCGAATGCATCACTCAATTTACCGCACAGATAAACCTCTATTCGAACTTCGTCAGAAATTGAATCGTCACTACCATGAGTTTGAAGCATGGAAAATAGACCTTCTTCGCTCATTCCCAGATGTTGATCTGGATTATCCTCTTCTCTACTATCATCGCGCAATTCGTCTGCTTCTGCAACCGTTTCTCAGCATTCTTTCCTGCACAGATTCATTTTATACAAGTTGTCTTGAATCCGCGCTAGAAATTTGTCATATCCACAAACGACTTCACCAGACGCTTGACTATGGCCACTCATTTATTGCCGTACAAACTGTGTTTGTAGCAGGTGTCACTTTACTTTTCTGTGTTTGGACGAAAACATCTCACGTCTGGTCCGTCAAAGTAAGCAATGGCATTCGTGCTTGTTCTAACGTTTTGTTCGTCATGGGGGAACGAACTTTGTGGGTCAAGAAATACCGCGATGCCTTTGAGTTGTTGACCAACGCAACGATGGAGAAACTACAAGGAAACTTGAAGGAGCAGGCGGGTATATTGGAGACTGCACTGAGTGTTTCAGGGTATGATCGTAGTAATCGGCATCATCATCATCATCAGACAACGCAGTATGACGATGCGCGGAACTGCAGGCTCGAGGATTATTCGCAATCTACTCAAGGAAATTCTGGTGCAATGCAGATCGTCAACGAATTGGCAAGCTGGATCGATCAAGATGGTCAATCTGTCTGGATGCCCGATTTTGAATCTTTACAAGGGGAAGCAGGTCACTTAGGGTTTTGATATCGAGATAGCTCCATAGTGCTGATAGGACATTCATGAATTATGATAGCTATATTACAAAATCTCAATAGGCTAAGTATAACAGTACGAACAACGTCAAAGAAAGTATATCGAATGATTATAAGTAGCTTTCAGGAGGATATTATGACGAGAGCAGGCGAATGAGGTAAGGAAAAAAATCAAACAGAAAGATAAGCCTTCTCGCTCAAAGTAACATTCTCATCAGCAACCTGGCTTCCATCATCTAATCCGTTCAGAACCCTTCCTCCCGTAATCATGTCCATTGAGTCTCCATCCAGCATACCTTCTGTGGTAGTCATATACTCCCATGTCTTGGGTGTATCTGCCTCGGACGAAGATGGGTAGATGGGAACCGGCCACACCAGGTTAAGTAGATAGAACACCAATCCACCCATAAGGAAACTCAAGAAGAAGCCTAAGCTGTACATACGTGTACTAGCTGCATTGACACTTCCTGGATGCAGACTTCCGGCGACTCCATGTACCACAAAGACCACACCGCAGACCCATGCCACCAATGCGCGGGGGTTCCAACCGTGCCAATACGCGTATGGTGTTCCGGGGGCTTTGGTATAGAGCGACGGGATGTGGAAGTTACCCTTTCGAATAATCCAATAATCGACAACCATGATAGCGCAAATTGGCATGAGGAAGACGGTATAGGATCCGAGGAACGTCAAAAAGGATGATGCTGAAGCGATAATCTTCCATGGCACACATAGGGGTGCAAGCAATGCACAAATGACCTGTCCTCGCACAATGTTGATATAGCGTGGAAACAAACCACTTGAATCCGCACCCACTGGAAGTGAGTTTGTGCCTGCATTCGTAGCGATGATGGCTAGAATCATGCCTAGACTCGCGAAAAAGATACCAGCACGTGCAGCAGGACTCCAGTACTCCGTCAGAATAGTGTTGTACAAGTCCCAGACATTCCAGTATGCTTTTCCCAAGATCGCGGTGGTGGCACTGGTAGTCGCGCAGCTGACGAACATGACGAGGACTTTGGATAGTAGAATACCAACGCTCTGAGACCAGGTGACTTGTGAGTAGCGCTTTGCGTATCTGGCAACGTCGGGCTGATTAATTAAGATAGGGCATAGTGCACCCATGACGGAGTTGATAGCTGAGATCATGGGCCAGACAAGTGCACTGCCGTGTAAGGAATTTGCTTGGAAGCTGAATGATCCGATGGAACCGCCATTTTCGTGTATAGCCCAACCCATGACACCGAAGAGTGCGACTGTTGTATATACGGCTTTGAAGACGAAGAGATGGCGGAGGATTGTCGGGTGGAGAAACATAAACGGGAACTGAATAATCCAAAAGATGAAAAAGGCAAGCAGATTCTTCGAAGTGATACCTGCATCTGCTGGCAGATGATTGGGGATACTATCCCATTTGGGCCCAATCATGGCCCTCAGACACACCGATGTCAACTGACCTCCATAGTATGACTGCACCGCAAAATAGATAGTAGCAACAGATGCTCGAACAAAAATGAATAGCTTTGCTCCTCCTATTCCTGAACTTGCGCGTGTATAGACCGGAAATCCGACGTGGTATTTAGCTGCACCACGAGAGTTTACCACGACGACTATGCTAAGAAATATCGAGCCGATAACTGCGGCGATCATTCCATGCCACCATTGAAGGCCTTTGCTCACAAGTGAGGAGCCCAGATTGTACGAGGAAGGACTGAAGGTGGTGGTCAGATAGTATGCAAAGAAATGCATGGTTGTCCATGTTCGCTGAGATGGCGGCGTGGGCAAGAGATCGGCATTGTAGTACGCCGATGAAGCTTCTTCCTTGTCTGGAGAGTCGTCTGTTTGAATAGCCTTTTTGAAGGATGACCATGAAGACATGGCATCCTTGGTTCGGGGTAATTTAGTGGTGGCCATACTGACCGGAAAAAGACGTTGATGTTGAAACAATCGATTCTATGCTCCTATGGGGCTTGCAGCTAGAAAATGATGGTATTACTTTTTTGACACATTTCTAATGGATATAAATACAGTTGCTAACTTATGACAAGCTTATCATTTGAGTTAACTACGGTGGACTGATAGTCGATGATAGATAGTGATACTAAGGAACCATCATTGCTTTTCTGGGCCGATAAGTAGATAACTTAAAACCAGATAAAAGTACAAACACAGGGCGGGAATAACAACAGAAAAAGATGTCCGGATGCTCCGTAGAATGATAGGCGCTCTCGAAGATAAGCGATTTATGGATAGGGACCACTTTTATATCCACTCCTTGATACTCCTCGGACCCTCCGATGATAACCCTAATCTGTCCGGAGGCACCGTGAAACTGATCCCGGTAGGAGAGATGATAATGTCTTCGACTGCAGTGGGACTTCGGATTGTACGGATGGGCAGTTCATGATTTGTGTCATGAAATGGGTCCAGGATGGATTCTGAGATGAGATTCATTTCTTGGCTCTTAACGGAGAAAAAGATCAATTTTCTTCTATCATGGATTGTCCATTAAATTTAGTTCACTCAGCCTGAAGTGATAGAAATGGGAGAATTTTCATCGTAATTGAGAATAAATTGACGACTACGTGAAAACGATATGCCCGGCAATCAAGATACCTCTTCTTTGCAGAATCAGGAAAACATTCTCCCCAAAACTCGACTCCTCATAGTCATCAGCTGTATATCCCTCGTCTTATTCACGGCTTTCATCGACCAAAATGGAGTCTCTGTGGCACTACCCAGCATTGCAGCAGACCTCAATGCCGAAGACACTATACCGTGGGCCGGAACATCCTCACTCATCGCAAATACAGTTTTCTCCGTGCTTTATGGCCGCCTATCAGACATATTTGGGCGCAAGTCAGTGCTTCTAACAGCATGCGTCATCTTAGCAGTGGCAGATTTACTATGTGGATTTGCCCACAATGCGCCTATGCTCTACTTCTTCCGTGCAATGGCAGGATTGGCTGGTGGCGGTATTACAAATCTGGCAATGATATTTGTGTCTGATGTCGTGACCCTTGAAGAGAGAGGGAAATATCAAGGTATCATTGGAGCTTGTCTTGGAGTAGCCAACATTGTTGGTCCCTTCATGGCCGCCGGCTTTATTCAGGCATCCGTGGGATGGAGAGGCTTCTTCTGGACGCTTACGCCAATTGTGGCGTCTGGGGGCGCTGTATGTTGGTTCGTGCTACCGGCCTCCCAAGTAAATGGCGGTTTTCGTGAAAAAATACGCAAGATTGATGCCTGGGGGTGTCTAACATCGTCTGCTGGAATTGTTCTGTTGTTGATTCCGATATCTGGTGGAGGAATATACTTTCAATGGAATTCGGCAACGGTGATTTCCATGCTAGTTATTGGAAGCTGTGCGCTTGTTGCATTTGTCGTTATTGAGTGGAAAGTGGCCAGGATTCCAATGATGCCAAGTGAGTTCATAGCCCTAATTCTCACATATCGCTTAGGAATGAATCAGGAAATTGATCAAATCGAGCAGTGAATATCTTCAAAAACCAATCCATCGTGGCTCTTCTCTTGCAAAGCTTCTTGCTCGGCTGGGTATATCAGAGCTACCTATACTACCTTCCCCAATACTACCAGAACATACGGGGCTACAGCGTGATAGTCAGCGCAGCGTTGAGTATTCCCTTGGTATTCATGCAATCCGTTGGCTCTGTGGTCTCCGGCCAATACATCTCTCGTCGCCACCACTACGGAGTGATTCTGTGGAGCGGCTTCGCAACCTGGACAATTGGATGTGGGTTAAGTATAATTTTCGATCAAGATACCAACCCGGGAGTATGCGTTGTGGCACTTCTTTTAATCGGCATCGGTGTCGGGTTCGTCTTTCAGCCTACTCTCGTGGCATTACAGGCACACTCACCCAAGTCGCAGCGAGCAGTCATTATCTCGAGTCGAAACTTTTTCCGCTGCGCTGGCGGTGCGTGTGGACTCGCAATATCGGCTACTATCTTGCAAAGTGGGTTGAGAAGCCATCTTCCGGCGGACTTGAAATATGTTGCATCGTCGATATACAACCTACCAACTTTTGATGACCCCGAGATAACGGCAGTCGTTGTATCAGCATACATGGAGGCAACGAAGTATTTGTACATTACCAACACTGCTGTCATCGGTCTGTGTCTCTGTGCATGTGTACTGGTCAAAGATCGAGGCTTGGGAAGAAAGGACGAGCCGATGAAAAAGGAAACTTCAACCCCGGATTATGTTACCGTCACCGAATCTGGGTCGGAAATCATGCCAGTTACAGACCGGACTACCGTTGAGGTTGCGAAGATAGACAGGGGCGATATTGAAAAGGGTGATGCAATTTCAGCTTCGGGGCACGATGATAATTGCAGTCATCGTTAAATTCAACTTTCTACAAAGATGTGTAAACAGATGCATAGCGAGAAAAGTTTTTTTGAGAAATATTAAATCCACAACAGCGCAGGTCGTCGGTTGAACTCTGTAATTGAACTCAGATCGTTGCCGTGGCGCGCTTGGCCTGTTCTCAATAGGGATAAAGGTACTGTTCCATGATATGAAATGGCCTGAATGAAGATCAAAGTACTCACAGATCGGCTTTCCTGATTTTGAAGGAAGGTGGTGGTGAGATTTTCGGAATGTCCAAGTATTCCAATCATGATGTGGTGATCAACCACTACAAGTACATCCACGATCAGGAATAATGACTGTAAAGGCTGCGGTTTTGTACTTACGCATAAAGCTACCATATTCCTCTACGATCCTTGTGTCCTGGCATATATAGTGTGTGGTCACTTCATCTCCATGTCTGTAGGCCCTTTGTACCCAAGGCCGTATACGTGTAACCCCCGAGGTGATCAGCAAAACTTGCTTTGAGTATTTCTGGGATATTTAAACCCATTTGTGTCATGTATGGATGTATACTCTGTAGTCATTGGTCTGGTCGCCTGGTCAACAACAGCCAGCGTGCCCTGAAAGAACCATGGTGCACACATGTCACGAGAGGGCGCAGGAGTTTTGGTCAACAAAGATTAATTGCTGCAAGATCTCTTAGATCCCGAGCTTGGAAGGAAATAGTGGGAATGGTGAGAGGCTTAAGTTAAACCATATATCTAGATGCACGATGACACTGGTATTGTCAGAAACATTTATCTGCATCTGTTTTGCAGGGAGGTGTGGCCTATAAAGCTCATGAAATGGAGGTGTTTAGTCACACCTCTCTCATTAAGTTGAAAGCACTTGCTGAAAAGAATATCACTCTCTCTTCTAGCGATTTTGCCTTAGCAGGCGACACCCTCAGTGCCTTTGTAGTACATCACAAATCCATTTGGTGATATGGTATAAGTCGTAGAACCATGTCGGCGTAATGAGCATTCTTATCCTAACCACAGATCGACATCAATGCCCATAAGGACCGCGAAATAATCTGATTTCTCGGCCCTAGCTTAGGTATCCTCCGGCGGAATGAGACGTGTAAGAACTTCGAATTTTGCTTGGAAATAAGCGAGACGTCTCAACTCAACAGTGACACTTAACTTAGTAGCGTGCGTAGCTGAACTTCATGCATTACAGAGTCTTTTGAACAGGCCTAGGTAGATCCGCCAGATTCAAAGCTCAAATATCGTGTGATATCAAAGACTGCCTAGACCGATGTAGTTGATTCTGGGGCACAATTTTCTAGGTCATTTTGATTTGCTACAGGTCTGTATGCACCTCTATACAGAGCACCTTGGTGGACCTGTCGTGCTCAATGAAAGTCATTATGTATACATTGTTTCTTAATTTTAGGTAGCTTATCGTCGGGCTTAGCTTTGTTAGCTCGAATTGTCCTCGGGATACAACCAGTTGCAGTAAGGCTATGTATGATCAAAGTAGCATAAGCTGTGGTTGAAGCAGTGTTCATTGTATATGAAGCAGAAATAAATGTTTCGGTAGATTCTACCATATATCCTTTGAAAAAACCCGATGAGATATCTTGACTGAGCCGACCGGTTAACGCCTCGCTAGTACAAATGGTAGGTATATAAATCAAACAAAAAAAAAGTAAGAAAGAGGGGAACGCGAGAAATGAAAATCATTGGCGCCTGCGACCACGTCCGGCTTCTACATCGTCGTCGTGATAGTCAAATCGCACCGTCTGTTGAGACGTACCCTGGCCTCTGGGCATTGAGTCACTTTCGAAAGGCGCCCCGTGCGGCTGCTGATGCCCTTGCGAAGGATGACTCGCGCTGTCATCAAGCATTTCGGATGTATCGGTTGTTGAAGACTCCACAGACTCGGACGTGGTTGTTTGTGTTACATAATTTGGGCCAACGCCTACTAGAGCAGCCGTCTCGGGGTCATACTCGAGTTGACCATGATCTCCTTGTCCATTTGAGGCGTCGGAAGGTGAGGGCCACGCTGGTGTGCGTCCTCCTTGTGCTGGGATCACAGTTGTCGGCAGACCAAGTGAGTCCGTCGGATGGTTGACTGAGTCAGCCTCGTTTGGTTGAGGTGACCAAGGTTGCTGGGCCAAATCACGGGAGGGAATAACGGTCACAGTCAGGGGTCTTGGGGATCGTCCGCCAAATCTGTGTTGTAAGTCACCCAGGCGGAGCGAAGACAAGGCATGTTGGAATCTTGAAGGTGTATTTGTAGGACCCAAATCCTTCTCTGTGAAGTTATCATCTTCACTGTCACTGGACCTGTCGCGTGCATTATCCTCTATTTCTTGAGCAGTGGCTATCTCTTGTGGTGGAGATGATCGTCTTGTTCCGAAAAAGCCAGCAGCTGGGAGCCAGCGTCTCCATCCTGACGCTGCCGGCAAAAGTATCTCATTGACAGGCGCCGTATATTGTCCTGTGGAGTGTGCTGTACTAGATACCACCGCAGTGCTGTGAATGTCTTCTTTATTTTTTTGCACGCCGGATTGGCCAGGAGGCTCATTTGGCGCAGCGGATAAAGGGGGAGTTGGGCTAGCAACAGTGTGATAGCGGACATAATAAACAGTCGAGGCAGCACTGGTCGTATCAGCTCGACTGACTGGGGTCACTGCAGCCGGAGGAGGAACAGGAGGAACGGATGCGTTCTGATTGGGTGCGGCACGTCGATCAGAATTCTCGTTAGATTCGTCATTTCGGTTCCGGGTTCCAAGTTGAAACCCAAGGTGACCTCTGCGAATAGGTCTGTTATTCGGGACAGTACTACCTCTCCAGGCAGCTCCAGTACCACGGCCACTTTTATTTCCTGGAGCATTCGATGACCTAGGCCAATCAACCTCTTGCGAAGGCGTGACCTCGAGCATTTCATCGCCATCGAATATTTCTCGTCCCAAGATTCCACCTTTGCGTTCGTCACGTTCAAGAGCTTCTATCCTTTCGACCCATTCCCAAACCACGACACTGGCAGCTGCAGACCCGACCCATCTGATGTATTCACCCCACCCAGCGACGTCCGGTGAAGAAATGTCCATAATGAAAAACACGACAGGAATCAGGACTGCGCATAAAGAGAAAATAGCTACTAGGCAGATATTCCGCATTTTCGGATGAAAAAAGGCGAACCTATGCTTTGACAATGAGTAAAATATCACCCAAGCCGCGTAAAGCAGATTGAGCGCCAATTCAAATAGATACGAGAGAGCCGGTATTGCATCGTCGAACAGTCGCGGTCGAGTTTCTGAGCCATGTGAAACAAAATTATCCAAGATGGCGAAGATCGTATCAAGCACAATCAAGGCAAAACCGACCCATTTGATCATAACCTTTTCCTTATGCCGCGGAAACAGTCGGATAAGTGTCTGAACCTGAGCGAGCCAAAGAAAGGTGCTGGATACGACGTGCACTATTCTGATTTCGGTACCATCAATAACTTCCTCCGTCAAGGCTGTGGCGTCTGTGTACCCCTTGTCGTATTGTCTCTCGGCCACTCGAAATGAATCAATCGTCGCGATCGTCAAGGAAATTGCAACTGACAATGCTGCCACTTTTTGCAACCAGGGACGACCGCCTACGCCGGTGACCGACGATTGTCCACTATATGAACCACTGATAATCCCATGTCGTCCCAAAATGTTTCCGTCACCTGCGCCTCCGACATAAAACTTTCGAGGTGTGATGAGTAGAATTATAACCAGTAAATAGCTGACGACCGTCATGCAGCCAATCGCATAAAGTTGTGGACCGACAGAGGCATAGAACGGATCTTGGTTATTGATGATAGCCGAAGGGAGGACTTCGTCGTTTGCTGTGCCCGTGCAGGCAGGTTGATAGTAAGCGTCTTCGGTCATCGTCACCGAGAAGGAGCTGTTGATTGTAAGAACGCCATTGCTTGGCAATAGAAACGGTGTGCATGACGGGCGAGCAGAAGTGCTCGTGGTGGGCTGCGCCCAGATTTGACGGCGTTCGATATCCATGTTCTCAGCGCGGGACGATATTCGATTTCAACAACGCGAGGGCCGCCTCGCAATTGCCACTGGACCGCATCTGGAAACTGACAACCTGGAGTTCAATCTCCAATTGATGACTGCATGAACCGTGGTTTGTCGATTGTGTAGGCGAACCGATCAAGGGTTTCTCGTGGGGGAGTGGCGCGGCAGACCTAAGAGATGGTCGCGAAGATCGTGAATATGATAATCTTGTAGATAGATAGAAAATGAAATATATCAAATGAAAGAGAAATGAGAGGCTACCAATGTTCGTGGACGGCGTAGCACAGGCGGGAGAACAAGAAAGACGTCGGAGTTTCCTTTCGCCCGCCGAGCCCGCGCTCCTTGAAACAGCCAATCCGACCGAAGAGATCACGTGCTCAATCATCGAAGTTTGATATTTTGCATCTTCTCATTCGAAATGCAACAGAAAAAAGACCGACATAAGTGAGGTATATACATAACTAGGCCCATGTGGATGTACAGGAGTGTGGACTTTGCAAAAAAAGAGAGATGAACAACAGGCCAAACGTGAATACAAGTACGATAGCTATATCCAAAGGTCTAGACCGAAGACAAGAATTCAAAGAGATCAACCATTGTTAGGTCGGTATTGCATCTCTCCCGGAGGAAGATATGGAGTCACAAAAGCTGACCCTGTAATCTGCGCTGAATATGCCCTGTTTTCCTCCCGTCTTTTAATTTCCCGTTCATTGCGAATGAATGTACAGCACATGCAACAACTAGCTCTAATGCAGTCAGAACAGACATTCCCCTCAATATCATATGCCTTCCTGGTGCGCGTATGTTGAATCGTCGCTAGTAACCATTGGCAGCCGCAAAAGACTGCCATTGATGTACAAGACCCGTTACATATTTCGTAGCCCAGCAGGTTGGTCGGATCTTCTCCCCGAGATTTGCGTAGTAGTCGGTACTGTGTTCGGCCGTAGAGAATGCATGGGCAAGAAAGACCCAGGCAACAGGTTCCAATGTCAGTGCACTCGCATAGTCCCGTACTCCAATGACCACCGATCACTATCTGGTTTGCGTGAGCGACTTGGCCGGGCTGGTGATTCGGGTATGTTTCATGCACGGGGTGCGATTCTTGATTGATAGACGGGAACGTGCCCATGCGATGGAGTGCTGGCGAACGCGGAGATCGTAAAGGATTGGTATCTGGGGTGATGGATATCTTCTGAGGAGAGGTATATTCGAAATCCGTAGGCCTTTTCTCCGGCAGGGGACCGGGAGAGTATGGCGGAGCCAGATTCTGAGAAGCCGAGTGCGCCGGCGGACTTTTTGGCAAAGTATATTCCTCCGCATAGGGTGCTGAAAGCGCAGGGTGTTCTGCGAGACTGGTTGTACTCAAAGCAAGGGCCTGTCTCTCTTGTAAGCGCATTTGTCGCGCCTGCTCCAGTTCCTGTGACGCAAAATTTATGGTATCTTGGTGTGTTTGAAGGTTGCCTTGCTGATATGTATTAGTGGTCGAACTTTGATTGGTATGAGCAGTATTTTTGTCTGCCGTGGTATCTGTGGAATGCGAAGGGAAACCAGGCGGACTCATTTCGATTGGAGTCTCAACGTAGGAGTAGACCTGGTGGCGGACTGAAGTGTCCAATCTGGGTTGGCGACTCATGATGGCTCTCTCCAGCCTTGGAAACACAGACAGTACTCTTCGTAGAAAGTAGTTCCAATAAGTGGTATGGTGGACGTGACGGAAATTACTACATATGTATTAAATGGAAACAACTTTTTCAAATGGTGACAGAGTCGAGAATAGAACCCAACTTCGTCAATATAGACCATCAAGATCAATCTCAGATAGAAAGAAGATCACCAGACGAAAGAAATATACTTCGGGGACCATTGATTGTACGGTAGATGAAATGTGGCACAGTCAAAGCAGGGTGCATAACATGAGGAGTCGAACAGACCCGACAGCGAATCAGCATAGATGCAAATATCACCTATTCCCGAAGCTCATTTTGATTTGACTGTGCCGCATATTGACATACACGATCATCCTTCTGAGCTGGGGGCAGATCAAGCGTTCGAATGGCGACCCCTGTTCGCTGCCGAGAACCGAAATTGAAAGAGAGTCAAGGCGTCAAGGCGTGGGCTATCACGCACTAGAGCACGCCCCTAGGCCCTAGTGCTATCACCCATCACATTTCTCGACCAGTCAGCGCCGACCGACGCGCGCAATCTGTAACTCAATCAAGACGACGTGTGAATCACTAGACGCTAAGCACCTCTAGTCTCCGCGCATTGTGGACGGTCGTAAACCTAGTGGTGCTGCCGTTGCATAACTAGCTGTAATCAGGTCTTTGACGAATCTCGTCACAGCTTCACTTGTCAGCAAATGAATTACATTTTGTACATATGGCACTGTATGTGTTGAGCATCAAAGACGACTCCAGAATGGAGTCGTGGTATTACATTTGAGGTACGCGGGGTTGCAAGCGATGTTGTCAAATTAAAGTGTAAGCCCATTTTAAGCTTAAGCTTAGGTAATTGACGGGCGATGTCTGCCTGAGGTGTCAATTGCCAAGTCGACTCCTTTGAATTCTTTAACTAGTTCTGAAAGACTCCAATATAGAGAGAACATGGCTAAAATAGAATGAACGTGTGTTATGCTGCCTATGCATGGAGCAAGTCGTAGCGCCATTGATATGCACAAGGTACATGCCATCACCATCACATGCAAGCATGTACTACAGAGAAATGAGAAACATCGACCAAAAGATCGTATCATACACCGTCGACAAGACGCCAGCTTGATAAACGCATTAAATTTTTTTGCTACATTGAGTAGTGGCTGAGGATTGAAGTAGAACAGGAGAGGGAATGCTTTTGGAATGAACAACAATGCAAACTCCACATAAAAGGGCTCCCCTGTGATCCTCACGACAAACACGTACGTAATTCCAGCAGATTTAGACGCTTCCACTCGACCTCATGATGCATGAAACGCGATACATGTGTGTTAGAAAACACGGATAATCCAGCAAGCTTGCCAGCCATTATATCCCGGTGCAGGCTGTGCTATGATTCTCGAGTCATGGCCGAAAGACCAGGCGGCATCGTCGGTCGAATACCACCGAGGCCTATATCGTACTCTGTGTTACATGTTCTACATTGTACACGTTTAGCACGACAGTAAATAAGAGGACAATTTGATTGTGTGGAGATTAGTCTACTACAGTTTACAACTCAAGTGCTGCTTTTATACTTACGCTCTACTAGGAAGTACGAAGTTATATAGACGATACACGAGAGCTAGGGGCTAAGTTATTATAGTAAATGAGCTCAGAAGTCGAAGATCGACACTGTATCTCAGGCTAAACCCTAGCATACTACCTCAATCTGTTCACTCCGGATTTCTCAAGCCCGTTATCTAGTACATGTCAAAGCTCATAGTTGAAGACTCTGTACCATGAGAAGCATCAGTATATTATTCTCAAATCAAAGAGTTGTGACATTAATCAACGTATTTCCAGCATTTTACCTAACCACTCTTGTCGTTACGGTAAATTTGGAGTATCGGCCGGAGTCGGTCGAACTCGAATCCGAATAAGGTATTAGGGCTAAGTACTCGCTCATTCATTTATACAAGTTGACGAGGTACAAATGTAATGATTAGGCAACAACTTCAAAGAGCAAGACTACTTTGAGCTCGTGTAATTTGCAAGCAACCGGAGGGCTACAGAGAGCGGAAATGGTCGTTCTGTTAAATCGTTTCCATAAACTATGTAGCAATAGCTAATGCACATAATCAATGTACTTTTCATGCCTCGGCATCTAGGTTGCGAAGCTGCGGTTGAAAGCTCTTTCGGATCCATTCCACATACGACTTCCACTTGAGATGCTCGCCACCAACTTCAGCCGCAGGGAATTTCTTGTCAAGGTCTCGACTTATCTTCAAGATACCCAAGGATGCTTCCTGCGCCTTCTCGATCTCCTGCTTCACGGCATTTTCCTTTGGCTTGAACGTGAGCACTGCTGTATAGCGCTCTGATAATGCATCGAGCTGCCGCTGCACTTCCTCCGGTGCTAGGGTAATAAGTTTAGCCGTCATCAGATTGCACAAAGTTCGAATGTCCTGTTCATCGTCAAGACCGGCAAGGATCCGCTCAAAAAGCTCTGGCAAGTTGATTCGGTTGAGAGCTGCGTCCAAAGAAGCATACAAGGTCTCATAAGCAGTCTGAAAAGCAAAACGTTAGTTAGAGTCTAAAGAAGATTGAAAGCTGGAACTAACTTTACGAAGATCAAGACCATCGTCGACCTTGTGCTTGAACGGACCCATCTGCACTTCACGAATAAGTTCAGGCTTGACATGAGTGTCGCCAATGACTGCCGGCATTAGCTCGCCAAGATGTGGATAAATGATGTCCATCTTGTTATGTATGGCCGAGTTCAATGTAGTCAAGGCGAGACGATGGTTCCCGAGATCTCGATCACTCAACATGCTCACCAGAAGAGGTACAATCAAAGGTCGTAAGACTTCATTATAGGCAGCACTGGAGTCGGACAAAGTATAGCGGAACGCCGAAATAATCGTGCCGCGAATGGTAGGATTTTGGTTTGAGAGATATCCTTGTAGATGAGGAACGTAAGACGCCGGGTCTAACAGGGCGAGGCGACCCAGACATTCCGACCCAACAACGCGATTATCCTCGTTCTCAGAAGCTGCCAACAAAATCTGCCAAAGTTGGGTGGCGATCGGTGCGATTTCATCACGAACATGCTCCGGTTGGTGGAGAATCTCCTTAATGGAGTGTAAGAGCAAGTAGGTTGATGTCTTTGGTTTGTTTAAATCCTCGATAATGATCGGCATATATATCTTGATATTACTAGCTGCAGCATTACCAAGTGCAATAGCAGCGGCCAAGCGGACCTTGTCCGATTTGGCATCAAAGTTCGAAATAAAGAGCTCCGGTTTGATAGGACAAGACGCTCCCATGCGGAGGGATACCTCACCCAAGATAGCAAGCGCCAGACATTTGCGCTGATCATCCTGCGCAGTCTGTAACTCGGCCAGGAAATCCTCCATCTTCACTCCCAATTTCGATCCTCCATGTACAAGCAAGGTACCGATCGCTCGCCCGACAACTGAAGGATCGCCGTTAATTCCGACATCACGCAAAAGGCGTTTCATAAGATCAGCACCAGCATCTTGTTCTCCAATGACCTTGACGAGAAGGAGTAATGCTTTGAGTACAGTCCCAATCAAAGGGACGGCAACAATAGCACACAATGCAGATATCAAATCACTTGTTACCAAGATATTTGCATGACTTGGTATGAGCTTGGCCAATATGATAAGGGCGGGAGCTAGAAGGTGGAAGTCGTCGGGAGCAATCAATGGCAGCAAAGATTTCTCTACTTCTAGCATTGTCTCTTCATCGTAATGAGCCCTTGTGTTTGAATTCATTGCCAGGCTCCTGAGAGCTTCCAGACAGGCACTTCTAAGAGTTCGATCAGACTTTCGAAGCTGAGCGCCAAGCTCGCTGGTCACCTGGGTAATCCATGTAGAGTTGACATCTTTCTCGCTGGTGGCTAGAACTGCGATATCGTCGATGGCACGTGCAGTAGCCAATCGAGTCGTCTCATTTCTGAGTCGATCTGAAAGAACGTCGAGTCCCTGGAAGCGAAGAGTCTCAGCAACAAATTTGCGACCGACATCACCAGATGTACGGGCTAACAAGACTCCAAAGACATGTATAGCCCTTTGACGAACTTCGAGATCAGCACTGGTATCAGTTATGCGTGAAACAACGACATCATAAAGTTTCTGTAGCTGTGGCTGCAAGTTATCGGCATCGCTACCAGATACGCGCGGTGGAGTGAGCGCCTTGATAATGCACTCGATGGCTCCAAGAGCTTCGCTAGCGACTTTGTAATTTCTATCGCTAACAGCCGTGATGACGCCTGGTATTAACGCAATGAGGAATGGCAAAAGCGTATGCGAAGCGTGTCTCTCAGCAATCGCGCCAACAAGAGACAACGTTTCGATTTGCAGAGTGGCAACACTGACGGCCGTGCCAGCTGTAACGGCACCACCCATTGTGCTCGCCTTGAGCGCATCAGCAATCGGGTCCTCAATCTTTTGTAGATACTCGGTTAGAATGCCGTAGCGGGCTAATGCTAAGCTCTTGAATAGCACAACAGCGGCCTGTTTGAGAGCCACGGTAGCGGATTTCCACATTTTGACTAGGTTCTGAATCAATTCAGGGAGCAACAGCATCAACTCGGCCTGAGGCCCAGATTCCGGAGGGCTGGGAGTAGCGACAGGGGTGTCAATTGCGGATGAAGTTCCCATGCTAGGCTCGAAGTCTATAATTCCAGCAAAGCTGTCCTGACGTCTTCGTTTCCGTGAATTTTTGGATCCCCCAACAGATTCTGTATAGCCGTTCAGGGCAGTCACGATCAAACTCTCACTTGACTTTTTGATCAGCGCCGTAAACGTCACAACGATCTCCAATTTCACGCTTTCTTCCCTCTCCCGTGCAATTCGTGATATGAGCGCAGGCGCAACCTGATTATAAAGTGTGCCGTCCTCCAACAATCGGCCAGTACCGTAGGAGGAGACTATTGTATGAAGAGTCTTTGCTGCACAGCGTCGAATTTTCCAACTCACATCATCAACGTCGCTGTAGCCACCTTCATCCTCAAAATCTTCAAATTCATCATCGGCTTCGTCTGGTTCCTCAGTCGCGCCGTCTTCACTGCCATCATCCTGCGTACCACCCATTTCCTCGTCTTCGTCGAATGCTACGTTCGGATCGTACTTTACGTATCTCAATGCGGCGTTCAGTGAGTCTGTGAGGTACGGTTGCATCTCTTGCGAGCACGAAGACAGCAGCCCTTCCAACGTAATCAACGCCGTCTCACGAAGCTCGTCTGCTTGTGGGTCGTGTTCTCCGTCATCCGAGTCGTCTTGTTGCATTTCGTCCATTTCCTGTTCGCTAACTGCTGCAAGAACAAAGGGAGCCAGTGTTTTGAGGTAAGGTCCAAATTTGGATGGAGCGGCTCGTGAGAGGCTACCAACGGTCGCAATGAGGTGACGGCGTCGCGTTACGGTCAAGTGTGACGAACGGAAACTTTCGATCAATTCCGACACAAATGCACTCAAATAAGCGTCGGAGAAGTGGACGACAAGAGCTGCAGTTGCAGTAAGCGCACGTTTCGTTACCACAGTTCCGGCTGTATCGTTCTCGATGATAGCCATGACCGATTTTTGCAGAGATGTAATTTCAGCTTCTTTGAGTAGCGAGCCAAAGCAATTGACCAACTCAATGACAACGTCGATAGCATCGCTGCTGTAGCCTTTCGTAGCATCCTTTTCGAGCATTCCTTGAACGACAGAACCTCTACGTGTCTTTGGCTTCTCGCCAGTGAGTCGGGGGAGGAGAACTTTTGAGACTGCTGCGTATGTGGCGGTTGCGTCTGTACTTGACGCACCTGCTGATCTCGGGGAGGGGAGGGATGATACGATAACTCGAAGGGCGGTGTTTGGAACGGAACTATCGATGGTGGATGACCTGGTTAGGTCGGCAATGTGTTCGAGGAGCGGCGTCAGGCTATCGGTTGGAAGTCGTCCAGCTAAAGGGCCAAGACTGTGAATGTCAGTAACTGTACTTTTTAGTTGTGGTAGTCAGAAAAGGGAACGAAAGTACCATTTCAAAGCTTGATTTTGCACCTCGCCATGCTGATCTTCCAAAGCTTTCAACAGGCCATCGGCCAGGTTCGCGGATGTCACATTATCGTTGAGCAAAAAGAGCGAATTAGGCGAACTCAGGATGCCATAGACATCGTTCAAGGACATGTAACGGATATCTGGATCGGGATCATCGAGCTTCCCCAGCAAGCTGTGCAAGCTGTGGACAGTCGACTGCCGGTCGACCATTTTGATGGTTGTTGTTTGTAGCTTGCTTTCCCCGCAATAGCGTGCGGCTAGATGAGGGATGCCTAGCAGCGTAGAGAGAGAGATAGGATATGTGGGATATGTGTAGATCGAGAGAAGAAGAAGTGTTCAAGTGAGAAAAAAGCAGAGTTGTCAGGGCTAGGTGAAGGTCAGGATGGCTGCCTCTGTCGTGAGTGAGGGTAAAGTATTGGAGGCAGGTGGGGCAGCTCCTTCTATCAGCGAGTCAGCGACCAACCGATAACGCTTGACTTTATACTATGAAAAAGCTACTTGAATGGCTTCATTATTGTCGATTCAAAGCGAGAATATTGCTAAAACTATTACTTCAGGTATACAGTATCTGTCCCTTTGCGGATTTCAGCTGCAATGTATCTTGACATTCTGTCCTCTCATCAGCCCTGAACACCCTCTCAAGTCAATCTCATATTTTCTGCTGCCTGGCGGGAACAATTCTACTTACTATGGAGTAGGCACTCATCCACCATTGCTGATGTCACATGACTCTGCCAATGCCTTACCCTTACTACATAGTATGGAGTATGGAGTAGAGACTTCTAGGACCTGTGAAATCGACTTTGAATGTGACCGCTACTGACGTTTCTTACGGCGTCATTTGCACCCGTAACTCCTAGCGGGAAGTCGCCGCTAGATTATGGTAATAATCGTTGTATTGTGTAAGTTCATCAGATCTTATTTCTTCGTTCTGTTCCCTAGGAGTCATGCAAACTAGGACAGCAATGATTTCTCGTGACAGCTACACCAGCATTTCTGGGGTATCTTATACCACGGGCAGGGATTCCTGTTAATAACTCGGAGAGAGAACAGCAGAGTTGATACGCTAACCTGATATCGAATTAGTGATAAGGGATCATTTGTTCGTTATAGCCAAGCTTTACTATACCTAGGTAGAGCCAACCGGAGCCACATCACCGCGAACGCAGTCCGACCACTTTCGTGGCCATACCATCTTTTCTCCTGTGAGTGATTCAATTTGAGATTTCACTTCATCAAAGGGGGTGAAATATGTTAGATCGTCATCGTCTGTTGCGCCAAACTGTAGCCCAACAACGAATACTTGACTAGTTTCGGATCCAGTTTCCGCCGTTACTTGTGGAGGTGGTGGCATGGCGACTCGGTTGTCATAGCCGTGATACGGCCAGTCGTTAGCAGCAATGAGAAACGAACCGGAATCCCCCGGGACGCTAAAAGGCCCCGTTCGAATGGAAGAAGGATGGGAAACAGTCCAGGCATAGAATCTCTTATCATTTTTGACGCCATTCTCTGTGAATGGGTAAGTCACGGCTCTGAAATCATTCACGATGCCGAGTCTGTAGGTGCCTGACCTAGATAACTTTCCAACGACTTTGATGTGATCTTTGCCGTCACCGTCATGCGATATCCCAAGTGAATCCGTCTCCCAAAAGTGGCATGTTGAATTGGGTTTGATTTCCGGCAAGCGGCAGTTCTCCTTCAGATAAATTTTTTGGGGATTCTCAGCCCCAATGTCCATTTTTATCAATGCAAGATCCATCATAATTTCGCACTGTGATGAGACTGTGGAGGATTCTATACCGCCAAGCCTTGCAGTCTGTACTGATCCGACGTATGAATCTTGCTCGTTCAATTCATACATGTCTTTCGTAGACCGAAGCAGCATCTCATCAATTCTCCCAGCCTTTCTCAACCGCTGAAACAGTTCTGGATCATTTTCTTCCAAGGCCTCAGTCTTCTCCTTATTCTCTCGTATGTTTTCTTCATACTTTGCGATGGCCTTGAGAAGTTTGCTTCGACCTTTTGCGCGAGTCACATCGCTTGGTGATACCATTCTAATGCTTGAATTAGCTGATGCACTAAAATGACACTTTTCATAACCTAGTATTTGAGATCAGTGAATATCATGTAAGCTCTTGTGGTAATAGAATCCTTACTTTGGAGAGCCACATGCGCATTTGTAACCCCATACGTTGTTCTCTTGCCAATCTCAGTCTCTGTTACAACGTATCCGCCCATTGTTCCTGCAGAACGACTGCCCTCCACGCCTATATCGCAACCAGGCCGGGGAGGTTGTATATATTGCTCGAACGAGGGGATGTACTCTATACCGTCGTTAAGGGTCAATTGCGGGGAGGAGAATAATGGGCCAGAGCGCTGTCGAATCTCAATGCCAATATGACTTGGGAGTATAGAACGTATCCTTTCCTCGAGATAATCCCATGAATCGTCTTCTGCGTTCAAGGCATCGAAGAAAACAATCGTAGATATAAAGTCGCCCAAGGCACATGTACCTATAGGTATCATAACTTGAAACATCTGATGGGGCGCCTCAAACAACTGAAGAATTTGCTCGCAGTAATTGTGTCCATCTTCCCAATTTGCAGACAACTCTTGAGCTATAGAGGTTGGTAGCGCACAGATTCGTGAAGTGTCCATATATGTCATATCCAATAGCTCAACACCAACTTCACGATCCCCTTCAACCACGGACTGGATCTCTGCGTAAATTTCCGCCACGGCCTTTGTCCACTTCTTGCTAGAACTAGTGTCTTTGTCATAGATGCAGTTTATGAGAACGCGGGCCAGTCCAGAAGTGCCAAACTCTTGTCTTCGATACACAACTTTGGGGTCAGGGGTAATAAAGGGGTCAGGGGCGACCCAAGTAAGATCGTAAGATTCCATGATCTCGAAAATACGTGATCGCAGTCGGTCGAATTTGACATCGGAAATGGGCTTCTCTTCTCTTATGGGTATGGATACAACAGACGGGCGAAGCAGACGCGGATACCCGGCTCGAAATGGCCAGCGAGTGTCAACGTCGTCGGGGGTGATCCGGCGAGGCAGACGTGAATGTCCTGCATGAGATTGTTTCTCGACGTCAGGGGTGCTCTGGTGAGCCAGATGTGAATGCTCTGTTTGAGATATCGAGTGAGCGTCGACATTGTCGAGAAAGCTCTGACGGGGCGGACTTGGACGCTCTGCTTGAGATGGCAAGCGAGGGTCCATGTCGTCGGGGGTGATTTGGCGATCCATGAGTTTTGTAAGGCTGCATGCCCGTTGGTCAGTACGAATGGTTGTAAGTAACATTTTGTCGAATATGAGAGTATGATGGTTTGGGAGTTTGATGGATACAGTGAAAGACAGAGGTATTGGGGGCATATATAAATACAGATATGTCAAAGGAAATGAAGGGAGCCTGAGAAACGGCTACCACATCCAAGGAAGGCAGCAATCCCTTAACGGGGAAGGAACACTTGCCAAAGCATTACTTGGTGCCAACATGTGAAGCACCCTCAGGTGTATAACTCCTAATGACAGAAAGAGCATTATAAAATAAGATAAACGAAATGACTTACCTGTGTGTATGCTTAGAAATGTGAGGTGGGTGTGAAGTTCAAAGTGTAGATGAGCTATGTCTAATCACAAATTTGAGCAGCACATGTGCAGGTTTATATAGAACAAAGTCATATATGTCACATGACTGGTTGCCTATTCTCCCCAGAAGGTTGCTTATTATCCCCAGAAGACTGCAACGATTCCTGTGCTGTGTACGGTGAATGCCGCCTCTCTAGGTATGAATTCACCATCCAGTCAAAGAGAATGGTTCCTAGGAGGTCGCCATTACTGTCTCAAATCTGACTCGCTGGGGCTATCCGTGTATCTGATCTTTTTGTGCTCTTCTTTCATGGAGAACTGTCCTCTATATTTAGTAATTCAGCGCTTTGTCTTGGAATACATGCAAAAAATTGGTGACACACCGAGGGATCAAGCAAAAGAAAGACACCGAATCTGCCAAAGTCCAGGAGAGTTTTGTATTCTCGAGTCGATCGGTAGACCCCGGGATATCTCTGAGTCAATAAGTCGCGAATAAGCCAAAGAACTCTCCTCGTTGATATCATGATTGATGCTCCGAACAAACAATGCAAACACAAGCGAGACATAATCTCTGCCAGATGCTTCAAATTTGAAAACCCCCCAAGCGGATAGGAGCAGTTCGGTTATCAATGATTGGATACGTACAATCCTCGGGTCCTTGACTGGTCGTACTGGTATGGTCTAACTTCTACACCATATGAACTTCAATGGCAGTATTTCTCGAATGGACTGTGAACTGCCTAGCGTTTCTTGAGAAGAACCCCTGCCACCGAAGGTAGTCATGCCATTGGAACTCGAGTCCTGCGCATGTGTTTCTGCCTACGCACGCAACATTAGCCCTCTGCAGGAAAGTACAGATGCGGACGATGCGTACCTGCTGGGGAGCCTTGTCGCATCGGTCGCAGGTTAGGACGGCGAGGGAATGGGCTTTTTATACGTGATGACCATACGGCGTATTGGGAAAGTCTCAAAAAGGTAAAACTAACGGGAAGCGGAAATTCAAATTCACAAGTCCTCCCTTTACAAAGTACAAAGTAATTACAAAGAAGTAATTACAAAGTAATTACAAAGAAGTAATTACAAAGTAATTACAAAGTAATTACAAAGTAATTACAAAGTAACTATATACTACGTATGTACTACGTATGTACTCCATGAAGCTTGCGATGCCTTGCTTCCCCAGAAGCCTGCTTCTCGGTTACTAAACGGCCTTAAATTGCTCGTAACTCCTGCAAATCGAGTTCAGAGAAAAGTTAAATCAACACCAATTGATTGTCATGAAAACAACCATAATGTCCTCCCGACTCCAACACACACTCCGCCGCACCGCGATTACGTCGCACTCTGGCTTCGTCGCCGCCAGCATCCGGAATAGACAACAAATCACCGCGCGCCGGTCCTATGCAGAGGCTCATTCGCACGAGCGAACGAAAGGCCATATCCCATGGTATGAAGACTTTCGGGGTCTTGTCTCACGTATCAAAAGCTGACAAGTTGGCGAAACCAGGCTCGCCCTCTCAGTCGCCATAACCGTCCCAGCAGCATATTATCTATGGAGTACAGGACCAAAGGAAACTGCACATGGAGCAGGACCCATGCGTCCCCCCGTCAAGGGTCCCGAAGAAGGCGCAAAAGTGTCTGACGAGAAACAGTCAGAGCGTGATCCGGTCAGTGCGGTTCAGTTTCCGTATATGGGATTGTAATCGAAAATTAACGAAATCAACAGGCTCACGCAATCAAACCCGGCGCAGGAGATATCGGCGAAAAGTCAGGCGCGCAAACATCCAAGCAGCAAGGTGTTTCCAACGACGATACCATGCATCCGGATCTCTATGCTTCGGGCAAGAGCGAGAAACCCGAGGGCGTTACCGAGACAGCCAAATTGAAAGGAACGGTGTCACCTGATCGAGGAAAGGAAAAGTCATAAACTCGTTCAGAGCGATTGTATGCAGAAAAGAGACGCAAACCATGTAAAAATAACGTTATAGACCAGCACTTTGATGTAGTCGTGACTTAACTGGAGTTTCACATTACTATTAGCAATTAAGTTCAATATCTACAAGATCTCAAGTACCTATTTTGCTCTCCCCCACAAGTCATACACCACAAGTACCCCAGAACCGCATTTCGGCATCCCATTCATAAAATAAATAATAACATCAGCTTGTAACCAGGACATCCAAGTTTGACAAGCACAAGAAGCGAATTATGTTTCCGGCCCCCCACCCATTTTGTATAGTGAAGCGAATATTAATGCAAGTTTTGAATGTATATGTATAAAAGTCGTCCATAAATCACACAGCCACGAAGAGAAAATAGCGCGAGTAAAGCAAGCCAGTATGTAATGATATCGTGACTTGAGTAATGGTGGAAAGCCAAATCGAGCAAATCGGAACGGCCGTTGTATGTGTAAATGTCATAAATCGTGCACGTCCTTACTTGCGTTTGCGACCGTCAGTCGATGTGCCGTTGACGGAAACCTGAGAAGAGACGCCCTCCGCTGCTCCATTGATAGCGCCGGCAGCAGCCTTTGCGGCGTCCGCTTCTTCTTCCTCGTCTTCGTCTTCACTTCTCTCATCTTGGGCAACATCGTCCAATATGTACTTCTTCAAGATGCGCATAATGAGGTAGAGCCAGAAGAGGTTGACGGCCTGAAGACTGGCAAGAAGAGCAAAGGTGATGTACTGACTAATCCAGCATTTGTATTGCTGAGTCTCCCAGTTCAGCTCAAACGGACCCACGGTTCTGAATTCGGTCAAAACAGCCCAGAGGATCTTCAGGTTGATAAAATGCCGCAAGTAAACCCAGACCGTGACGAACAGGCCGAAATAAGGACCAATGATTGGCGAGTCGAGATAATTCAAAGTCTTGGATGTCTAACAAGAAGTCAGTATGGTCACAAATACGAGAAAAAAGACGAATAGCATACCGCGAGGAAAAAGTCGGAAATATCATGCGTAATATACACAGCAATACCCATGTAGGTGAAATGGAAACGGTAACTGAGGAAGATCAACGCAAGTGTAATGATATGGTGGCCAACAAGCTCCTTAAAGTCTTTGCGGGGCTTCTCCAATTGCAGCAACAGCACGATGGCTTGTTGGAACCAGTAGGCCGCTTGCAGGAGATAGTATGCCTTGAACTCCGCCGTATGCTCCCGGTGAGGAAAGCCTTCGAACATTGCGGTGGTGTTGAAATACCAGATGTCGGTTCGGCTCATGACCCAGAGACCGAAAGGACCAAAGACAGCAAAATACATGGCAGTATACACCTGCTCCATGAAACGTGCAATCTTTCCCTTTCCGCGAATGTTACAGTAAAGCGCCCATGGTCGAATCACTCGCTGCATCAAGAATTCACGAGTGAATGAGAGAACCACCGTGTAAAAAGCGACGAATGCAAAATCCTTCTTTCCTTTGCCGTACATCACACGTTCGCCGGGATATTTCGGTTCGCGGGGGTAAGACAAGAAGAGCGCCGAGTGCAATGGATTCGTTTCGGTTGGATTTATCGCGTACGCGGAGAGGAGGACCGCGAGGATAATCAAAGGTATAAGCCATGTGTGCTTGAGGGCTACATCTTTGAACCGACTTAGTAAGGAACGTGACTTTCGACGCTTGTGGTGAGATTTTCCGGACTTTGTAGAAACGGCCCCCTATGAGAATGCGACTGTCAGTTCGGGGGGAGTTTTGAGTCTGGCAGTGTGCGGCAGAATAGAACAAACCTGAGGTTGTTCCGCAATATCTGAGAGGGGAGCGCTCTTGTTCATATCCATTGTTGACATTGCTGGAGCACTAGTATCGCCTCTGATATCTGAACCCAGACTCGACATCCTCCGAGTAGTGGGCATTGTGACGATTTAAGCTTCCCGCAACCAAAGAAAAGATTTTGGCAGGCCGCTCGCCAGAGAAATAGCAGTTGGTTACGCAGCCCCTCCAAAACGTAAAATGACCGAGTCTTGTCCAACCAGGGGTTCAAAAGTCTCCTCCGGTGGTTTCTCCACGAACGCAGCGGAAGCGACTTCGTGGCGATGCGGTCGCAAGGATCCTTTTTTCCTTCAAGGTTGTATGGACTGCTGCCAGATAGATGCCGGGGGGACACGGGTGAATTTCGTCGCCGGTTCACGGGCAATTGCAAGGAGCAGAAAGAAGTGCAATGGTGCGACGTGCGATGAACTTGTTGCGATCGAGGAGACGAAAGATAGTTAGAGAAAAGGAAAGGAAAAAAAAAAGAAAAGGATGACGGTTCTGCAGCGCCGGGTCTGATTTCCAGCTGTGCAAACGACTCCAGGGGTTATACTCCCGCTTGGCCTAGATAGGCTTAGTTCCATCTGATATCGAAGCTGATTGGCTAGAAATTCGAGCCCTATCGACCTTCACGACAAATTCAAATTCGAAATTCGTACGGAGTACTACTATTTTACCAAGTTTGCGGAGTATATTATATTAAATTCCACAGCTCACGAGCTCGCGTACGAGCGACTCACTGCAGGATTGGGCGTACAGGTTTAGGGGCGCGCCCGCTAGCGTATACCAGATGACGTAGATTGTATACGTGCACTGTTATGGATAAGATTTCTTATGAAGGCATTCGCATACGGTTGCATTACTTGCTTCACTAAGCCTAAATATACTATGGTATGTATATATAAACTCTGTATGGGTTCCTACCTAGGTATATTGAATCCTTGGAGGCAAATTATGTACAATCGAGATCTACAACCAACACCGATGATCAAGATGGGATAAGACAGGTATATTCAGTTATATTGAAAAATATATCGACAGAAAACAAACAAATCTTCAGCTCACGACAAGCTGATCGTCGGAATCTCGGCTATGTGCAGTCTGGCGCTGCCGTATGGTACCATGTTGACTTGAAAAGGGTCCCCGGTGCAGTTTCTGTCTGCTAGCAGCGGTGGGTTGGGCGCGTAACCATCGGTCAAGCTCCAGTTGATATCGCAAACAGTGGCGCTGATAGAGCCCGGTGGCGCGTTAAGGGTCCAGACCGGGTTGGGCAAGGAGGCGCCATGCTCCGGTGCGTTGTACTTCAGAGTTGACGGATCAATGGCGAGTGCCCACTCCGTGGTCGGGTAGATGTCGTATTCCAAAGCCTGCGAGGGTGCACCGGCATACCCAGAGCTGTATGAGGTGTAGTTCTCTCCGGGTGCGATGGTATAAAGGATTGGTCCGTGGTATATAGCCACGGTGTCATTTGCGCGATGAGCCACGCGGATATCGCCCGTTAAGGAGTAGAAGATGGCGGTCCGGCCTTTTCGGAGCGGAATATGATGCATGGCAGTGCTTGAATCTGCTAGCACATCTTCGTGGCTTCCGCTGTTGATCGAGAAGAAGCTGCTTCCCGTGGCCCAGGTGGGCACTCGCACATAAAAGTCAAAGTCGTCGCTGGCTTCCACGGTATATGTCAATTCATACACAAAGGGATAAAGAGTGTCGACCGAGACGCTGACGGAAGTCCCAGACTTGGTCGTGGTGTTGACCGAAGTTGGGCCCAGCAAAGCATGCGCAATTCCATTGTCGCCATACCGGACATAGGAGTTCGAAACATATTTGGGATAACCTTGCGGGTGATTGACCGTGCAGCAAGGATAGTTTGGTGCAAGCCCAAAATGTTGACCCTCGGTGTCCACATTATAGAAGGGGGAAGCGTCAAAAGTATGCGAGATTGGCTGGTTGGTTTGGGCAACATACTGATGCGCCCACCAATCCGGTGTCAGCATAACGGGAAGAGCGTTATAAGCTGCCATTTCGGCATTATCTGCAAAAGAAGCATCACCTAATGCCTGGTACAAATAGTTCAATGAGTAAATGGACTCCACTACCGCACACAACTCCACACCGCGAACAGGGCTCAGTCCAGATAAACGCTCATCTGCAATCATGACTCCTGAGGGCTGGCCGTGGTAGGTCAAGGTCCAGTTGACAGCAGTGCGCGAAGAATCTCCAAGACTGTCATCTCCATTGAAGCGTCGAATAACGGCACCGTACTTGTAGCCTTGGCCCACGTTCACTCCATGCTCAAACGCATACTCGGCATTGGTGATATCAACAGACACTGTATCAAGATCTTGTTTGATGTACACACCGTCAACGTACCAATCAGCCCAGTTGTTTGACTTTTCAAAAAGCAAATTCATCGAATTGAACAAGATATCCGTATCGTTTCTTGGATCGTGCTCAACCAGCCATTGCAAGCCCAGGATCATATCAGCGGCTCGTGAGCGGCCCCATTGGTCATCGATTGGTGAAGTATCCGATGCGACATAACCAAGGAAATTATCCTCGAGCATAGAATTCATCAGTTCCACGAATTTATGCATTCCATCCAACACGCTCGTTCCAACATCCGTTCCGTTCTCGGCCTCAGCTAACTGCGTCAACCCTAAGAAGAAGGGAAATCGACCCCAAAGATTACGTGTATTGACATCGGTTTCCGGACCAAGCCAGCCGTCGTCCTGCTGATGCGAAAGAACGTAGTTCACTGTATCCAAGACCTGACTTTTAAGGCGGTCATCATTCAAGGTATACGCCAAGGGCACAAGACCATTGAACCAGTACGGGAAGCCTTCGTTGAGATTGCTATATTCCGATGATCCTCCCAGCCAAGAACTGTTACTGACAAATAGGTAGAAATCGTGTTCGTGACCAGCGAGGCCGTCGCTCATCAATTGCAATTGATCTTGCAACCAGCCTTCGGCCGAGATTGAGCCCAACGGCAGAGGCTCAAAAACAAGGGGAAGTACTGCGCCGAAGTTGAAAATGATCAGCACGAATCTTCCATTGGTATCTATGATATCGACTTTTCGAGGGTAGGAAAAGAGCTTACATGTATTACTACTGCATTTAGCGACATCAAAGAAGGAGCTCGCCAAGAGGATGGCTGCTCCTACAGTTGGAGAGCTGTACCGCATATCGGCAATGCTAGACCACAACATAAGGAGGGACTGTGCGACAGAAGTCAACAGTAAAGGAAAGAATATCCTAAAAAGGACGTCAAAGGAAGGAAAGAATTGAAGCAACGACCTGCCGACCACGATTGAAGAATCTCGAAGATCTTCATGGTCAAAGCAGAATAAGAACGAGCGGACGAGAGTGCTTTATAGAAATTCTCATTCCTCCGAACATTTCATCTCTCCCTGCATCGTGACCGAGGGGAAAGGAAATTAAAAGAATGATGACTGGATCCAGTCAGACCGTCGCACATGTTGCCTGCCACCTAGTCTCTGCCGAAATATATTATTTTTTCCTGCTTTTCGAGTCCAAAGGACTGGTCAGTGGTCATTGTTGTCAGGGTTCCTGTACCTTGTCCGTTGGCGCGTAAGAGGGGAGCAAGTGCTGTGGTTGGACGATCGCGTGACGATCAACATAACGAATCTAGGGCAAAGATGCCGTCGCGACGTAAGAATGTGACCCTTTCTACGGAGAGTTGGCTGCTTACTACTTGGTCCATACTTATTTATGCTACTTTTTTGAGTGCCACGGTACGGAGTAACTGCTACTTAGATAGCTGCTACTTAGCTTACTGCTTATAAGTAATCCATACTTCATAGTATACACAGAAACACTACTAGCTGCTAGTAGTTGAGTCCCCCCGCAACCCACCCCTTTATCCGGATAATCCCCCGGCTTCGACCCTACCCCTGACATGAACATCTGATGCAACCTTGCTTCAATCGGGTCTTCGGCTTGGGCTCTTTGTTTTCTATCCCGCGACTCACAAGTCTTGATCCGAGGACAGGCACGTTCATCTTCCTTAAATGTGGCTGATATTCACTTAGTTCAGTCAGCCCCTGATCATAACACGCGGACGCCGGGATGCCACATGAGTCTCGTCACATTGCTGCAATATCTCTACCATCTAGGTAGTCGAATCTGAGAGGTACTGACCCGGTGAGCATCTACTATTAGACATTGTGCTCGGGTCAGGAGACATCGCGACAACTACAGATCCCCAAGACAAAGAAGCGTCACAACCTACGTCAGGATCAGCCGGAAATTTAACATACCTAGTACGAATAACTTGGAAAAATCGGGGAAATCGGCTTGAATCAGGCGGTGAAGGCCATGCGCGATGACTTGCATACATCCTTGTGCAACTGACAAGAGTGAAACTCAACTTCCTAAGTTGTGCTAGTAGAATGTAGTTTATTTACTTGGCTGTGTGGGTGATTAGCCAGGTATCGGGCCTCTCGGAAAGAACACGAGATTCGGCCCATTCGAGGATGCTACCTAAGGATCTACATATTAGCCTCAAGGGCCCATTCCTTATTCGGTGACCCCATAAACAGACTTGTTTACATAGATGTACCAGTAACTAGTAGTTAGCAACTTTAGTGCCTGTCCAGTGTCACGAGATTCCAGGTTACGCGGGGTGTCCAGCGACCGTCGGATTTTTTGGCGGACAATTACTGAACCGTTTGTCCGCATTTTGTTAACTACCTAATCATGAGTTACAAATATAGGATTTCAGCTGACATGTATGATGTTTCCGTGTCATTGTATTTCTCAAGCTAGCAAGACGTTTGTCTTCGTCTGAAATACCCTCACAGTAGTTAGTTAGTCCAATGCGACAGCCGCTGAGCCGATATGACAGCGGGCCTCTTCTCCGAAGTTTGAGCCAAAGAGAGAGAGAAAAAAGAGTGCTGCCGAAAAGGGGAAATCGATGACCCTGCATGCGAGTCAAGATGAGCAGGGACTCTCAATCTAGCAGTTCGGTTTTTGCTTTCTTTGACTGTGACCTTTTGAATCGTTCGAGGTCAGCAAGAAAATCTCCCAAAGCAGTAATTAGGTTTTGTAAGTTAGGGTTTCGCGATTAGGGCTTCCCACGACGTCACTAGGTATCGGGGCGTCGGATTTTGAGCGGCTTTTAACGCTACTCATCAAATTTGACCAAAAGCCGTTTGATATAGGTATCTAGGATACTTGAACAAGCCATGGGATTTTCCTTCCTAGAGTTGATTAATACCTTGAAATTGTGTTCAACAAAGTATACTTGCCACTGATTGTCTTTGATGCCAAGATCGAGACATGTCCGCAGAAACAATCCATAGCCCCGTCCTCATTGTCGGAGGTGGCATTGTCGGTCTCTGCGCATCCCTGTTCCTCTCTCACCACGGCATTCACTCTCTGCTCGTAGAGCGACACGAGAGTACATCAATCCACCCTCGAGCCCGAAGCGTCAACGCCCGCACCATGGAGATCTTTCGAAGCATAGGCCTTTCCGAGTTGGTTCGTCAGGCAGGCGCCTCGTTGGCGTCTAGTAAGGGTATTCATCATTCCGACGACTCTTTGAAATCTCTCATGGAGGCCAAACCCAGAAGAAAGGAAGACTCATCCACAAATTCAATAAAAGGGTTGGTGAAGTGGGCACAGATAGGCCCAGAGGATGGCACTTTTGTGACGCAGGATATGCTTGAACCGGTCTTAGTAAAGGCCGCAGCTGAAAGAGGAGGCGACGTGAGATTTTATACAGAATGTACAGACCTGAATCAGGACAAAGAGAAAGTGACCGCCAGCATCCGGAATCGAAAAACGGGCGAAACAACTACAGTCATTGCAGATTATCTGATAGCAGCCGACGGAGCAAATTCACGCATCCGATCTCAATTAGACGTTCCCACGACCGGCCGTGGAACTATGGGATATCTCCTCAACATTTTGTTTCAAGCTGATCTGAAAGAGCTCGTCGATAAGCGCGAGTTCAGTCTCTGCGTCATAGACCGCTCGGACGTCACAGGCTTATTGTCATCCATCAACAACAGCGATCGATGGGTCTTCCACTTGAGTTATGATCCTTCCCGAGGCGAGAAACCCGAAGACTTCCCGCCCCAAAAATGTCAAGAGCTATTACGACTTGCCATAGGCATACCCGATCTGGAAATCAAAATCGTATCCATTCTACCGTGGCAACCCTCCGTCCGAGTTGTGACGAAACTTCAGCATGGTCGAATATTCCTCGCTGGGGATGCAGCGCATCAAATGCCACCGTACGGCGGCCAGGGGGCAAATACAGGCATCTCGGACTCATATAACCTAGCATGGAAGCTCGCCCTCGTTCTGAAAGACGTGGCTCATCCCAGGTTACTGCAGACGTACGATATAGAGCGGTTACCGGTAGGAAAAGCTGCGGCAGAGGCATCGGCTGGTCCTGCCGACGACCGTGGCCTGATTCTTCCGTTCAAGCTCGATTGGAAGGTCTTGTGGGGATGGTCGACGGTTGTACCGTTGGCAAGTGGATTTGGGTATGTGTACTCTAGCGAAAGCTCTGCGGTGATTGAAGAGAATACCTGGCCGCTCGGAGGTGTGACGTGGAAAGCTTGGAATGCGCCGTCCTTGCTCCATTCGCTGGATGGGAGGCCTGGGTCTCGTGCACCGCACGTGTGGGCTGAGAAAGGTGGAAAGAGCATCTCTACTCTCGATCTTGTGGGAAAGGGATTCGTGCTGCTGATAGGAAGTGAAGGAAATGACTCTTGGACTGATGCAATTGAGCAAGCGAAACCCAAGTTCAAGGGTCTGGATCTTGTTGATTATTGTGTGGGTTTCAATGCTGATATTGTTCCGAAACGAAACAACGAATGGGAAATTGCAGCGGGAATCTCGTCCACAGGGGCGTCACTGATCAGACCGGATGGATTTGTCGCCTGGAGACAAAGAAGGCTGCCTGCCGACGTGCATGGTGCGCTGGAGGGAACTATCAAAGAGATCCTATGTCTCTAAGTCGGGAGGAAGTTCGAATTCACTCCTCTACATCTAGATGACCCTTGTATAATAAGTATAGAGAAATGCGAGATAATTATATTCTGCTCTGCAAATTCAATGAGCGGCAAGCGGTAAAAGGGTATCGTTTTTTTACGTCATTAAGTCATTTCAGACAGTTAGCTCCCACTGCGCTATATAAGACCAACCCATGCCAACACGTCCGGCTTGGGCTTGATATTCCTGCAAAGACAAACCACGAGCATCTTTGTGAGAAGCAAAGCTTGTGATGTTGGCGATCCCCAGCTTTTGACCAGGTGCACCCAACACCCTTGGATCGGCAATATCCACATACCACAGGTCCCCTCCGCCATTCGGTCCGGTACCGCGGACGTAAGTGAAGGGTATTTTTTCATCTTTCCGACCATCTATACCGTGAGTATGCAACAGGAAGAGAAAGGGTGCAGTTTTCTTGCTATGCTGAGCAAGGGTCCAGTGTTCGCACTTCAAGCCAAACTGGAACCGTATGGGCCCTGGTTGGTAAATGGATATCTTTGCGCAGGCTGGACGGAAGGACCGTTCTCCAATTCCTTCCTGGTAAGCGTCCGTAAAGATAACAGGCTGCTCAAGACCGAAAGGCTTGTTGTGATCTTGGAGAACGTACGCCTCCCAGCTCATGGGTGGGCTGCCGTCATCTGTAAAAAAATGGTCCTTGTTTTGCGGATAGTGCGAAAGAAGAAACTCGTTATTAGGCTTGGTAAAATTCGTTGGGTCAAATCGTTGAATATATGGCTGTCCTTTTCCTGCTACAGCACCGGCACCCCAGCACGGATCGACAAGTTTCCATTTACCCCCGTCAATTCTCACCGCATTCCACGCGTGACCAGCTTCGAATGGTGGTACAGGCGAGCCAGGAGCTAGTTGCGAATGACCAAACCCCTTACCGTGACCGCCTATAACAAGAGATTCAAGGCCCGCATGCGTCGCCAGTGTAGCGAACAGCCCAGCATATCCCTCGCAAACTGCAAGACCTGTGGAAAGGGTCTTGGCAGGTGTTGACGGCTGCACGTTGTTATTGAAAAAGGCGTCGACATCATACTTGACGTTGTAATGAAGCCAGGTAAACAAAGCCCTGGCTTTGTCAGTGAGAGATGGGAATGGAGCGGTAAGCTGTGTGGCTAGCCAAGCCAGATCATTGGTAGGAAGAGACTGTCGGGGAAATTGAGCTGCATGGTTATCTGGCCCGGAAAAGTCTCTGCAAATCATACAGACGGTACTAACACCAACATGAGCGTGTCCGTCGGCGGCAAATTTGGGCTTGGTTGTCTGGATTGCTGCTAGATTTGGCCGCGAAGCAAGAGGTATAGCAGGCGGTGCACTCTGATCCGGTTCATCCTCTTCAACGTGTTTACTCAAAGCAGCGAAAGATTTTTGCTGTATTTTCTGGAGGGCATCAGCCGTAGGGACTGGGGGGATTTTGCGTGGTGCTGGTACTGGCGTAGCAAACTCGCTCTTCACTCCATTTATTGGCAGCTGTGGTATTCTCCTCGCTTCAGAAGACATAGCTCGGGCAGGTAATGACACTCGGGCACTTTGATCTCCACCATTAGATTCTAGAGATGAGGTCCGTGACGGCAGTGGCGGCGGTTTGAGGGGCGCCTTAACTGCTCTCTTCGCTTTTTCTGCTTCGGAAAGTGTCGACGACGTTCGTTGGGAAAGGCCTGGTCGACTCTTCTCGCGCACCGGAAGCGGGGGCAGCTCTGTTTCCCTCCATCCTGGAGCTACAAGTACCCGGCTCTTGCTTTCCACTGTGCTCGTCGTTCCGGTAGTAGAAATCGTACTATAAGACGCATTTGACCTTGTAGATTCCGAGGATACTCGCCGTTCCGTCTGCGCTGACGGACGGCGGGGTGGTAAAGCCGGTGCGGGTTGAGAAGCCTTGCGAGCTGGCAGCGGTGGAGGCAATCTGCATTCGTTCTTCGCCGGCGAATCCTTTTGTGCTTCTAAAGCTGCCGTTGGAGGCGGGAGATTTTGACGGATCGGAGCAGGTTTGTTGCCGATTACCTTAATATCAATCACGGATCCGTTCAGCTCATGCGGAGGGTTGTTCACGGTTTTGTTTCTAGGAGCATAAGGTCGTGCGGGAGGTGTTTCTGGCAGGCGACCGACTTGTGACTGGTTGAGTGCAGCTATGCGCTCTTGGATGGTCTGCGCTCGTGGTTCTTCGGCCATTGTTGGGTCCGCCAGCGAGGGATAAACAAACGTGGTACGACTGTCCCGAAAAGAGGAGGTAGTGAATGAAGAATGATTGCGGATGATCAAGGCTCAAGGAAGAAATCGAAAGGGTAATTAAATGTATATGTAGATGTATTGAAAGCTGTTATGTTTCATCTGAAACGAAAAGAGTGGCTGAATCGTCGCATCGGCGTCAGCGTGAGGGGAGCGAGACAAGGCTGTAGATCCGATTCTTGCGGGGTTCAAATGCTGGTTGGATATATATATATATATATATATATATATATAATTCAAGATAGGATGAATGAAAGAAAAGCCATAGCCAATGGTCATAGCATGAGCAACAGGCCCCCTGCCCCGGCGAGGTGATGTGTGTCGACACGTACAATCAAGAGGCAGAGTCGCAATCCGGTTTATCCTTGCAGCGTAGCTAGCTAGGTCAAAGGTAGACGGCGAGTCGCCCCCACCAACTTTCAAGGCAGCGAGGCTGAGCTACGCGTCCATTCATTTTATTCTGATTGCATACTTATTACTTAGTTAGGGTCGTTTATTTTTAAACACTCTAATCGCGCTGAGCCTCATGCCATCTATGAAGATTTGGGATTGGATCGTCTGTTTGCAACGAGCTAGCGTTCTTTATTCGCCGTTGAAGTATTTGACAGTAGGAAGAAACCTTGGTCTGTATACAATGTACAAAGGTCGCGCACTCCATATCGCCAGTGGTACAGTCATAAAAGATGTAAATAAAAAGCTCAATGTGAGAGATGACTCCTGTTCACCCCTACCGAAATGTGGAAAATAGACAATTAGTGAAAAAGACACTTGAGAAAAGAATATGAACAGCCCTCCGTGCGACGCCTTCAAGTAGTGCGATGCTGTAAGCTTGGTGTAGGATGTTGTGCTTGGTAACGATGACAAAGCTCGAGATTCTCTTACTTTGCTTGCAGGCTTCTTCGGTGCCCAGAAAACGAAATATTATAAAAGATTTTTATGGCGCATTGGTGATATGGTTGCAGAAGGATTGATCATCAAAGCATGACACCGTTCAACGTACATCATTAAGCCGTTCCGAAGGTCGACTATACGGATTTGTACAGTAGAAGGGGTTCGCCAATATTTTCAATCTCGGGAATAGTACATTTGAGGTCAAATGCCTTGCTGAGGACGATTTTGAAAATCTGGTCAACTTAGTAAAATGGTAACAAGACACATGAAGTAGGTCAAACCTTTTGGACATTGATACTATGGCTCGTACTGCTGAAAATCAAGCTTGCCCTCATAGCTTTGGCATATCGCTTGGCCTGTTCAGGTCATTTTGTTAGAATCACACGTCGATGGATGTGAGCTTTTCTTGGCTTTGATCGACCTACCTGTAAAGAAATCTCCTCTTGGTCCTCGCGGGGAAAGTTCACAAAATGATCATACTTCGTGCCGATGAGGAAGGGAATGGCAGTCTTATTGAAGCCGCGACCCTGACGATACCATTCCTTGATCGAATTGAGTGTACTCTTGCGTGTGAGATCGAACATGAAAAGGATAGCGACCGCATCGTTGCAGACTAGAGGAAGCATGTTAACAAACTCGCGTTGTCCGCCAAGATCCCAGATCGAGAACGTGATTTCTGTATTCCGAATTGAGATGGTCTTCTCCATGAAGTTGACGCCTATCATACCTCTAGTTAGAGAGTTGTCTAGTATTGAGTTGCGAATATGAAAGGTTACACTCACCCAAAGTCTGAATGTAGTCCTCGTCCCAGCTACCTTCGACATATTTGACCATCAGACTAGTTTTACCTATTTGTGCATCTCCAACCATTCCAACCTTGATAACGACACTGTTTTTCGAGGGCACGGCGGCTTGCTTCTGGGTTTGTTCAGGCTGTGAGCTGGGATAGCCGTATCGTTCTCCCCCACTTGACAATCCAGAACCAGGCCGTGAGACAGATTGCTGAGGATTCTGCTGATAAGACATGGTAGGCGAGCTGAAACGAGATGAGTTCTGCTCATCTTCGGCGGGAAAGTAGTTTTGCTGTGATGAGGTGAATTCGGCGGGGTACGTGTTTTGGTGAGCTTGTTCCTCGTGGTTGTAAACAGCATCGTGCGTGCCGTCGACAACGGTCGATTCTGTGGTTTCTGTGGGCTCTGCAGTTTCTGAAATATCCTGGTTGTTCATATATGGTTGACCAGGAGGATCATTTATTTCGTGTTCTGGCTCCAATGATGCTGGAGGAGCGGCCTCAGGGATCGGATGGGCGTCCATGGTTGAGGTATTTTGATGAAGTGTGTCGACTGGTGTGAGTAGCTCAGCAGCCAGATTGTGGAATCGGTACTCAGAGCAGAGCTATGATGCGGTCTATTATTGTTCCATCAGATGATCTCGCGTTCCTTGATGTTTTCCCAGGTGTAGTCGATGCAGAGTGGCAGCGAATAAAGGCGGAGCTGAAGGAGGTTCCCGAAAAGGAAGAGGACTGTGAATCTCGAAACTCCCCCCAGGCCGTAGAAGCTGATGAAATGCTGACTGGAAAGAACCGTCTGCAGCTATTTCAAATGTTGTGCCGTCGGAGGATAATGACACAAGGAGCTTGTGAAGTAACTATTGTAGACTCGTGCGCCTTTGTTGTCTGTCGGACGATGATGAGGCGCTTCGGCGGGCAGCAAATCAATCAGATCAATCAGATCAATCCATGCGGGCGGATCATCCGAGCTAAGCCCAGAGCAGAACTAGTGCCCCTCGCTCTTCCCAAAAGAAAAAAAAAAAAGTTCGAGCAGCCCTAACAGATTTCTTCTTCATGTAGACAACATTGAGATCTCTTCCCTCTTACTGACTCCCACGACTGGCTGTGCCAGTCCTATATTATTTTTATTTTCGAGCGTGCATTGCCCAACCCCTCACCATGTCTAAACGCACAGCAGATCTGGAAGAAGAGCAATCCGCCGCTCTAAAAGCTGGACAGCGACCTCTGTCAGATGCCCCACCTGACGAAGTCGGAGAATTCGAAGACGAATTCGAGGATGAATTTGAGAGCGAGGATGAGATTTTAGAGGCGGGAGTGGATGGCCGACCAGATGAGGAGAGGGAAGCTGAAGAGAAGGGTAGGTCCAAATCTTGAGACTTGCAAAATAGTCGCAAATGCTCTACAATAACCAACCTCTAACTGGAGTTATTCTAGATGCGATGGACGTTGACAAAGAGACATTCATACCCGGCAGGACGAAATTAGCACCAGGCGAAACATTAGCACCGGATCCTTCGACGTATGATATGCTACATACTCTCAGTACACCGTGGCCGTGCCTGTCATTCGACATTGTTCGTGATAATCTAGGAGACAACCGAAAGACGTTCCCGGCCACCGTTTATGCTGTTGCGGGTACCCAGGCCGAAACACCCCGTGCAAAGGACAATGAGCTTATGGTGCTCAAGCTATCTTCACTTGGTCGTATGGAACGGGAGAACGAAACGGACTCTGAAAGTGATTCGGATTCGGACGATGAGGGATCGTCAGACCCAATTCTTGAGTCCAAGACGATACCCCTTGGATCGACAACAAACCGTATCCGAGCCCATCAGACCCCTAACACCTCGGGCGATTATACGAAACCCCCACAGACAATCACTGCGACGATGTTGGAAAACTCTCAGGTCGTTATACATGATGTTACACAGCACCTGGCGACCTTTGACGTTCCGGGTACCATTCTCCCTCCTTCCGCGTCGAAACCTATCTCGACTTTGCGCATGCACAAATCAGAGGGATACGCATTGGATTGGTCGCCTTTACAACCATTGGGTAAATTACTCACCGGTGACAACGACGGACTCATCTATGTCACGACGAGGACAGAAGGAGGAGGTTGGGTTACAGATTCCAGACCATTCGTGGGACACACTTCCTCTGTCGAGGAGCTACAATGGTCGCCCAACGAAAAGAATGTCTTTGCATCTGCTAGCAGTGACGGCTCAGTCAAGGTCTGGGACGTGCGATCAAAATCCCGCAAGCCGGCTGTAGACGTCAAGATCTCAAACACGGATGTCAACGTCATGAGCTGGTCGAATCAGACCTTTCATCTACTAGCGACAGGTGACGATGCCGGTCAGTGGGGCGTCTGGGACCTTCGACAATGGAAGCCCGGTTCCACCCAATCGAGGCCTTCGCCAGTGGCCTCGTTCGACTTCCACAGAGAACCCATAACGAGCATAGAATGGCATCCGACCGACGACAGTGTCGTCGCCGTGGCTTCAGCAGACAGCACACTCACGCTATGGGATTTGGCTGTCGAGCTTGATGTTGAGGAGAGCCGCGATGCCGGAATGAATGATATTCCGCCTCAATTGCTTTTTGTGCACTATATGGATTCAGTCAAGGAGCTGCACTGGCAAGCTCAGATGCCTGGAACAGTGATGGCTACGGGAGCTAGTGGTTTTGGGTAAGTTTACGTTCCTTTGCTTATGTGCTATGACATTTGACTAACCGACTTTCTCTATTAGCGTCTTCAAGACCATCAGCGTCTAGTATAAATGATCAGACGATACAAATTTGCATAGAGAAGGTATGCCATTGCATAGACAGTGCGAGTGGCATTTGTGGTCCAATATTCATGTAGATATTAATGCACATATGAGGAATGAACGGAATGTTTATGATATCCTTTTACATCACATGAAATACTTAGAAATATTCTAAACTAATGACTTTCTACTAGATTCAGAAGATCTTTTCATGTCCCCATAGCCTTCAAACGCAATTTTCCTTCATCCTGCCCATGGTTTGAGACACATCGTGAGGACCTTTCCTACCCTCTTTTAGGGCACCACATGCAATGACCCTAATTCGATTTCCCAACCCGACATATCAATGTAAAACTTCCACAGAGTAATTACTGGGTATCGAGCACTTCATTTTGTCTACTAGACGGAGAATGCTCTTCCGGCCTTTAGCAACCTTATCCACTATCATCTAGTTCAAATGTTCTACATGAATGCGACTCCCACACCAATACCCCGGCGAGCCACCCACGGCGTGTACTAGTCGAAAGCCACCTACATAACCCTGTGGCAAGACTCGGTTAATATCTAGATACAACAACCGTTGATCATGTCAATGCGATAGCTGACTACCTAGCTACTTCGCAGATCGACAGTATAGTCTACACAATATTAGAACATGGTGTGCACACAAACATGATTCACTCGCAGATAGTGACTCCAAGCAAGACCCTTGAGTCGCAAGATCTGTAAGCCTCACTCATCATGAGGACATTCATTACCGTGCAATGACTAGATGATCCTGGAACCTCGAAGTGGCGCAGTGATCAATTGATCGCCAAGACGAGGTTGACCCTTGAAAAGTACGTACGTACGTAGTACTCACTAGATATGGTAAGTTCATACAAAGTTATCGAGAATCAGATTTGATCATCTTTGCCACCAGTCTAGATTGGATTGTGTCGATCTGTGCGTTGATTGACATATCGACTTTATTTTAATCCATTAAATGTAGATAGATGTCAGAATTCAGTATTAAGTTACTATTTGAGGGTTGGCTTGGTGACTTGAACATTTGAATTGGATATAGTAAGTGGCTACAAGTACATATGCACTGGAACTAGCAATATGATAGCACTGCAAGTATATACAACGGCCAAGCGACACTTACAATCTCTACGAGGCCGTACGAATCAGAGTTGCTGGCTGCAACAGCTCCCATCGTAGTCACATTGCATTCAACGGCCATGCCAGTTTAAAAATACGTTAGGTTAGCCCGGTAGCTTCATAAGTCGTCAAAGTGCAATCCTAGGTAGTAGCTAAGAGGTTAAAATGGCCACTGTGACTGAACTTCATAGAGCAAGATGCAGCATGCAGAGAGCCCAGGATCGAATAGAATTGTCCAAAAGCTATTCAGCGGGAGCGTGCAGATGTCATAGCTCGAGGGTCGTGTAATTACCAGTACCCTGACAATACGCGATACAATACGCCCACCCCGGTCAGGTGTTCTTGTGACCTTCAGACAAAGCCTCCACAGCAGCCAATCAGGAATAAAGCAGATTGTTGATTGATTTATGGACCTGTGGCTCCTGCACAGATTGTCCAATCAGAAAGTCAACCAGCGCGCCACAGCCAGCTCAACATGCAAGCTTGAAAGCGCTAAGTAAGCTCGAGCCAATAATCAATCGCGTTTCTCGTTTTTGAATGTGGCTCCTCTAGTAAACACCCCTGTAAAGTTACCGTCTTTCACTCCACACAAACTTACTAGCCTGATACTGGGCGCTTGTCAATTCAGGAATGTCCATACGATCTTGTTACTTTTCCATTTCATCAGGGCATTTTCTTTGCCTTACAGTTCACGAATAAATGTATGCGCATGACGCCGACAGGTCTACAGACTTAAATTCCATTGGCTAAGACATAGACCCTGCACCTGGATGCAGTCACCAATGCAGCTCGACAAGGCACAGTCACACAGTCAGTCCATACGGAGTACATACTCCGTGCTCAGTGCGCAAATCTGGATAAAAATAAAGCTTGGGCCCTTCGGCAGGCCCGTGCGGTTGATCCGGGGGATTTCCTCCCGACTGACGGAGGCCTCGCGTCTACGTACTCAATTATCTTGAAAAGGACAAATTCACAGAGAAACGTTCTAATTGCATGATCTGAATGACCGGTCGTTGGGTGTTGTTATTTATCCTGAACGGGCTTACGCCCGTCAAGTTTCATCTTTACTTTTGTACGAGTCAAGGAAGTTCGAACTCTCTCCCACGAGGGCCGTTACTTCCGTGCCGACGAATCAGAGCCGTGATTACTCGGCCTTATTAATAATGATTCTAGCCTGCCAGGAGTCTAGGACGTTAGTCGTCAATCAATTCCTTCTCCTACCGCGCACTAAGCAAGGACAAAAGTACGTGTATGTACATACTATGTATGTACGTATATGCCTCATACCGTAGTGACTGATGTAGCCTGACGCAGGCTGTTACCCACATCGGCCAGAACACCGTGCTGCCTCGACTCGCGAGAATCAGAAATCGTTCCTCGGAAGTGAGGATAAAGGCGCAGCGACATGATCTGAAAGGTCATTTTCCTTGCCATATACCACAAAATCTAGTACCTGCGCCCTAGATAGGACCATGTCTTGAACTTCGGGATAAGCAGTGTCACGTCGATTTGTGCTGCGAACGAAACTCCGTCTAAACTTTCTTGTCACTGACTGCCGTCCGATTACGAGTCATAGATCAGGAGTTGATGTGTGTACATACGTATTAATAAAGAGGCGGATCTAGGCTGTCTCAGATCTTAGATTAATCCTGTTGTTAACGGCTTAAGTTATAGTTGTTGGACTGAAAGTACTCCGTACCGAAACAATACGTAACAAGGTCTGATCATATTAACCTGTACGGAGTACGGAGTAGTCCTGCATGATAACTATCGTATGGAGTACAGTATGTAATACGGAAATCGAGTAAGCGGCTGAAAGGCCTCCGACGAGGTCACAAGAGTCCCATGACCACCACGTTCTAACCTCTCCGTGTAATTAGTAATTACTAATTTCCCGCAACCCCGGATTTTTTTTAGATTTATTTCCTTACACTGTACAGATACAGATGGTCCAAGCTTACTGCTTACACCGTTCAATCGCTCGTCATCATGGAGGGCTAAGACCTACCAACTGTGAGATCTTGCCAGTGATTAGCTGTCTCAGAAACTAGTTCTGCCCAGGCTTCGGAAGTTACTCTACATACGTATTTGCAGATCTTTATCTGCTGTTCGGACGCTTAGCATAAGCCTAGCATGCTCCGAGAACCTTGGTAATCTTGCGAGGAAGGGAAAAAGTCGTGGCGAGTCATTTTCTTTTTCGCTTTGTCAAGGCATATAAATGAACAGGGGCTGATTACGTGGTCGATGGCTCTCAATTTCGAGCTCACTGCATAGAGTCCGTACAATCTATCGGACGAGGCTACAATCTATCGGAAGCCTCGTCCAGACAGACCAAGTCCAACACGCCATCAGAAATTCAAGAATTCCAGAGTAACTTTGGTACCTCGTTGCTGGGCACAAACAAGGGGAAGTGGGAACACCACTCGACGGAAGAAGCAATTTCGCCGTGGTCACCTGAAGATCCGTACCATAGACGCCGCGGAAAACGACGGACTTAAGGGCAACCCTGATATAGAAGCTTTGCCATTGCGAAGCAGGGCAGGGAGTTCACCGTAAGTTGCTGTGCTGGAAGTGGCACCTGACCAGATGGATATTATGGAGCATATATAGATACTACTTAGTACTTAGTTTTATGTAGTAAAATACGGAAGAAAAGAGTTGATCCTCGGTTTCTAGAATTTGAGATTCTGGGGAATGCCCCAGTAACGCCGAGACCTGGAGAAGATGTATGTACTCCGAGTAGCCCTTCAATTGGTGTAGACACGTCCAAGCGCATTACAAATGGAGCCATCAGCCACGCTAGAACTATATGCGGTCTAGCGCATACCAGTCACCCCGTACTAGTACTCCGTAATTCGTATCAAATGTTAGCATATTATCGGAGTACTATCACTATTTAGTATTGAGTACTCCGTAGTGGTACTTAATATAATTTCTTCAGCTTTTTCGACATGATTTACCCACCAAGACTTAGAGGACTGCAGCTCGACAACTCGTATATTAGTACCCTTCTTGGGCCCCAGGGTACCAGAACAAGGCACGTTGGTGAGACTGAGCAACCACCTACCATGTTTCAATGTGCAAGTCTTTATGGTGACCACGACCTACTGATGCTGATAGCAACTCTGGTTTCAAGGAGTCCAGAATAACTTTATCGAAATGACTGCCGATACTTACCACGTTGTGGACCGTGCTAGCATCAATTAGGTATACTAATACCTTATTATTGGCTAGCGTGGGCAGTTCGTATTCATATTCAATATGTCTCGTGCAAACCGCTTGCTTTGGACATGAAGGACAGAAGCTCCGTAATCCATGTTAATTGTTCTATTTCTGATCATATATCATCATAACAGTCATCGCTTGCATAAAATCTAGCGACGACCATGCCATCCCTGGCTATATATTAGTTGTATAATAATATGCGGTTTGATATGGCCTGGTCAAAGGTCGCGGCGCGGTATTGATCGCCATTCGAGCCGAGTCTGGATGAGGTCCGTGGCGATTGGCTGGGGGTGTCGGCTTGTGTACTAAATCAAGAAACCAATACAACTAAGTAGCCCTACTCCAAACGGCGTACGGAATATGTGGTATCGTACTGGATGACCGCGTACGCTGACTTGAATCTGTCGTTGCATATGAGGTGCCTAGAAGTTATTCAAGAGTCATCAATTTCTACCCTTGCGATGCATTCAATGTCAGTTATTTTTGTGAGTTCATACTACGTACATAGTACATACATAGTAGAGCAGCAGGTACGCCGCACGTTCACCGGGTGGAGTCGACTGTCTGGAGCAGTGGAAGCCATGCATGCTTGGGCTCGGTGTTTTTCCCAGCCAATACGGAGTACAGAGGTACTAGTATGCTCGCTTGCAGGGAGTACGGATACAATGCTCATAAATTACAGCTAGCCCGTACCGCTCATACTATGTAGTACAATAGTAACAGCTAACAAACGCTAAAGCATTGACTTGCAGGATCGAGTGGGGCCACTTGTAGAGATTTCGGCATAGCGTCCATGGATCTTCCCCAGCGATTGTGGGCCCGGGGGAAGGGCGAGCGTGGCTTTGGACCATTCACAATGCTTCTCAGCCACGTAACCGCTGCTAATACAGCGCTCTGCGGCAGTAGTGGCTGTCTCAAATAGCTCGCTAGCTACTATTGGACCATGGCGTCTACACAGTGGATCTGATTGAGCCCTTTGCACTGGGTTTCAGTACGTGGTGCGTACATACATAGTACAGGTCTCCATACAAACTGTAGGCCAACTGCTGATTTCGGTTAGACTCGTGGATAGTTAGCCTGCCATTACCGTAATTTACCAGTCTCCCTGACTAACTAGGATCGGGAAGTCTTTGGCGCGACTTGCCGTTGCCCGTCTCTATCTTCCCTGCCGTCGACCATCACTATCATTATCGCCATCGCAGGCGCAGTGTCGAGAGAATATTTTTTCCAAAATATTTATACAGCTAGCTCAAGGTTTATCTTAAGGAATAACCTTGTCGCGCGTGGAGTGAGAGCTTGTAGAGCTCTGTATACCAAGCAACGCCTCGCATGTGTACAAGCTAACTATAGTTTCTTCAACTTCATTCTGTTGCTGCGGCAAAAAGAAGGACGAATGAGTACGACGACAAGGCCGAAAGTCGTCGAAAGATACGGGCGCTTTTCTAACCATCCCAAATTCGCGGTTACAGAAACCAAGCACCAAGGCCGAACGATATTTCGAAATTGACTGAATCCCATTCCTTTAACCGTGCTCGGCTGTTCGTGCTGCCTCTTGCGGTTGTAGTGGTTCGAACAATCAAGGCAACAACGGGAGCGTAGCTCACCACCATCGATCGCACTTGCCGTTCTCTTCTCTTCGTTCAAGCTGCCAGTTCCCGGACCAGCAGTCGATCTTTCTGGCTTTTGCCTCCTGGCTTATTTTACATTCCTATCACCATCCTTGCCAATATTATTATACAAGAGCCACCTCTCAAAGCGACCCACCAATTCGAGTTGTCGCGCAAAGAAAGAGTGTTAGTTGAACCACCCTCATAGACTTTGTCTCACTCCCTCCACCTTGCCACCTCTTGTCCGATGGAACGGCGAAGGAGAAGGGAAGCCAAATAACTACCTCTCATCCTGTTGTCAATGCTGGCATCAAATCCACGGCATTTCCATTATTGACTCGCTTCTATTAGTTTGCCACGGAAACCCATCATAACTGCGTACGAATTTCTCATCAAGAAGTAGAGAAGCAAGGCTTCTTTTTGCAGAAGTGCCGCCGATTTTGACGACAGCAAAATGTTGGGCGAAGTCATGGTCGCACAGGACCCAACAGCCATCGCGCATGGCGACGATCTACTTTCCATTCGCGAAATGCCCGGGGAAACGACTGGTAAGTTCACTCTGTCAGTCTGTGCAGAACTTGTCTTCGTTCTGCCATGTGCTTTGGACCCACCAAGCTCTTTCATCCCCCTTACCTAACCAAATATGTCGTCAGTTGAAGATTCGAAGAAAGCCGATTCCAAGACGAACGGCGCCTCCAATGGAGCACAACCAAAGACGGACAAACCACGACCTCACGTGTGCACGACTTGTAGTCGCTCATTTGCGCGCTTAGAACATCTCAAGCGCCATGAACGATCTCATACAAAGGAAAAGCCATTCGAGTGCCCCGAATGCGCTCGTTGTTTCGCACGCCGCGATCTATTGCTGCGACATCAGCAAAAACTACATATGACTGCTGCACCTTCTCGCCCACGAAATTCGCGTCGTGAGAGCACCGGCGCTGCAGGAACTGGAACTAATCGAGTTCGGAAGAATTCTGTCGCTGGCGGCACGTCAAATAGCATGCGGCCGAGGGCGAACACTATCAGCCATATCGATAATGGAGCTTTAAGTGTGATCAATGCTGCGAATGCAAATGTTGCACGACCACCACCTCAAACGAACCACTCATATCATCTTGGGCTTAATTCGGCGCCCGGCATCCCGAATTTTGAGACTCGTGGATACAACTCTGTGCATTCACCCGCAAACAACCTGCCGAAGTTGGAGACTAGTGGTATCCCCGTGGATCTTGCCGGTGGATTGAGGACGGCACCTGTTTATGGTAGTTTCGATCTCAACCTTGGTGATAACTTCTTCGGAGGAGGAAGCACTATCAATCCGGCTCAGCTTCACTTCGGTAACTCGCCGCAATTTGGTCAAGATTTTCCCTCGTCTCCCTTTCATCAGAACTTCCACCCGCTAGCTTCACTTCCGGATACCATGCTAGATGAAGAGAACAACTTCGACTGGGTCAACGGTTTCGACACCACCCTTCCATTAGGTCCTGTGAGTGACTCGGCTATCGAGGAGTCCTCTCCATCCGCAATGAGCACGGAATCCCAAAGTCGGACCAGCGACCCTATGCTTGAAGCCTCAGCCCAGATTGCTTCGCCCAACGGATGGCAAACTCAGTTTGCTACTACACAGTCTGCTCCATTCACTTTGGACTTTTCTTCCCCGTTCCAGGAGCTCGGCTTCCCTGCAACCGTCGACACCATCTCTCCCAAGTCCTTGATGACCCCAATTCAATTTACAGACCCTTTTGCGCCTAACCAACCGGTGACTCCAATGAGCCAATCGATGTTGGGAAATCATTCGCAGAGTATGTTCTCATCTTCCATGGTAGCCGACCGTGAGTCTCCTAATCCTTTCAACGTGCCTTTCGCCAGTAGTCCCCTACGAGATTCTATTCCCACAACAGCGCCAGACACATTTCCAGACACAGCAAATAGGCATGCATCATTAAACGGCATGCCGCAACCCAATGGAACGTTACATCATAAGTCTTCTCAGCTCAGCAACGGAACATCTTGCAATCGTGACGCTGCTACTCGATCAAGTGCTACCCTCAATACATCTTCCTACTTTCTGCCGAATTCTTTCGACCTGCAACGTTATATCCAGGCATACATCAATTACTTTCATCCACATCTCCCATTCCTACACGTTCCCACACTTGACTTTCAAAATTCCGATCTCACCAACAATCTACGTACCCCAAGTGGCCATCTCAACCTCAGCTCAACAGGAGTCGCCGGGGGTGGCGGGTGTCTCATTCTGTCTATGGCGGCTATGGGAGCGTTGTACGAGTACGATACTGCGGTTTCCAAGGACCTCTTTGAATCAGCGAAAAAGATGATTCAATTGTACTTGGAAGAGAGACGTAAGGCTGACATGTCAGCCGCTCTCAGCCGGAATACTGCGAGCCGGGACAATTCTGTTCATAACACGCCGTTATGGCTTGTCCAGGCGATGCTGTTGAATGTGATCTATGGGCACACTTGTGGCGACAAGACCTCCGCTGATATTGCTAGTACACACTGTGCTGCTTTGGTGAGTCTTGCACGCGCAGCAGAGTTGACACATCATGTCAATGCAGAAAAACTTCCTCAGGACTACCTCAACAACAGCAAACAGAGCAATGAAAACCCTGATAGTGGTGCATTTGACCAGAACTCGCAAACACAGACTCCGCCTAAAGAACGTAAAGACTGGCTCGACTGGAAGATTGTAGAGGAGCGAAAGCGAACACTTTTTGCTATCTTTACATTGTCTAGCCTGCTCGTCTCTGCTTACAACCATGCACCTACATTGACAAATTCGGAGATTCGCCTCGACCTCCCGTGCGAAGAAGACCTCTGGGCTGCGGAATCTCCTCAAGCGTGGAGAAAAATGGGTGGTGCGACAGCTTCAAAGAAGGGAACCTCATTCTCGTCGGCCTTGACTTTACTTCTTACTGCGAGCCAGCGAGCCAAATTCGTTAATCAACCCACTCAAGCATTCGGATCCACTCTTCGAGTGGAAGACTTACCTCAGAGTGACTTGAAGCCCAGTACCTTTGGTTGTTTGGTTCTCATTCACGCACTACATAACTATATATGGGAAACACGTCAGAGGCACATGGGTCGCCAGTGGACATCTCAGGAGACCGACGCCATGCAGGCACACATCGAGCCGGCTTTGCGGTCCTGGCAAGCTGCTTGGGCTAGCAATCCGCTGCACAGTCTGGAACGACCAAACCCCTACGGGGCTGGACCTCTATCTGCCGACAGTATCCCATTGCTTGATCTAGCCTACGTTAGGTTGTTTGTCAATTTGGGCCGTTCAAAGGAAGCATTCTGGGAACGCGATTGGAATGCAATGTCTGAGGAGCTTGCCCGCGGTGCAGAGGTCATTCAACATGCCGACGATGGTGGAATTGACACATACAACTCAGGAAGCATTGATATCATGCGACGAGACTCCATAGCTGATCTTGGCGTTGGAGAGCTGCACTTGTCTGCTCAGCCAAATCAAGAACAATCTTCTCACCTGTCACAGCTATATGCTAGACCGACACAATCAAAGCGGGAACGACACTTGCGAAAAGCCGCCTTTTATGCAGCCGACTCGATATGTATGTCGGATCGCCTGGGAAATACGTTCGCTGAATGGACGTCTCGCGAGCTGCCCTTGCAATGTGCCATGTGTACATTCGATTGCGCTCAAGTGCTTGCCGAGTGGATTACGACCGTTCAAGAGCGTGTTGGGCCGTACCTAGGCATTCTCGGACGGGAAGAAATCGACTTTGGGCAGGTTCCTGGAATTATGCTCTTGGAAGAAGAGGATTGCAAGCTGATCGATAAGATCAAGGAGATTCTGGGAAGCAGCGAGGCAAAGTTGCAGCGAGAGGCACAGAACGCCAGCGCCGCTCCAGCATACAACGTGCTACAACGTTTGCCGAGTGCAATCGAAGGTGGTTATGGTACTAAGATATTGATGACTACAGCCTATCTGCTTGACAGGGCTGCAGTTTGGCCGAGTATGTACAATGAAGTCAAAACTGGATTACCATTTGCTAACATCTAACTAGTTACCAAACTCATGGCTCGATCTTTGGAAACTCAGGCCTCGCGAATGAAAGAGCGCACAGATAACTCTGTCACGATGAACAACTGATTTTCCCCTTTGCATTTATGACCGTTTCGATATCCTTACGACTACATTATACACAACTTGCTCGTTTTTCCTGTCTCTCGCTTATGATGCATGCAACATGAAATGACCTCTGTTTCGGATTCTTGATCGATACGATACGATACCCATAGACGAATGATGCTGACACGACACCAAGATACATTATTGGCTACGCAAAATCGGTTGTTACCCAGCATCACATACTTTGGACTTTGACTTTTGGCTTTCATTTCTGTTCGATGTGCACATATTTCCACACTTGAAAACATTTCTTGCTTCTGTCTTCGCGCTACTTGTGGTCTCTCTATTTCTTGCCTTTGGAATCGTTTCATATGATCGGACGATGTACAGATTGCAGATTCTGCGCTTTGAAATGTTCTATATACGAAGCTTGGAAGGTGGATATTTCTTCCATTTGGTTGCATTTGTGGTGTATCTTATCTACGGTGAATCTATATATTCTGCTCTTGACAACATTTTGTGTGGTGGTATCAATTTTTTGAAATATCCATGTCGGCACGTAACATTGACATATTCCTCATCACGTAACGCCCAATCCAACTATATACACATCAACACCGCCCAAAGCTCAAAAATGAATCCTAACAACAGAATAATCCGGCACAGCCTGTCTCTGCAGATACGCAATCTCACGCTTGGTCCTCTGCTTAACCTCACCGGTCGATTTCTGAATCTTGGTCCTGCTGACCTCCGAATCAGGCGTGTTGAGGGACAAGGGCAGCATTTTCCCGTCCTCTTCGCCTGCTTTGGGGAATGTGTAGGTCTCCCAGAGTTTGCCGTATGTGTCGTATTCGCGGTTGATGCGGGCGCGGGTACCGATGTTTGTGATTTCGGTGTATTCGCCGTTTGTTTCTGTGGCACCCATTGTGATGGTTGCTGTGGTAGCTGAGGTAGAGGTGGAGGAGGAGTTGGAAACTCGAGTACCATAGCGAATAAATTCGCCGACGATTCCCTTCATGTAAACTGCTTCTTCGATACCGGCCAATGCAGCTGAGATTTCGGATTGCATGTGTGAGATCATCTCGGCTTCGTTGACGGCTGCGCCTGCGAATTCCACGGCGGAGATCCAGCCCGATGGTCCTATTGCGTCCACGCTGGCGTTCATAAGGTCAATGATTGCTTCAAGGGATAGGGGAGGAGCGGCTTTGATGGCTTCTAGTGGGATGGGTGGTTCTTCGGTAAAGCGTGCTGTGTATCCGCCAGTTGCAAGAGAGACACGGAGATGGTGCACAATTGCGAGTGTGTCTGTGTTGGAAAGTGTAGAGCGCAAGCAGGAGACTATCTGGTTTGTGGGGTAGTCGTGTAATCGGGACAGTGTCAGATTAAGCCCTATGAAGGCATCCTCTAAGGAAGCTTCGGTGGAAGATGGAGGTGTGACTTTCTGTTGGATTTCGTCTGGGTTCATCTCGCCGTCCGGAAGTCCTGTTATGGTCATTGTTGCTGACTGATCAAGTGCCATGGAACGTGCGCGAGCCTCGTCGAGGAAGATCTTCAAAGCCTGCGCAAGCTCCTCTCGATCAAGCGATACTGGCCCAGTCAAAAGGGGGGTAAGAGCTTTGAGTGAATTGTCAAAATGCGCCAGTGCGCGTACCAATGAGCCCGGCTCAAACGGCGGAAGTACCTGAGGTCTATTGGCTCGACGAACTGCGGTGTGTATATGATTCACTGACAGCTGTCCCATTTTGACTAACCACTTACAGGTCTTTTCAGGCCACACGGCAACCTCCAGTGATGAAGCGTTTCTCATGTCTCCAGACTTGGGCTGCCGTACAGTGAAAATCTGCGAGAGAACGAACGAGATTTGTTCCGGGTGAACCACTGTTATAGATTGACTTTCCACTGAAGGACCGAAATATCCCCCAACAGCTTTGTCAAAAGAGATTGAGTCCTTTGCCTTGGATGTCTTCTCTAGTTCGTTCTTGAAAGCGTTCCACGTGTGAACTTCCTGTGTTGATTTAAGACCAAGAGAGACAGCCGGGTCAGTAATGCCTGCAGCCGATGAGTTGACGCCACGTCCAATGGAATCAATAAGCAATCCGTCACGTTGGCGTTTGATGGACGTTCCTCGTATGGTATGAGTCGATGACAAGTCAAAGGCTTGGAGTGTGTTCTCCTTGATGGCCAATGCAATCCCCAACTTGGCGAAATATCCTACAAACTTCGTGACAGTTTTGGAATCGTATTTCCCAAGTGATTTGTTGGCTGACAGTTCACGTAAGGTTATACTGCGCTGGATCGAGGAGTAATGCGTGTCGTATAGAGCGACGAGTGACTTCCCAGCACCAATTACGGAGTTTGGTGAGATGCGCATGATAGAAGAAAAATCCTCGTCAGCAAGAATCAGGCTCGATGTGCATGATGGCGGATATTGAGACAAATCATAATTGACGTATCCTTGTCGAAATGACACGCCCAGTCCTGCAGATCCAGGGTGGAAAGTCCACTGTAGTTCTTTAATGTCAAGTTGACGTCCATCAATTTTGGGCAATTGTACAGTTTCAACTTGCTGCAACTCATTTGAACTTCCGACTGCAGTTCCAGTAGTCACCGAGAACATATGAACTTTGACAGTTTGCGATTCACCGGGCGGCTGGGAGAGGAGCAAAAGTACTGGCGGAGTGCTGTTAGACATCGAGACATCACCAACAGCCAACGCAGCAAGGTCGGGTCGCCTCCTGAACAATACCCTTCTAGCATCATCGTGGTCGACAATAAAAGCAGCGGCGACTCCATGGTCAAATCCAGACGGCTGCACACTCCATTTCTCAGTTTCCAAATCAGCTGTAAGTCTTCTTACTGTTCCGTCTTTGTGTACTACGAGTACATCGAATGCATCTTTTGAAGAGTCGCCGTTGCTCGAGGATACGGGAACAATTCCAACAAAGATGGCAGGACTCTTTGAGCCCTTCAGAGCATATGAGGCAGACTTGATGACTGGCGCGGCGGTTGATCCTGAGACAATTTCTTCGAAGAAGCCTTTGATTTGGTTTTGTGGTCGTCCAACGGCACAATAGCTATATCTTTTCACCGCCGAGGATTCCTTGTCTCTCAAACGGATGGAGGTTGGGCAGCAGGAAAACTCGGATTGCGGGGGAACGGCATACGACGTGACGAGTTTGGGATATTGCACCTGGATTTCGAATTAGCGAACCGAGTACTCTAAGCAAGAGATAAGCCTCCTCACGTTGTAGATGTTGAGGCCTTCGCCGTCGACAGCCACAGCAATTTCATATCTCTTTCTCTTCTTGGACTCGGCCAAGCTGTAGACTTCACCGACCTGGGTTTTCCCAGTGGAAGCTTGAAGCGGCCGAGGCAATTGAGTCAAGATTGAAGGTGGCAGGAGATCCATGACTGTCGCTTGCAACAGATAAAGAGGTGTGTTGAACCCCGCTGCAGTCTCCTTCCTGTTGCTTTGGGGATGCTCTTTCTTCGTCCGAAAAAAATAAAAATTCACGGATTTGAGTTACGCCGGCCGCTGGACCCACTCTATCTAACGCTAACCATATCGGGTATAATGCGAAGAGCACCTTCCCGCTCCCACGTCCTCTTGTCGCGGTGACGCGCTTCCGCTTCCATTTAACTATCTGTTTTCGCGTTTGGCTCTTGCCCTACTTTTGTCCTCACTCGTCCGGGTGGCTATTCGAGTCCGCCAACCTCTATACTCAAATAAATCTACTCTATTATAAATCTCCGTGACTTCTTACTTTCTGCTAGCCGAGTCGGACAGCTTTCTCAGCATGTGCAAGCTCAATGTCTTCTACTGTTGCGCATAGGGTCATGGACCACGGAGAACAGCAGAAAGTCCACCCTTTTTTCGGGAGCTGTAAGAGCATGTTTCCGTCAATTGTGGCTGTCTGTTTCTTGTCTGTTTTCTAATATTGAGGTTCTTTAGTCGTCAAAAAAAGCAAAACGTTAGATGCAGCGTCTATACCCCCAGTCCACGAGATCGCGACCGATCCATTGGCAGCTTCCACCCAGGTCCCCAGCGTGGACTCTCGGCAACTATATAGTGGAACAGGTACCCAGGATACTACTCTTGAGGAGGATCCAAATATCCAACGACGGAAACGCGTGAAGACATCTACACCAGAAGCGGAAGCGGAAGCCAACAATGTCGAGGCTGGAGAACCAACTCAAATTCACACCGAAGGAACATCGATACCCCCGACTAATGAAGTTTCTACAAACAAAGAGTCAACGCCTCCGAGAAAGTTGTTGAAATTGAATACAAATGGGAAATTGCTGAGCTCTCCGCCTGCTCAAATGCTTGAGAATGTTGCTAGCAAGAGTATCCGGGATAAACGAAAGTCGAGTCGTAAATCGAAAGACACTAAGAGGGTGGTCATCAAATATGAAAATAAATCGACTACCGGACAGAGAATCAACAACATTATAAACGGAAAAGAGCGATATACTGCTCCCCAGAAAAACGTTGCACAGGTTTCTTCTGCACCCAAGAAGGATACGAAACCTCCAAAAGCCACTCATCCATTCTTCTCGAAGAAGCCACCAGTCAAAGCTCCAGCGGAGACCTTACTACCAGCAATTGACCCGCTTGGCAGGCCAGACCCTGTGGAAAATGATTCTCACAAACAGTCTTCTGCAAAAACCACGTTTTCTCGATCACTTTTCGCCAAACATCCCGAGTCAGCTCCGTCTATCTGGCCTCCCAGGGACCTTGTTCACGTGCGAGGACCATTGCATCAGCTTTGTGATAAGTTCAAAGAGATAAGCCTTCATCAGAAGAAAAGCAAGCAACGCGCTGTGGACATAGATGATGCCGAAAATATTCTACGTCATAGTTCGGAGAAGGCACGGAACCAGATGTTATTCCAAGTATCAGACTCGAAAGAACCCTTTCTTCGTATTCCGCTTCGGTCTACTATTAGTGGACAAACGCTGAAAAAGAGTATGAAGAGCAAAGTTCTACATGGTGTTGACTCTGGATCCAAACACGGATCTGGCTACCAGGGCGAAGAGGGGCGAGCTCATCCATGTATCGCCAAGCTTTACGCTTCTATTGTAACGTCGACGACATCATTCGACAATGGGGTTTGCGATACCTTGCAATGGACACAAAAGTACAGCCCTAAATGTGCTGAAGACGTTCTTCAACCCGGCCCCGAGGCTCGAATGTTACGTGACTGGCTTAAGGAGCTTATGGTGTCTTCGGTGGGGGCTGGGAATATGCCCATAAATAAGAATAAGAAGAAATCAGCAGGAGGTCACAAGTCCAAGAGACGCAAGGTGGCTGAGAAGCTTGATGGATTTATAGTATCTAGTGAGGAAGAAGCGTCCGAGATGGACGAGCTTCGAGACTCAGAGGAAGACGAGCTGGCCGGTGGCGTGACTATTTCGTCAAAGCGTACGGTCATCCGAGTCGGTGATTCTATAGGCATGTTCAAAAGGGGAGAGAAGGGACGTTTGACTAATGCCGTCCTAATCAGCGGCCCGAACGGCTGTGGCAAATCAGCATCGGTCTATGCTGTTGCTAAGGAACTGGATTTTGAGGTATTCGAAATCAACAGTGGTACTCGACGAAGTGCCAAGGATATTCTAGAGCGCGTAGGTGATATGACGCAGAATCATCTTGTTCAGTTGGATGGAAAGGGAAATGAATCGGACACCAATGATCATCCAACCGGCATGGGATTGCCCGATGCAAAGCAGAATACAGTCAACATGTTCTTCAAACCAGCTGCTTCGAATAAAGCCAAGGACAATCCAAGCAAGCCGAAAAAACCCATGAACAAAGAGACTTGCCGAGAAGTCCCAACTACGTCTTCTCGATCACAAAAACAATCGCTAATACTCTTAGAAGAAGTTGATGTCTTGTTTGAAGAAGATAAACAATTCTGGTCTGGAATTTTGGCGCTTATTGAACAGTCCAAACGTCCTGTGATCATGACATGCACTAATGAAAGTCTTGTTCCCCTCCAGGATCTCTCTTTGCATGCTATTTTTCGATATCACGCGCCGCCTCCAAGTCTTGCCATCGACTATCTATTACTTGTTGCTGCAAATGAGGGCCATATGCTGAGTCGTCAAGCTGTGAGCAGTCTTTACTCAGCCTCGCAGCAAGACCTTAGGAGGTCTATTATGCAATTGGATTTTTGGTGTCAAATGGCCGTTGGTAGCCAAAAGTCAGGAATTGATTGGATCCTGGACCGATGGCCAGCGGGGTCCGATGTTGATGCTCATGGCAACAAACTCAAAGTGATTAGCCTACATACGTATCAATGCTATATGGGCTGGTTCAGCCGGGACATCGGCATAGTCGACAGGAGCCTGACGAAGGACTCTGAATTGTTGCTTGAAGGCTTGAGTTGGTGGCAGCTTGATTTCGATACGGATGATGAAGATGGGTGGTGGTCTAATTATCTCTCTCACCCTCGCGAGCACGAAAGGCACATTGACTCGTTACATGACGTGATGACGATGGCTGAAAATCATAGTGCCTTCGATGTCCTTTCCCGCACTTGGTCATTAGACCAGAACAAGGTGAATATCAAACCCAAATTTAACTAGGAGCAGTGGACTAATTTTTTTAGGATGACCTCGATACCACTATTCTCAACATCTCCGAGAAAGAAAAGTCTAACTATCAGGAAGACTTCCCGGTGCTGGTTGCGAACCGCAAGCCTGACTACACCGGTCTTTCTTCTGATATTGGATCGACGGCATATGCGTTGATGCGACGCATAGCAATGAACGCAAATTCGCTACAAGACGACTCTCTAACAAACCACCGTGTCCTAGATAGACAATCCGAAGGCAAATTTGCCTCGTTCTCGCCTACGGCTTATTTCAATGCGTTTGAGCCCATCATGCGAGCGCCTGATTTGATCTTACAAGGGGCTGGTCGTCTAGCTCCCTCGTTTGAGAAGTTGTCTGTGGTAGCTACAGACATAGCTCCATACATTCGGTCTATAACGGCATATGATTTACGCCTTGAGCGGTATCGGGATGAACTGAGTGGATTTTCGTCACAAGGGTCAACGAAAAGAAAGGCGCGAACCACGAGGGCTAGCCGAGCCGCGCTTGAAGGAGGAAGCAAATCCCAGACTCGCAGAGAGAGATGGTTTACGAATGATGCCAACCCTAAGCGGATTATGGGGACTGGTTCCAAGATTTGGCAAGACGCACTTGCTCAAACAGGTCATATCAACGTCTTTCCAGCTCTGTCTAGTAGAGAAAACACTCACCCGGACTCGGAAGGTTCTCAGAGCACGGATGCTGAGGGTGAGAACAGGCAAATGGAATCACAGTCAAATTAAGGAGGAATAGTTGGCAACAGGGAGACTTCGAAATCCGCTGGGTCGCTTGAAATGTATACATATTTATCTATCTGCAATGTCTACCTTGGAATGAATTCTGAAGCTCTATATCGAAGATGAAAGTTGTCTTGAAAGAACGCGAAATGACAAAACACAAACTTGCAAGGGCCTTTGTGGTCAGCCTGCCAGATACTAACGTATTGCAGAATTAACGAAGTCTTTCAGATTTTGTCTCTGCAGCTTCCATGTTCTGTCGTTGGGCAGAATCTAGCATAGGAGCGCGTCCAGACTCCAGACCACGAATGATAGACCGCGTCAAGCCGCCCGGAGACGCCAAGACGCTAGCAGACTGACAAGTCTCGGTCCGTAGTGGAGACTCACTAGTCCTATCCGGGTCAAAGTGTAATTTCAATCTTTCACTAGTACGGCGCACTGCCCTAGTCCGGCTACGTTGGTAATTTATGCCGTTCTGGCTCGTAACGGACAATCCAGTCAGTCACATGACCTGGCTCGTCTGATTCGCTCCTTCTTCGAGCATTGGGCATTCGTCACGTGGAGCCCTCTGTTGTTGCTGCAGTTTCCCCCCCGTTCAATTATTGACCCAGGCTGCCCTTTGTCATGACTGTTCTGCTTCATCAGTGATCGCAGGGAGATATCTGGTGCTTGACTCAGCAGTTATTTATACTCGATTGCGAAATTTTCTTGGAGCTTACTTGATATTGCTACTTCGCATTTCACTATTGAGCCTAGGCACCGTCCGCTTACCCCGGCCGTCCTAACGAAAGAAGTTCTCTGTTCAGGCATCATTTTCGCGCATTCGAAGGATACATATCTATATATGCAGTCCTCGCTTGCTTCACGTCCCGATCACACGTGCGCGCTCCCGATCAAAAGAGCGACCGACTTCGACTATCACACTATTGCTTGTTTCACATTTCGCATCGCTTTCTGACTAGTTTCATCGACGTCTTTGGCGGGTAATCGACCACGACGACTTGCTGGAGTTTTCTTTTGTCTCAGTTGAAGCTTGTTTGGAGTTACAATACCTGCCGGTCTACTTCTTGAGTTCGCGCCATACTATTCTCGCTGTGAATCGTGGAGCCATCAGGAACGCCGCGCTTGCGGCTTAATACCATTCCAGTTCATATCTGCTATATGCGAAGTAATACGGCGGATCGCCGATTGTTCACAATATGTCGTTATTGAAAACCCGGTTCCATGATGATTCGGATGCGGATGACGAGTACGAGCGCAGCCTGGCATCTCCGGTGCTACCGACGGATTCTGAGATATCGCCCACCGATTCAGATTCGATATCAACGGAACACACGCCTACAACATACGGAAATATGGGGGATGAACGTGGCTCTTTACGGTCGACAATAAGCGACTGGACAGCCGAAGAATGTGCCGATTTTGTGGGAGGGCTAGGATTACGGCAGTATCGGACGGCTTTTATAGGTTTGTGACTGTGTCTGCGGCTGGTGCTTTCTCTTAGCTGACGGGAATGACGCCGTAGAGAACGAAATAGTCGGCGAAGCTTTGATAGCTCTAAAACATGAAGAATTGAAAGAAATGGGCATTAGCAGTGCTGGGCACAGATTGACAATACTGAAGAGTGTCTACGAAACCAAAGTGAAGCAGGGCGTGGCTATCGATCCAGATCACTATGTTGCACCATGTCAGTAGCAACTACTCTGTGAAGCAATGGAGGTCCAACTGACGAGCTATAGCCGCTGACCACAATTTACATGAATCGGCGACTTACGGAGATATCACGCGCTTGGCGCAGACGATACGGGCACGAGACGAAAGGCTCAGCGTTGTCGAGGCAGAATTGAGAAGGGTATCGGAGGATTACCGACGATTGCGAGAAGAGCTTCTTCCAATATTTAAACTGGCTAAAGATCGCTCGCAACCGTTGCCCTACCAACCTCCCGTGCAGTCAGCGACGACGTCGAGTCCAGAGTTATATCACGATACATCATCCATCATATCGCCAGGCAATCTCCGCAATGAGTCTTCAGCACTGGGTAGGTCGCTTTCCAGAAGAGTCTATAATGGAGGCACAACCCCCAAGAGCAGCAACTCTCCCACACATATACCACCATCGATCCATGAAGGCCGCCCTTACAACGACGGTACTAACATTGATCCTTCCGCGGCAGCTATGGCAGCATCCACACACCTGACAGCATCGATGAACGGCGGCGCTCAGACCTCTCCCGGTATACCATCCCCAACATCACCCGGACAATTCGGACAGCAACAACAGACCCTAGGCCCTCGCTCATACGTCAGAGACAATAATAAGAGCTCGGCAGCCTCGATTCGACAGGGCTACGAGCATGAAGAAGTACCTCAACCGAACCCGACACCAGTACCAACACCGACACCAAGCGCAAGCTCACGATCCGAATCGAGAAATACAGACTCCGCAGCCCCCAGCGTTGAAATCTTCAAATCGTTCAGGGTTTCAATGGACGATCCATGCCACAAAGTCCTACCCGCTGCTCTGAAGAAATACAACATCAACGCTGACTGGCGACAATATGCTCTATATATCGTATATGGCGACCAAGAGAGATGTCTGGCCCTCGATGAGAAACCGCTTATTCTTTTCAAACAATTAGACAGAGAAGGACGGAAACCGATGTTTATGCTCCGCAAATCTGCGCCGACGGATGGCTCGACGCCGTCGTATCCTGGATCAGTGGGCTCGGCGCCTAATAGCGCTGTATTTGATGGGAAGAATAAGAGTACGGTCCCTGGCGGAGTTTTGTGAGAATTATCTTGATTATTATGGTTACTTCTTTTATTTCTTCGGATAGACATGATGAAGTGTACATTACCCTATGTGACGTCTGCTGTCTATCTGTTATTTATCATTCATTCTACATTTGCATTTACTTGAGTGATATTTATGATACACGTCTACAACCTCTCATTGTTCAAGATAGCGAAGATGGTAATTTAAGTAAAGGCACTTCTTAGCTAATACCGATACCTATCCGAACCTCAAAAAGTACGCAAGGGTATTGGTACATATGTATCAAATCGATAGTAATATGAAGCAATCATGTATAGAACTCTTTGGAACAGCAAGACAGAAAACACAAAATTCAAAAAGCAAGAAAGCGAACAGGCGCTACACTTCAACCGACTGAAATTTGACACCATGCCAAATAGGCAGCATGCAACTATGTATAAGCAATATGTATGTACCATGGAAGCAAATCATATGTATAGAAAGCAAAGAGTAAGGTATAAAAAAAACATCAGCGAGCAAAGTTGTACACTCAATGCCTTCCACGCTCTCCGCCCCAAGAAATTCTATGCCTATTGCCGTGGCCGTATGGATTCCTGCCGTTGCCATTGCTCGACTCCGATGTCCCGCTAGTCACACGAGATGGACGAGTACCGTCCGCAAACTGAATCGAGCTTCGAGCATTGCGTGTTTCTTCGACGTACTCATCCTCCTCTTCGTCGACGACTGGCTCTCGGACAACCGCAGCTCTTGGTTTACGCGGAAGACCGGCGAGTTCGGCGTCTTCATCGTCGTTTTCGTCGTCAGAGTCTTCGATTTCACCTAGAGCGGCAAGACGGCGTTTTCGTTCTGCGGGCGTCTCGCCGGAGTCGTCGGTATCGAGCTGTGGAGTACGCGCGGTGATTCCAGAGGCGGCCCTCCGGACAGCTGGTGGGACACGTTCTGTGCCGTCGTCTTCGGAGTCACCTTCTTCTACTTCGATCGGACGTGCAGGCTCATCTCCTCCTGCGAGTCGACGGCGTCGTTCTTGGGCATTTCCTGAGAATTTTGCTAATGCGCCTGCGACATCATGTGTAGGGATATCCCGAACAGACTCGGAATCGCTGCCGCTTTCCGCTTCAGAATCATTTTCGGACACAGGATCTCCAAGCATGGTGGTGGGATAGGTTTGCGTTTCAGATTCCTCCATGGCCTTTTCTTCGACTTTATCCTGCATGGCCGCTTCTTGACGAGCAACTTGTTTGACAACCTGTGGTGCATCCGACTTTTCAACCAAGTTGCGGCGTGCCTTTGGATCCAGTTTGCTGATTTCTTTGATAAAGTCATTCTTGCTCATTCGTCTACCCTGAACACCTACTCCTTGGCGTTCAAGAGCGGGATCATGAGCAACCGTGAATCGCAAACCGTCATCCATGTCAAAGTAATCTTTGCGACCGGGTTTCTCTGCACCAGCCTTGGATGACTCTCCCTCCTTCCTTCCGACCCAAGTACCCATTCTGGTTAGACCTCGTCGTACATGGGATTCAGCGGCGTGAGCTGCCACAGCGTCTTCAGCTTTGCCGGCAGACGGAATAGTATACTTCTTGATAACTTCACCATCCTCGTCCTCCACAATAATGGTATCTCCGAATTGATAGGCGTGTGCAGATTGACGGGGTGGCTTAGCATGTTTGGCAGTAGATGGCCCTTCCGCCGCAGATGACTGTTTTCCCCAGCCAGCCCAGTTACCGAAGCGGTGTCGAAAGGCGCGGTATGGATGGCCGGCCGTCTCTTCGACTTCCTTTTGAATTTCCTCTCCTTCAGTCTTCTCGTGTGGTCGAGTCCTGGATTTGGCGTACTCGCCTGACTTGTCGGCTTGAAGCTTCTTGTGTTCTTCCAGGATATGTCGTCGTTGCTCATCCGCAGACTCGTGGGTGATGTCTTCAGTTTTCAAGACATTTCCTTCCTCGTCCTCAATGATGATCTTGTCGCCTTCTTGATAGACTTCAATATCCGGTTCTCGACCATATCTATCGCGCTCCGCTCGTGGTGGCGAGCCTTCTCGTTCAATGCGATCCCGTTCTTGACGTTCATCTTCACTAAGCGGCGATGGTTCTTCGGGCGGCGTACCCTTTTCTTCGGCAGGAGACGTGATTTCTGGACGTCTTGTGGGCATGATGGCTGACTGGCTGATAGGTCCTCCAGCATTGGTCATTCGCTTGCGTCGCCTCTTTGGTCGTAGACTCTGTGACCGTCGACCTTCTTCATCTCCTTCCTTTACACGACGAAGGAAATTTCCAGGCACACCGATAGGCGGTAACATTCCAGGAGGATATTCTGCGGCCGGTTCATTCGAAGCTTCGGAGTCTGCCTTTCGTAGCGATAAAGAGCTCCTTGACGTGGACTGGACTCGGGGAAGACGATTCATCCACGAAGGGCCCTCGTCGTTTGCCGTGGTATATGACAGTGTAATGGTCAAGGTATTGATGCGCTTGCCAAGAGTAAAAACGGCAATGGAAGAACCATGGACAACAATAGATGCAATGACAAGGAAAGTAGTGATGGGCCAAATCACTTGTACAAGCAGATAATTTTCTTCGCCGGGGCCAGGCATATTGGCCTGCGCTAGAGGTTCCGTGCTATCATTCTCGAGCTCTGCCCGTGCCAAAATCGCAGCAAAGATTGCACCGACGCCTATCGGCCCAAAATGTCCAGCGAATAGGGCTTCTCGCCAGGTCTTTACGTCGGGTATAATCGGCTTCAAGACCATCATGATCGGGATACGTCGAAAAAAGATGACGAGTACCGCAATAACAACGAGTCTCCAAGGAACCAAGCCCAGCTCAGGCATGTTATACGAACTCCAAGGTATAATAGAACCGAAATAAACAAAATATGCCAAGTTGAGAAGCAAATCGATAACGTTCGAAACATGCGATTCTTCGGTTTTGGCGGTGAACCAACCGTCGTTACTGAATCCAACTCCAGCGGCGAAACCAATCAACAGGTCATCCATACCGAGGGTACTGCCTGAACCGGCACAAAAGAGCGCAAGAACAAAGTAGAATACCAAGAAACTCTCTCGATCAATCAAATTTTTCTTTTCTGCGTACTTGATCATATGACGGGCAATGTACCCAACAAGGAAACCATATATAGCACCGGCAATACATTCATACAGAATGGTGTTGCAAATCCAGTGCAAGGCGACTTCGTTAGCATTGTTCCCATACTTGATAATGCTCAAAGCGATGTAGATGAATGGGAATGCCATTCCATCGTTACATCCGGACTCGGCAGAGAGCAAATCTCGCAAATGTTTGGGCACTCGTTTCGCAAATTTACCTTTACCCACAACGGAAGATGCCAGGACAGGATCGGTAGCAGTGACACATGCTGCGCAGGCCAGGCTTTCGAGCCAGGATAGAGGTGGTATTAGCCACCAGATGAAGAGACTGGTCGCAAAGAAACCCCACGTCATGACCGGGACAAGAAGTAAAAAGACCGAGCGCCAGTGCCTCTCCATGTAGGATTTGGGCAGTTCGACTCCCACGGCAAAACATTGCACGACTAAGACGATGCGCGAACACTCGAGCGTTATCTTGTCGACATTTCCCCAAGTGTCGGGGCTGAACAGGTTGGCGGCGTATGGACCAAATATGATACCGCAGAGCGTGGCTACTGTAGCTTCGCCAATGTAAAGCTTCTCCTTCACAAAAAGCGAACACAACATGAACAGACTGGTAAAGCCTCCCAGAATGATGTAAGCCCAATGAGGCTTGTCCACCGATAGTTGGTCCCACGCCATCTTGTCTGTCTGATTTAAGTAGAACTCAGAAGACGACAATAGCGCGGATACTTCGATACCGTTGGAGGACGTCTATCGACCGCTCGAGTAAATGTCGAGTTTTTTGTATCACTTGTATGCGGATTTATCGGGCTTGACCGTGACGAGCTCCAAGTTTCGGCGTGACCTCCGTTTCGCGTTGGACCTCTTATTCATATCTGTAGCTCACAGCCACGATTTCGACGAGGAATGTTGGCAGGATGCTGCTCACACGGAAATGATCAGCAATTTTTCTGGCAAATGCGTAGAAATACGGAGCATAAACCGAAGAAGAGAGGTTGTTGCGGATTTGATGTGGGATTTAATACAATGACGCGCTGGGCCTCGGAAAGATAACGACTTGGACGGGAAAAACCTACCAGGATTTGACCGTCTCACACGCAGATGCCAATGCTCGCATTGACAAGTGAAGACTTTTCGCAGGCGATTTATCGAATGGAAGTTGGTATTCTGGAGAGTCTTGGAGTTCTTGGTCTCAGTCGAAGTGGGGCGTGCGAGTGATGGAGCCGGAGATACGTAGGTAGTGGTAAGCACTAAGCACGTAGATGATGAAAGGAATCGCGAGCAGCGCAATACACGATAGTCTCGGACGGAGAACTGTCGTACAGCTTCGACAATAGGGGATGTGTCAGATATCGTGTCTGCAGCTGAATGTGAGGATAATTGGTATAGAAGGAAAGAAGAAGGAAGAAGGAACAAGGAAGAAGGGAAGGAGATAATGACGATCGAGAAGAAAACTTTGGAGCAGCCAGCCAAGCCTTGGCGGGACCTCTCGATGCGCCACTGATAACACACTCTACATACTATTTTATCGTTGTATATCGTTGTATATCGTATATCTGGTGGCTCTCTGTTTATTTATATTCACATTTCTGTCCTGAAGAACTCTTTCTTTCTTTTCTTTTTCCTCATACACCGCCAGCAGCATCTAGACCTTAGCATATGTACTATGTATGATTGCAAGCGGGCTGGCGGATATCGGACGGCCGGGGCTAGCCCGCACTCGGCGCCAAGAGCGGAGCTTTTTCGAAACAAACCATTCTTCTACATAGTACATCAGAATAGGAAAGAAATCAACGCCCAGTCGAGCCTGGAAAGTCTCCGACCAAATAATAATATCTCCGCAGAAGCACTTCGCACGAGTATCGTGACACTACAGCGTCCAGACAGAACCTAAACTCATTCGACTCCAGACTACACACGCAGAGTTCGTACGACCTCGCTTGTGCATATCGTGGCCAGCCCCAGGCCAAGCCCAAGCCCAAGCCCAAGTCTCCAACGAATATCCTTGCATGACCATGCGACAGGAATCCTCCAGTCCATCCCCCGGAATTGCTAACTTGTTGGTTACACCGTATTTGGGCCTTCCACAGTTTAAGCATGGCCGCCACGCGCTAGAAATCTCCATAAGAGCCGCTGTGATACATGCCTTTTCTGCTCGAGGGCATAGGCATGAAACTGCAACCTGATCAATTTAGTAGGTAAAAGTTCACAAAAGGCGCCGTGAAGTTATACAAGTGACTCTTGGATAAGACAATACGATGTATGTCTGCATGAAAGAAAGACTTATCTTCCCCATCTTCAAACTTCTAATTAGGACCGGGAAACAAAGACCATAACGCACGTATCCCAAAAAGGAAACCGATGCGTCAGCTTTTGGCAAAACATCGCCGAAATCGAAGTACTTCTAGAATATCATTGCGGCTACAGCGGCTAGGTCTATATATATGATCTTAGGGCCGACTACCTGCGTATTGCGTACTGCAAGAACAACCCCGTTGCGAATCCTGTCTCGCGACATATTGACGGAGCACTGCTGCATTCTTGATTGGTATATTTCTTGCTGTCGGATGTCTCGTGCTCTGCAAATTTGACGTCTGGCCGGTCCATAAGGCCCGCATTGTCGAGTTGTGGCATCACGGGGCGTGCCCTAAGTGTATACCCTACTCCGCAGATCTACAACACCCCAGCCTACGCCAATCTACGTTGGGAACTTTTCATTTCACGGACTTGGTCTGGACTTGCTAGGGTTATGAAAAACGACCAAGATACAAAATGCCACCATTGTGGCTTCTAGTGCACTTACCCCGTACCGTATACCCGTACCGTATACCCTGTTTAGTGGACAGATAAGGTAGACTGTGTCAAAAAGCTTGTTCGCTATAAGTTACAGAAATACCTGGTGAATACCAAGTGACGATCTCGAAGACATATGCGCCGCCTAGTTTCTTTCTTGGATAACTGATAGAAACATTTCTACTTTGGTCCATTTTACAGGTAGCGAACAAAGGGTACAACGGTTGCTCAATCGATCGAACCTCGATCATTTCAGCAGCCCACCGAAGTACAGCGGATGTGAAACTGTCGCGCATAGACATAACATATGTGCAATCGTCATGCTATTTGGGACCATGCTCCAATCTGTATAGAGCACGGTCTCGAGTAAAATTGGCCTCGGAGCATCTCCGGAGTAGCTTCCGTACTCATCTTATCGGCCACCGGGCGATGTGAACTTGAATAGGCAGGTGAATATATCCACACATACAATGATTCTTATTCAATTTCTGAGGAATTTAGCATCAGATGTTTGCATCGGATTTTGAAGGGCCATATCAAATTGATTGCTGTTGACCTTGTTGATCTTTTGCTTTTAGAGTCAGGCATAACAATCAGAAAATATATAAAAGCTAGGGCCAGGGCCGGAGGGAAGTTAATCAAGAGTTCCCAGGACTTCCTGTACATCCACGTGCGAATACATGTAGATATTTAAGGGCAGTATGTTTTTAACCCACGCAGCTCTCTTTCGATGTTGTTCGGTTCAAAAGGCCCGACGAATGCTTCGAAAGAGTAGAAGCGGGAAAGTAAAAATGACGAATCAGCAATTCGATTAGCATCTTCGGCGTATACCGTGAAGGGTCCCTGACCCGGGATGCCACCGGATGCTCACCTGGAAAAGCACGGCTAGGTGATGATGATTCTGTTGCTCCGCCTCTGGAAGCCCTCATGTATAACATATCAACCTCTAGGAAAAACAGAAACGAACCAACATCTGACTTTCCAACGGGTGGTATATCACAGTTGAGACTGCCTATGCCGAGAAATCGGTGGAAAATTCCGAATGTCTGGGGAGGATCTTGACTTTGATCATGGTACCGACGCCCAGCTCGCCGCAAGCAACCTGGGCGGTTCAGGCTCTTATGGTACCCTTCGGTTTCGTCGTGGGATCGTTCTATGATATGTAGCTGATAGTACTCTTGAGAACAACGACAGCTGCAAATCTCATTACAGACCAGATGGGATAGTCCAATCAAGGAAAAACACAGTATTCCAATCACAACTGCTCCTCCGCACGGGGACAGGAATATAAAATCCTATGATAAGGATGATGCAAATAAAAAGCCGCAACGACTTTCATAGCGTTGTCATAGGAAATGGCTCGATGCCAAAGACAAAAAAACGTGACGCGTCGATTCAAAAGCTAATTGGCGTCTGGTATGAAAACAATGAGCAGGCAACTTTGGAAGCTTAGTAGCAACAAGCAAGAAAAAGCAAACATATATCCAATGACAAACAATAAAAAAAAGCCTGCATGGTACTAGAAAGCGACAGGACAACCAAACTGGACCAATGTAAAGCGTGGTATATGTATGTATGCATCAAGCAGCGGTATGACCCTTTCCACACATCGTGTTATTATCAATTCCCCATATTAGCCCATATTAAAATGTCAAGTGGTTACTACTCCCCATTGGGCATTCCCTCCACCTCTTCACTCAATCCTCGCCAATTATCAGCCTGCAATTCTGCATATTTGACTCGCTCCTGACTCCAGTCTTGATGCAGGCGGCTGATGTGGTATTGGCTGTGTTGGAAGTAGAGAAGTTCGTCACGGATGCATTCTTTGATGAAGACGCCGCGGGCGTGTTGCTGTACAATAGACTCTTTGTCCTGTTTCACAAGATTAGGTTATCATTTTCATAGAAGAAAGATGATTGCATACCTTGAAGATAGACTCTTCGATCTTCTCAATCTCCCCCGGCTTGACCGTTCCTTGAGGACGACTCCTCATATCCTGTAATTTCTTCTCATTGGTCTCGATGCGTTTCTCAAGTTGAGGAATGTTATCCTTTGCTAAGCGATCCCTCCTATCGAACAGATCCCGCATGCTAACAACGCAGTCCCGTTGTTGTTTGAGGTCTTCCAGTACGCCATCAGTCCACGCTCGTGCTTCGTCTTCTAGCAGACTCTGACTGGCGGAAAGATGTCTCGCGGTTGCATTGATTCCTTCGTTCAATAATGGCACGTCATTCGTGTCCACAGCATATGTGTTTTTGGTTGCTTCGGTCAGAGATTGTAGGGCCAAGGAAAATCGGAGATGATCTGCAGCTAATCCCTCGTTACGCTTTGCCAATCGCTCCAGTAATGCACATAGATTGATGAATATTTCAGCCGAGCGCTTGACGCCCGATCGAACGGTATCAAATGTCTCGTTGAGGGTTTCTGGTAATGAATCTTCGAGGTCAGCAGGCAGAGATTTGCCTGTAAACTCTTCCTGAACAGATATTGTCGCCTGCTTCCGCCACACCGATAGCTCCTACAAAAGAGTTAGCAAATGCCCACACCGAGAATATAGAGATAACTCACCGTAGGAACAGTCAAGAACATAACCACCAACTGCTCTTGATTCAGAACCGGGTGTCGCACAAGCGAGTTCGTAAACCGCACAAGTCCACGACGACGCTTCTCGAGAAACGAATTTGAGTCCGCTGAAAGATGAGTACCATTGACTTTGATCAGAAAAAGAACTGTGAGCTGAATTTTAGGATATGGTGACAAGAGTCTTTGACATACCTGCAACTCTCTTGGGAGGAAGAAGTGGCAACTGCCGAAATGGGTATCGTTTTTGTAAACAATCGAGTAACCAGACGAAGTCGCTGTAACGTCTTACTACCGAGCTGCCTCGACGAGCGGACTTGACTTCATAATTGCGATGCTGAAACATGAATAGACCTTCCTTTTCGGGTAATAACGTAACAGTTACGATCTCCTCAGCTCCCCTGGGACCAGTCACTCGACCACCCCCGAGAGACCGGTTTTGCGGGTCGAGACTATCCTGTCCATTGCCTGGTTGTGGAAAAGCTTCGAATCCTGGTTGAGAGGCCGCGCCGAATGAAGGAGTTGTTTGAGACGTATTGTTATATCCGCCCCAGCCTGAACCAGAGCTACTAGGAGGACCCTGCCCTTTCGATTGTGATGTATTTTGCGATTCGCTTGTGACTGTAGTTGAAGTAGCAGCACCCCAACCATTGGTATTCGAACGAACACTGCCGAAACCATTGAGCGTAGGCTCATTAGAGGGCATAGAAGTATGTTGATGACCGCGATGAAGCTCCGGACTACCCCAAGGATCTGCTTCTGCCGCGCCAAAGGAGGTCTGTCGCGCTCTTGAGTTAACTGGCTGCGGTTGCGGCTCTGGTTGTGGTGTTTCCTCTGGTTGCTGTGTCTGGGGCGCGGCGAACGGAGCTTCTTCAGAATGCCGCAGGTCTTCTAGATACGATATCTTCGGCTGGGGCAATTCTAGGTCCAATTAGTGAGCCTGGTCGCCAACGACGTGCAATCATGGAGCCAAACGTACTATTCCGTCGTTCGTCCACAGCATCAAATGTAATGTCCTCGCCTTCCTGGGCCAGACCAATCAAAGCTAACAGGACATTGAACTCATTCCGTCCCAATCCTTCAGACGAGGTTTCCTGACTTCCAGGTAGCACTAGATTGAGAATCTTGGCCTGATCAGCTGCAGTCAAGCCACTGCTCGACAGGATCTGTCGAGTCGTAGTAAGCCCGACCCCAGCGCCACTCCGACCACTAGCATCCAAAACCAACTCAAAGGCGTCTGTATAACTATCCGGCACATCAGACACAGGAAGAAGTGTTTTCACGTAATTCTGGCGTCCGCCTCTTTTCGGCGTGGGCATATTCCATGGCGAGTCGCTGCCATGGCTATCGTCGGCAAAGAGAGCTGATCCGGACTGGCTTGGGGCCTCGTCGTCGAAAAGGGACGATCTAGATAATCGCGAGGGATTGACTTCTGTGGGGGCCTCTTCAGGCGACGTGCCGAACAGAGACATGATTGTTGCGCTGGGGTATTGTTGACTGTTGATCAGAGAGGTCTGCTCTGCCTGCGTCACTGGTGGAGTCGGGATTGCGTCGTAGCTCGCGACTTATTCGTAATGCGCAATCTGGGTGTCCAAATGGGATCTGTGAGATTGCATGAATATGAATATGCAAAGCTGATTGACTTGTAAGCAAATATATACGGAATCAGACTGACCAGGACACTTGCAGGAGCTCTTCTGATAGCTGTGGCAGGGTGAATGAGAGGAGCGAGTGGGACAGCGCGGGTTGGCAGGCTGGCAGCGCTAGGACCACGCCAGGCTACATAGATAAGAGCTATGTAGTTATGCTAAGTTAGCAACTTGCTCTAGTAACTAACGTAAGCTACGTAGTAGTTAGTCAACTTATGTGCTACGTAGTGACCGTAGTTATGTAGTTACGTAGCCAAGTGCTCGAGTCTTGCAATACAATTGCCAATAGCAGCGTTTTAGAACGCCATTGCTTTGGCTTACTTCTACCTTTTACAAAGCAAAGGCAATAGTAATCGTGTTCTGCATCTTAACAACAGTTCGGACACATTATGAACTCAGACTCAGAAAATGGAATAAAGAAAATGGCAGCAAAGCCAGCTAAAGGTATCATAACTAGCATAAAGACAGGTCGTAGCCCTCTTTGAGCCCTAGGAGCGTACCCTAACTGACGCTGACTAGGTAGCCGCCGAGCGGAACCCTCAATTTTCTCTGGTGTACCACTTCAGACATCACTCCTCACTTACTCACCATTGAAATCGAATGCGCCGAGTTGGAAATAATGCAGCAGTGTTGTGAGAGTATATTAATTCTGGTCGTATAGAAAGATAACAAGAAAAAGTCTGCCATCGCCACCGGACTGCCAGGTACATCTCCTCGGCTCCGATTCCGCACTGCGAAGCCATCGCAACGGGCCTTTTCCCCCGCGCTTCGTCCTTTCTTTGCAGCTCTCTGTGCGTACAATAGCCTGCAAGATCACAAGAATCAAGAGCTTGGCCGGAGAACTAATTGTACGAGTACCATAACCACCATGCCCAGCGAAACCACCCCCGACACCGTCGAGTCCGAAATTTACAACAACCTCCTCTCCGACTCCTCCACAACCCTCGACGACCTCCACGCCAACCTCCTCTTCTCCCTTCAACGCGCCGGCTGGGCCGAGCGCGTCCAATCACTCTCCCTAGAACTTTTGCGCGCAGGCCGCTGTACACATTTTGATGACATGGTCGATGTCGTCGTTACGCTTGCTACGGGTCAGACGCACCCCGTTGTACCGGAGGCAAACAGCAGTACAAATGGCCATGATAAAGGCAATGCTATGAATGGGGCTGGTAATAAGACGACCTCGGAGTCATTTTTCAGAGATATCGATGTACGGATACCGAAGGAGATTGTGGAACAGGGCGTCAGATCGTTGAAGGACTCCTTAAGATCATTTGCTACGATCGAGGATGATGATGACGGACCGGACGCCGCCGACGAAAAGGAGCTTACGAACGGCAAGGCTGCCAAGTCAGAGAAGAAGATTAAATCAAGCAGCAACAAAGACTCGACCGGTAATGGCAATCCAAGCCCGACGAAGAATATCACTGGAGGCAAGGATAAGAAATCGAAATCTGGGAAAGATGCCAAATAAGATACGAAGAACAAAAGAGCAATGGACTTGTTTTGGTATTGTCATCTACAGGAGTTTACAAGGCATTCATTGATGGCGGAGTTTGTGTCTTTGAATATCTCATGTATTAGCGTGTTAGAGACTTCATGGGGTCTGTTTTCAGACTGTTTGGTTAACCTACTACCCTTTTTGGCTTTGGAAGGCGTTAGACTTGATCTGGAACATGTACAATAACACATGCATGCAATTTACTTATAAATCAACGTATTATGGATTGATTGTGAAATCATCTCTATTTCAAGCACCTTAGAATGTATAGAATACAATAGAAAGCAGAGCAATTACATAGGAGATAGCATCAGAAATAATTAATAAAGCCTTCCCACGTTTGGTCATTTCTAATCTGCTTGGTCTTGTCTTCCAGTTGATCAACCCCAAGAGTAAAGTCAATACTTCTCGGGAGATGACAATCATGCCTCAACACAAACTAGTCAACTCGGAAAAACAAAAGAGGTAATTTGCAGTACGTAAGAATAAGATTCGTCACCATAAGAGCCATGAAGTATTTAGCAGCAAAACTCTTAATCATACAGGCTGTCGTCGTTGCCTGCATCGCCGAATCCATTCTGCGCAGCATCACCACCCGTAACCTCCTCAGCCGAGGGGAAGCGGAAGAACGCACTGCCACCCGAGTTCTTCATGCTCTGAGCAAATGCTTCGTATCGGCGAATCTCAACATCGCTAACAGATTTGCGAGCAGATGCCATAGCCTCTTCGAAGTGAGCACGAGTAAGCTCAGGGACGGGATCCTCGCCCTCAACTTCCTCCATTTCAATGTCCTCGCCGGCAGCCTCACGCTCGCGCTGGCGCTCAATATCAAGAGCAATGGACTGCTTGATAGCAAGCTTGACGGCACGCTGGGTAACGAAGCCAAGATCGGCACCAGAGAAACCATGAGTCTTGCTGGCAATGAAAGCAAGATCCACGTCAGGAGCGACAGGAGTCTTGCGAAGCTGAGCCTTGAGAATACCTTCACGAGAAGCCTGGTCGGGAAGGGGAACGTAGACGAGGGTATCGAGACGACCAGGTCGGCAAAGTGCAGGGTCGAGCTGTTCGGGTCGGTTGGTTGCGCCAATGACAAAAACGTTCTTCTTCGAAGTCATACCGTCCATTTCTATTTCATGTTAGTTTACGCCAACAGTACGATTTGACAAAGACTTACCAGTCAAAAGCTGGTTGACCACACGGTCGGATGCACCACCAGCATCTCCAACGGAACCACCACGTGCTTTAGCAATGGAATCCAGCTCATCCAAGAACACAACACAAGGAGCAGCGGCGCGAGCCTTATCGAAGATATCACGGATGTTGCTCTCGGATTCACCGAACCACATACTGAGCAACTCAGGACCCTTCACGGAAATGAAGTTGGCAGAGCACTCATTCGCAACAGCCTTGGCAAGCATAGTCTTACCAGTACCGGGAGGACCATAGAAGAGGACACCACGTGAAGGAGAGAGACCGAACTTGAGGAACTTTTCGGGGTGCTCCACAGGGTATTGAACGCTCTCGATAAGCTCCTTCTTGACTTCCTCCAAACCACCAATGTCTTCCCAGCGAACGTTCGGTACCTCCACCACAGCGACTTCGCGAAGTGCAGATGGATTAGAAACACCAAGAGCGAATCGGAAGTTCTCCATGGTGACACCGAGCGAGTCGAGAACTTCAGCGTCGATGGTGTCCTCGTCGAGATCGATGAGGTCCATCTTCTCACGAATTTGCTGCATGGCAGCCTCCGAGCAGAGGGAAGCAATATCGGAGCCAACATAACCGTGGGTCTCGGCAGCAATAGCCTCAAGATCGACATCTTCGGCAAGCTTCATGTTCTTGGTGTGAATCTGAAGAATCTCGAGACGACCAGTTGGGTCGGGAATACCAATATCGACTTCACGATCGAAACGACCGAAACGACGCAAAGCAGGATCAATGGAGTTGGGACGGTTGGTAGCGGCCATAACGACGATGTTTGAGCGAGCCTTCATACCGTCCATGAGCGTCAAAAGTTGGGAGACAACACGGCGCTCAACCTCTCCGTTGGTCTTCTCACGCTTAGGAGCGATGGAGTCGATCTCATCAATGAAGATGATGGCAGGAGAGTTCTTCTCGGCCTCTTCGAAAGCCTTGCGCAGATTGGACTCGGACTCACCCGCCATCTTGGACATGATTTCAGGGCCGTTGATCAGGAAGAAGAAAGCACCGGTCTCGTTGGCGACGGCACGAGCCATCAAAGTCTTACCGGTACCGGGAGGACCGTACATGAGGATACCGCGAGGCGGCTTGATACCGATCGATTTAAATAGTTGAGGGTGACGGAGAGGCAATTCCACAAGCTCTCGGACTTGTGCCATCTGTTTCCGGCAGCCACCAATATCGTCATAGCCAACTTCGTTAAGGTTTCCTTCTTCATCTTCGCGCTGGATAGGCTCGCCTTCGCAGTGGATGATTGTGTCCTGAGCAACGATACCGTACTCGGGAGGATCGACCTCCACCACCTTGAACTCTACTTGTCGCATACCACCACGAACTGTGAACAAATCACCCTGTCGGACGGGGCGATAAGCCTCGCGGAAGTAAGGTGCAAGGAAAACATCGAACAAGGAACCGGTAAGACCCTCGACGGTGTCGGCAATGGGAAGAACGGCAATTCGCTTGGCCTAAGTGAGAGTGTATTAGAACTATGCTTCCTTGTCGAAAGACTATTCTGTTACCGTCGCGAACTTACGTATTTGATATCTGGGCATGGGTGAACAGTAATGATGTCGCCATGCTTCACGCGGAGGTTGTGTCGGACCACACGGTTGATACGGGCACTGCCGTCATCAAGGTCATCATCGGCAAGGACAATCAAAACGGTATCCTTTCGCTTCTTTCCCTTGACCAAAACTGTGTCACCACGGAAGAGCTGCAGGGTCTCCATAGTGTTGTTGGACAAAGCAATAATCGAGTTGTCATCGTTCACGGCATCGGTGACACTAGAGCTCGTGATCAGTGGGATGTTCGCTTATCTTTCCTTGACAGCGGGCGAGAGTACTTACATCAACGAGTTGGGCTTCTTCTTCTTTTTCAGAATAGCTGTAGCTGTGTCCATCTCCTATGATGACTGTGTTAGAATATTTCCATTTCACCGATGTGAGGGATGAACCTACCTCTTTCTTCTCGGCGCCCGAGGGATCACTGTACGTTGACTATCAGCATCCACATGCAAATCATCCAAAAATCAATAGAGACAGAAGCTGGCTTACCTGAGATTAACCCTCTGCTTGGAATGAACGTGATCAGGCTCTGAAGACATTTTCGATGAAGATGGGACGATGTGGCAAGTTGATCGGTAAGCTGGAGCTAGAGGTGGTGGTTCAAGACGTCACCCGGCCTTAGATGAAAACTCGCTCGCTGTGAGGAGGGAACGAGTAAAAATAATGAAAGAAGATGACTCCAAGATGAGAGCAGCAATAAATAATGTGGAGAAGGACGGGGATAAGTGTCGGGAGATGGGAAGATAGATGAGGTTGTGGTTGTGGTCAATAGATGGATGGATAGATGAGGAGGACGGCAGCTCCAGAGGAAGAGGTGAGTGACGATAGGTATCGAGCTAGCGCCAACGATGATTTGTTAGTAAGCCGCGGAAGTTCTCTGGGTGGCAGCAACGGGGTATATATACACTCACTCACTTCGCACGCTAGATTCAGGAATTGATAATGAACAGATCAATGGAAGGGGCAAAATCGAACAATCCTTCTATTTCCCTTAGGTGTCTTCTTCGTTGGGATTACTAAAGCTGTCGTTTGTTGCCTTCTGAATGACCGTTTGTGTTCCTGGGGAGCTTCCAGCCAATGCCGTTGCCACAATGCTCACCGCCTTGGAGAAGGACATGGAATCGCCTCGACCGGTCTCTGCTTAACTACCTCCGCCTCAACTACAACCAGGCACCTACGCCGTTCAGACTGTTTATTCACGGACTTCCCAAGGCTGCTGAGTGCTCCCTTATTTAGTCACACCTGTCTCTTCGACCTTATCGCAGATTCGGCCAGCTGACAGAATGATGCTTGGCGTTTCCGGTGTTGCTGTACACAGTATCGACTCCATGACATACTGACATCCATCCTAGCGCTGAAAGTGGTCGATATGATCAGGCATCCGGACACTCGCCGGACCATTGACTACTCTATCGAAGACTTGCAACGTTTCCTACTTGCAATCGAGTATTCTCTACAGGACTTGTAGACGAATCTTGCCGTTCGTAACCAGCGGCGGCCTCTATACTCCGCCGTACACAGAGTTTGTCCCCATCGTGGTAATCTCGCATGACTCGATAGAAATACCGTTTCGTCGTGATCAACGAAACGCCCGTCTGCGTGCTACCCGCTGCTGTTTCGAACCGGCTGAGAGATATAGCCCGCGGACTGTAACCCGAAAGTCTCGCTTCTCGAATGTCAGCCCCATGCGTATAGCCTTCATGATCAGCAATGTGTTGACTGAGTGATGTGCAGGCGGTGTTATATCAGAAAGGCACAGATGCTCGTTGCTTGTCCTTCTACTTGAAAAAGTAGTCCGGGTAAGCTGGCTTGGTATGTCAAGGAAGGAAGGCCCCCCAAGGGAAGAACAGGTCACATGATGCCGGGCTTGTATTTTCCCATTGTCCATCCTCTGCATTTGTCTCTGTTGCTTCAGTGATTATGACCTACCGATTCGATCGAGGCATGCAATTGAATGATCAAGCAGGATTCAGAGAAGTAGATGCAGGTTCGACGTGGCCAGCTTCCATCGATTTCATTTCCAGGCCATTCGTATCGCCCTTCAACATAATAGGATAGGTCTCCACCATTATCTGCGAGACCATACAGTCTGAAGCAATGACGGCGATTATACTGAGCTTGACTACACAGATTCAGAACTAAAGCCACAACCTTGGAAAAGTGCTACAGAGCCTAGGGTCGGCCCGCTGCCTGTCATACCTTTCGACCATCAGATAATTACTGCTACGTACCACTACAATCGTGCTAATGATGCTGGTAAAGCATATTGACGTTGCATCGTTTGTAGATATAGAAGACCGAATTGAACGTATCACTAGATTAGGGGCTCCAAGAGGAAGCCCAGTCAGCCACGACCGGAAATTTGCAAGATCTGTCAAGGATCAGATATCTATCGAGCTTCACTAATGCAGCCTATCGTGGTCGAGGCACGAGCGACGCCTGTACTCTTCTCAGTGGCTGTCAGTCAGTGCGCTGCCTATCCAGTCAGCAGGGAGATTCTAGCTTGTGGTATCTACATAGTACAAGGATCATCATTCTGAAAATATTGACCGGGGTAGACCACTCATCTCTTGCATCTCGTGTATGACATCTCAAGCAAAAATTCATCAAGCATAGAGCTTTGATGCTGCGTATTCTTATGTGCGGGATTATTTTCATCGTCATCAGTCTGCTGATGAGGGTTCAAAATCAATTCTGCATCGCCAATAGAACCCCCATTCTGTCTTGCTGGTTGCCTGGTCTGCGAGCTACATCCTCTTCCTCTATATTATAAAAACTCTATGTTAGTTAGTTAACTAACTAGCGCACTCTACCACTTAACTATACAATAGAGTCCGGTCTAGTTCTTTCAAGTTTCTAACAGTTTATATTCTTATATTTCTTTACTACTAAAAACATTTTTATAGGAGCCAACTTCCTCTTGATTAACACTATTTAAAGCCCTTCTTAGCTATTAAGAAAACGCCACGATAACCCTAATATAAAATTCTATTAGGGCTGTAATTAGTAATGCCTCCTTAATTTCTTTTGAGAGATTCACCGCGATAGCCGCAGAACTGAGCTCTGCCGAGCGAAGCGAGGGCAGAAAGCTTGTGGATTCATACATGTGCAGCATGGATGGATGCACACGGACCACAGTCGTGCGATAAGTCTGCATGAGACAAACTCCCTGAGGCCAGACAATCGATGAAACCACTTGGCACGGCTCGAATTAGGTGGTGATTTTCGTTGTAACTTAGTCGACGTCGTTCTGTCAGAGTCAAGAAAAGTACCTATATAAATCAGGTGATCTGTGAGGGGTAAGAGAAAGAATACGGAGTCAATCCCCTCCCAGCTGATCTTCCGGAGGAGTATAAGAACAACCTTTTCACCCTCAATTTATCTCGCTTTTTTACCATCCACAAACAATCAACTTGCAATTACCAAAGAATTTCCAAATCTTTACCAACATCATCATTCAAAATGGGTATGTTGTTTCAGCATTCTGCCCGCTCTCCGAGTCTTCTTGGGCCCAACATCTACAACTCCACGAATAGCCTTCACCCACCATATTCAAGCAGCCAAGCATCTGATACTGATAAATATGACTTTATAGGTTCCGATCACACCTGCAGCTGCGGCTCCTCCTGCCAGTGCCCCTCCGGTGCTTGCCAGTGCCCTGTACGTATAGGTTCACTTTCATACCGAGCAAACCGAAACTAATCTTCATGCGCCTGCTTCAGAAATAAATGACTACCAGTCACACCCATCTGAACGTGCCATCGTCAAGTTATAGCGCTTCCGTCATTCGATAATGGAGACAGGGCTCACGTTAGAGGGTTTACGGGAGATATGGGACTTTCATTAAGGAGGACATTGTTCTTTTAACATTGGCTCATCGCAGTCTGTAGCTGTCGTTCATTACGACTAGCGATAGAGTTGCGTCTGATTAATCTGAATTCCCTACCGAGAAATGTGTTTACTTGATCGTAGTGACCATTGGAATGTGGATGTAGACGAACTTTATGCCACTGATGCCTCAGGCGCCCTATAAACATGATCACATAAATCTGTCTCAACCGAGTTAGATTTACAAACGCATTAACCTCACTTCCCGCGTTCTACCGTTTCCTATCGTCCGGCCTTCCCTTTGAACAACTGTGTCAAATGCCGCTTCTCCACCCCCAAAGCAAGACTGCTGCATACAACCGAGATACTGCTAAGTGCCATAGCCAGCGCTGCCCAAACAGGACTTAGTCGAAAATGCTTATTGACGAGTACCACTCTGCCATCAATCATCTGCTCCGTCTGACCGATAACGATCGGATAGAGCACACCAGCTGCAATGGGAATGAGACACACGTTATACACGAGCGCCCAGAGGAAATTGAGTCTGACACGGCGAAATACTCGACGACTTAAGAGAACGAGCTCTAGGATGTTGCCAATATCAGAATTCAGGAGTATAAAGCTAGCAGAACTGATCGCCACATCGGAGCCAGAAGCCATGGCGACGCTGACGTCCGCAGCAGCTAGGGCTGGCGCATCGTTGACACCGTCGCCGACAAAGGCAACTATTGAGCGTGGATCATTTTCAGAGGGTCTCTTGCCGCTTGTTGGAGTCGATTGAGATTCCAGTGTGCCCTTTTGCACTTGATTGACAAAGTTTGCTTTTTCTGTTGGCAAAACACCTGCCCTGACATGAGTGCGTGGGATACCCAAGGAGTCCGCGACCGCATGGGCGGTTGTTTGATTGTCACCGGTGCACATGAAAACTTCGACTTGTCTACTCCGAAGCTTAGCCACGACACGTGCAGCCTCTGGGCGAATTGTCTCAGAAACTGCGAAGACCATCACTGGAGTGAAGGGGGTCCGCCCAGAAGCTTCTGGCGCGTCACTTCGGCGTAACGAGAGTATCACCACAGATTTACCTGTCGTCTGATACTGAGAAAGAAGTGAAGATAGATAGTAGGTATCTGTGCTTGGAGGGGAGAGTCGTTGTAACAGCCGTTCGTTGCCAATAGCAGCTTCATATTGGACATTCGTTGAAGAACCATCTGATCCGTCATTGTCGAGACTAAGGGTCAATGTACCCTGCATTCCATGACCGGCAATTTCAGTGATAAGAGAATCAACAATGTGAACAGAAGGGGCTTCTTTCTCTTGACAAAACTGGCGAATTGCAGTGGCGATCGGATGCTTGCTCTGCTCCTCTAAGCGCTGCGCAATATTCCATGCTACAGATAACTGTTCCAAATTGCCAGTGAGCACCTCATAGTCGCTGATATGAAGGCTTCCGCTATCCGTTAGCGTACCGGTCTTGTCAAAGACCACGGCATTAAGGCGACTAGCCTCTTGGAATGCTTCACCACCACCTTTGACAAGAATGCCATGTCGAGCTGCGACTCCTCCACCGACGAAAAGAGCAGTGGGAGCAGCAAGCGCTAGTCCACAGGGACATGCAACCACAAAGACGGCAATGGCAAACTCCAAGCTCCAAAAACTCCAACCCATGTGGGACGAATCCAGATATTCCCGCGGCAACACGCCAGCTGATGCCAGGCTTACCCAAGTAAGGAATGTGATGATAGCGATAAGAGTTATGACAGGAACAAAGTGCGCTGTAAGGGTATCCACAGCCCTCTCGATCGATGCTCTCTTACTTTGGCCTTCACGGACAACAGTAATGATCTGGTCCAGCATCGACAGGCCACTCACGCCAGTGAGCCGAACCTGAACAGGCGAGCCAACATTGATTGCGCCGGCGAAAACTTGATCCCCTTCACTTTTTTTGACTGAAGTGGATTCGCCAGTCAAGGAGCTTTCATCAAAGTAGTAGGATCCGGAACCGAGTATGGTTCCATCTGCGGGTGGTGATGCGCCGTGAGGAACGCTAACGATGTCACCGATTTCTAGTAGATGAGTGCTAATGCTTTGCACTCGTTCTGATCCGGTTGCGCTCGAGTTAACCACAAGAATTGCTTCGGAAGGAAGCAGCTGGCCTAAGGAAGCAACAGCATCATCTGTCCGTTCTTTGCTGTACGTTTCCAGACAGCGTCCCGCAAGAATGAAGAGGGTCAAGAACACCACGGAGTCGAAGCATGTTGAGCGATCCGCGTCAGGTGCTGTGCCATACACTGCATCGAAGATAAGAGATGCCAACGATGCCATGTATGCGACTGCAGTACCAGCAGAGATCAAAAGATTCATGCTTCCGAAGCGGAAGAACCTCTGCGCCAAAGGGGTAGGACTTCCAGGCCGCCAAAGCGCGTAAATTTCTTTGAAAGCTCGCCTATGAAACAAGTCTGCACCATAAAACATGACTGGGGTGGTCAAGACTAACAACGCCCAGTCCATACGAGTGATTTGAAGCCATTGGGGGGTCTCTAGGTACTTCCGGACTTTGTTCTCAGGTGCGACGAAGCTCATGAAAACCATTCCAATGAGAAACGTGGGGATTGAGATAACAAAGACAAAAGATAGTCGTCGGAGCAATTGGACTCGCGCTCTTTTTTGCATTAGTCGAGATCGTTCCTCGTTGCTGGGTGGAAGGTAGACTTCTGCATGGAAAGACTTGTCGATGGAGTCAATGGTGTTAAGGATGGATCTGATAGTAAAAGAAGGAGGTTCTGGGAAGTATGTAATTGTGACGACTGGATGATCAAGGGATGGCTGCTCCTCGATTTTCAACCCGGGCATGGCATTTAAAGACTCCAGCACCATGTCGGCGCAACGGTCATTGTACATGCCATTGACACGAATGGATATAGACCTGGCACCGGTTGGTGTGACTATATCAAGATCAGAATTGACCGGAGAAATGCTATGGATGGAAGCATTGTAGCCTAGGTCCTCAATCTTCGCGACGATCTCGTCGGCGTTCTCTCTGCCTTCAAACTCGACTTTCCCGCTGTGAGAAAGAAAGTTAATAACCACGTTGGTGATAAAAGGCAGACTTTGAAGTCCTCTCGTTATGCTCTCCACGCATGACCCGCAAGTCAACCCGCTGATGGCTAGATCCATGACATATACATTCTGGTTACTCAGAGCTGAGACAGCTTTGCTGTTGACGTGTCCTAGAACTGCCTCAAAACCCATATCTTCTATCTGCCCAATGATATTGTCGACATCAGATCGAGCACCGGTCCAGCGCACCGCCGCGCTGTGAGTAAGGTTGTTGACGGAGATGTCGTCGACGAATTTGAGGTTTTCTCGAACGCCGTTTGTGATTGAATTAGCGCATGCCGCGCAATTCATGCCACCAATACTGATGGTGGCAGAAAACCTTTGAAGGTCAGGTCGCGGTTGCAATAGTTTTGGCATCATGTCGGCTCGTGTTTCATTGTGAACTGTAGCGTCAATCTCGAGGTCGCCTTCGACTAGATTGATCAAAAGAGTCGTGGGACTTTCATTCAAAGTTGACGAACTACTGTCATTGTCATGAGCTTTCTGATTAAGAGGCATGATGTCTCCTCTTTGTGTTCTTGGAGACTCAAATTACTCTTTGTTTTTTAGATCCGACTGACCAACGACAGACACAAAGTCTCGATTTTATTACAAGATATGCATTCTCAGATCACGCTGCATTCAGCCTATCAAGTCAGAAAAGTTTGATAGCATATGATCGATAATGCGCCCACAGTGCCCAAATAGTACATACTGCAGGAATACGTCTGGCTTGTCTCATTGTCCCTCCATGTCCGGCAGCTGGAGCTGGCTAGTGCTTAATCTATGATGAATCAAGTCAATGCTTGTAGATAGTGCGCATGCTTTCGATCGATGCAACACCTGCAAAGGACGGAGTAGGTCGTACATCAAGTCGGAGTACAAAGATACAAACCTCAACTTTAGTACACACGAGAAATGCAGATGCGATTGGATCGGAAGCAAAGGAGATAAAAATGGGTCAAGGTGGACCCGGTGGAGACCTGGGCTAGTTCTCCCGTGTTTCCCGCCAGACTGTAAATACGGTATGGTACGACCCTTGTCACGGTATGGATGTTACCGATACCTACAACGAACTACTGCAGAAACCTGGATACATCTCAAAAGATTCCACATTAGCTACTCCGTACACAAGCGTGATCGGTGGCTGACTGAAATATGGACTACGGAGTACTCGCTATGACGACCATCCTCTCCACAGGTTTGCATCTATCTAGCCTACGCTAGGACTTGTCTTATAGGCTTACAGCATGCATCCCTGATTCTCAAGAAGTGATTAGCTTGGCTATCAACCTCTGTGACGTTTGGGCCGCCTTTGATTGTCGGTATCAGGGCTGGGCTTTTGTTGGCAGGCGGATTAACTGTTCCGCCTGTGGATTTCTAGGCTTTGAGACATAAAGCGCTGAAAGAAGAAAGTATCAATTCAAACTACTCCGTAGCTGCCATTCCAACGAAATTAGCACAACATTATCAACAATGGCATTCGAGTACGACCCCACAGAAGTCGCTCCCAAAGTGATAGAAGTCCTACGGTCATTTTCCCAACACATACGCAAACCCGGCTCAGAAAAAAACTTCGAGAAAGTCTTCGATACAATCCTAGGCCGAGTGAACGAGTACATTGAAAAAAATGCGCCGATTACTATGGTCTTACCGGCTTTCCCATGGAAGAACCCTAATCTCGATAAAGTCCTAGGGTCTGATCCGGATCTAGGTGAGGAGCTTGGGCTGTCGAGGCTGAATGATATATGCCAAGAAATCTCAAAGGTTTATCCTTATGGTGCGCGGCTTATGCTTATATGCGATGTGCCTGTGTACAATGGTATGTTCCTATAGTATGTAGTATCGTGGTGCAGTCGCTGAATATGTTGTGATAGACTTGGTTGGGGTTCCCGACGAAGAGGCGTATAGCTACGGTCTACGTCTCCGGCAGCTAGCTCGAGAAAAGAAGCTCTCCTCCATACAGTTCATCCGATTGATGGATCTGATGGGCTTGGGAGACGGTGAAAAGATTTCTAAATCAGATTACTTGGAACTTGTCCCCACTGTTAGAACAAGATTGATGTCGAGCGAGTTCTTTGATCAAAATTTCAATATCGAGACTGAGCTTGAGACCAACCCTGATACCAAGGCCACGTTTGGCGGGTTCTTCAGTCGAATCTCGGAAGATTTAAAATGGGGCAAGGGACTTGATGCAGCTGTTCTCGCTGACCACGCTGCATATGACGCGGAGGTTGCAAGAGTGGTCAAAGTTATGATCCAGCGTCTTATCGTGAGTAACCCTTGCAGCTTCTTGGAAGATTCTATAACATGCTAATGTTCTTGTGACATGACAAAGGCGTACGAAAAGTTGATCAATGTGACTCTAGGCAACCACATCCGTCTATCGATTCATCCTTCAATAGGAAAGAACAAGATCTCAATCCCTCTTCTCCCCACCGCAGGGAATTTTGGTGACATGCCTTGGCACGCCAGCTTGGTAGTTCTCTCCAATGGTGACATCAAGACTGGAGATGCAAAGCATTTCCGCGATCAGTACGATATCATCATGAAAAACGGCAAACCATACTACTTCCGCGAACGCAACGCCTTGTATGACTGGTCGGTGCCGGTGGATATTCAGCATTCGTACAAGAGTCTGCTCTTCAAGAATCCGGGGGACGAAGTAAAGACCCTGCAAGCGGACGATCGATTGAAACTTGCACGTTGTATTGTACTACACAAGGGTCATACTGTGCATGTAGAAGGATTTGCAGTACCGGAGGGTCAAGTTGCATGATCTGAGCACAGCTGTACGTTGAAGATTGAGTTCGAGTTTAATCACATATCAGAAGTATTATGCAGACGTACTGCAGATATCAAACTATGCACGTAGGAAATCCCGAAAAGAGGGTTATGTAGATCCTCATTGGCTCAGCATACAGTTAAGATTAGCAGTGCGAGTTTTACGCTACCTTCTACTTCTACTTGGATTGGTAAATCGAACGCGTATCCGTGAAACATATCTAGCCAAGTGTAAATTAGGTACATCACTGCATATGCGAGGTGATTCAATGCAGACTGACCCACGGAAGTCAAACAAAAATACCTGCGAACGCATTGTTCTCATTCGGCTTAGTTTCAGAAAAATAATGCCGCACTCAGATTAGCCATCCCGAAGCGATTAGCTTGATTTTCTGTGATTATTGATCTGGTACATCCGACATATCTACCTAGGTTGGTGTCGGTTTACTACGGTATTGTAGTAGGGCAGTCCGACAGCCCTAGAGTGGCAAGCCTATTAATATATATATATCAAAATAATAAAAGACTGCTCTCCAAAACTGTAGGGGTCTAGGGAGGATAGCTGGCTATATAGAAGATTACTATATAGGCACTAAAAAATATATTATCTTATTCCTATATATTTATGCCTATTCTTATATCTAAGGTGCAAGAGTGCTAAACTATAATATTAATAATCTAACACTAATAACTCTCTAAAAGAAAGGAAAAATATATAATGAATAATATATAATTTAATATAGTAAATAAGTATATAGAGAGTAAAATAAAAATATTAAAAATATAAAAAAATAGCAAGGAATAATATAAAATAGGGTATCTAATTATATAGCTACTATTCTAAGGATTCTAATAGTATAGTAAATTTTATAGTCTTAAAATTAGGGCTATATATTATAATTACTCTTTTAATCTAGCTATTAATATTAATTTAAAGCTTATTTATATTAATAAGCTTCTATAAAGCATAATATAATTTACTTTTTATTATAGTATTAGCGGGGTTATTATTATTATTAATCTATTTAATCTCTATAATCTCTTATTGTTTATATAACTATTAGAGATATATAAGATTAATTATAAATTATTTTTTCTATATTATATTAAGCTTAATAAAGTAGTCATATAAGCTCTTTAAATTAATATAAATAACTAGAAACAGTAATTTAGTAAGATAAAATAGCTATATAAAAATTAACTTAATTATAGCTATAGTATCAAATCTATTTACTAAAGTATATATTTCTAAGTTAAATATACTTTAAATAATCTTTTTATATTTTATAAAGAACTAATAAAGGATATTTATATTATTAGATTTATTCACTAGTATAATAATATAGCTAAGCTATAAGAATAGATTCTTATTATTAGTAAATATAATATTAATAAAGATAATAAGATATAATATCTTCTTATTAAGCTTAATGAGATATAGTTCTCTTTTAGAGTTATTAAATTACTATTATAAATATTTGTTTAGTGCTATTATATTATTCTTTTAAAGATCTATTATTTATATTATAAAGAATAGATTAAAAGAGGCTTTAGATTAGGATATTAAAGTGATATATATACTAAAAACTTATTAAGTAATATATTACTTCTTTAGTATAGCACTTTTTTATATCCTATTATATAAATTTATAATATCTGCTAATTAATTTTGTACAAGCTAAATATAACTATAAATATATTTTTAGATAAATATAATACTTTAAATAATCTCTATAATAACTATACTATTAAATTTTAGAGAGTTATTGCTTATTAGCTCTTCCTAGAGCTTATAGAAGATATTTATATATTAGATCTTTTCCTCTTTCTATACTATAAAGATATTATTAGTAATAATAAAAGTATTATTAGTTTATATATTAATAATACTAAACCCTTAATTCAGGTTAAAGTAGTGAAGAAAGTATAGATTATAAATAAATATCTTTATATTAAGCTTTTCTATATAATGATTATAGTATATATAGAATTAATAATTACCTACTTTAGAGATTCTATAGAGAGGGTGTATAATCTTAAAAAATATAGCTCTAGAGAAATATTCTATAAGCTTAGATATAACCTATATATAAAAATCATAATTAAGCTTTATTATTAATTAAATATAAGCCTATATAATATTACAAATATAGTAATATATATTGTCTATAATCATACTAAAGCAAAAGATAATTTATTAATTAATCTATTATATTATTAGTAATTATATTAGTATATATTTCTTATCTCTATTATTATAAGCTTATATAATAAGGTATAATTTTTTAAAGACTTTATTAGTACTAGAGTTCTTCACTTTATTAACAAATCTTATGATAAAGATTTAGATATTTAAAAGAATATTTTTTTTTAATATATACTTAAAAACCTTTTATTTAAATAATCTATTAATCTTCTTTTATTATAAATTTTAGAATCTAGCTAGGGTAGTAGTTATAAATTAATTATATAAATTATTTTCTTACTTCTCTATAAACTAGCTAAGGAAGGTATATTATATATTATTATTTCTATAGCATATTAGTAAGTGATATTCTTATTATAAATATTAATCTATAATTATTTTAGTCTAGGACTTCTCTTATAAAATAATAATTAATAGTAAAGATAGGATCTTAGAGTCTAGCTAGAGTATAGCTTTATTACTAAAAATAGAATTATCTAGGTATATTTTAGGTTTAGAATAATATAGTTTAATAATAGTTGATTAGAATGAGGTTAGACTATAAAAAAGTTTAATAGTATATATTTTATTATTAACTGCTAACAATTTATATAGTTTTATTTATTTCTTTATATATCTAGTATTTTCTTCTCTCCACACAAGCACGTCCAAATTAAGAAGAAGATAGTGTATAGTAGTTAATAAGAATCTATTTTATATATTAATAGTATTAGTAATTTTCTGCTAGATATTTATTTTTTAAACTTTATCTATAGTTTTTTTAATAGCTTTAGTTCACTAGATAATAATAAGTGATAGAAGATTATATTTAATTATTTAAGAATAGGCTCTAAATATAAAAAAAATTAGAATAAGGTTATCTAGATCTATAATATTATTAATAGCTTTAATAGCTATTTATAAGACTATTTTAATAGATATATTAAGTAATTCTTTTTATATAATTTTATAAGAATAGCGTAGTA
>JACVQZ010000026.1:192188-682796 GCA_019828575.1 Talaromyces thailandensis | reverse complement strand
TATTAATATATATAATATTAATAATTATTAAATAGTTAAAATTAATATTATTCTATAATATAAATTTAAAGCAGCTGGGGGAGCTACTATAGATTTAATAATAATAATAAAACTTATAAATATGCTTTAGTGCTTTAGTATTAATATTATAATCTATATATTTAAGTATTTTCCAAAGCTTCTTAACTAATAGATAGCTAAACTAGCAGTATAGATGATATAGTTTAATCTTTATAAGAAAGTATATTTTAGAGTTAAAGGATTTAGTTAAATATAACTATAGTATATAATTTTATATAAGAAATAGATAGCTAAAGTGGTGTTTAATTAAAATTATTATACTAGGGCTTAGTTTAATAAAAATATTTCTTATATTATTAAAATAGATACTAAGCTAGTTTATATCTTTAATTAAGAATAAAAAAAATATTATTACTTTAAATATATAAAAGTGAATTATATTAATAGATATAAATATATTAATTAAGCTAATTAACTTTATTAATTTATTAGATTTAAATTAGATCTTAGCTTTATTAGCTGTTAAAATATCTAGTATAATATTCTTAATAATTCTTTAATAAATAAGATATTAAGAGTATTTAGTAATAAAATATTTAGTAGTACTAATATTAACTAAGATTTCTATAAATATATTTATTAAATATTAAGGCTTAATTAAAAAAAAATATTAAACTAATACTAAAAGTATATTATATTATAAATTAATTTTTATAATAATATTTTTTATTAGCTCTAGATGGGGTTTAGTTTAAAGTATTAACTATAGAAAGTAAACTATAGAATAATTAATAAGATCTTAAGTAAGAGATTAAGAGAATTTTTTATAATCTAGATTAATTATAATAAATTAGTTAATAGTCTCTAATAGTTCTTTATCTTTATAATTCTATATTTTATAGATAGTAAATATATTAGTATTTATAAGAAATACCTTGAATTTATTATTATTATTAATTCTACTTTCTAGATTTATAATTATAGAGAATTAATTTTTATTAGTTATAAAGAAAGCTTTTATATAATTAAGATAGAGTTAGAAGGCTTTATTCTATTTCTTTTTTATATAATTAATTAACTAGTATTCTTTTTTCTTATATATATGGTATATATTAAGTATAAATTACTATAAAAAGCTATAGTAATTGTGGTTATTATATTATTAAAGCCTCTAGGGTGAACAGCTTTAATATAATAAGTATAACTATTAATAATAATAATGATAATCTATGTAATAAATATTAATAGTATAAAAGCTTTAAGAAATAATTTCTTTTTATATATTTTTTTATTAGATGATTATCCTTTATAGGGACTTTATAAGATTATAAATTATAGTTATTAATGTTATTAAAACTCTATAAAAAGCTTATAAAAGATATATAGCTATGAATAGCTTTAAAATAAAGCTAGTTTTAATATAATACTCTAGCTAAAGCTTATAAAATCTTTTCTCTAGTTTATTAAATATAATCTTAAAGCATTTTAAAATAGGCTTTTTAAAGTTTTTATCTATAATTCTAAATAGATTTATAGTATCTTATTTCTTCTCTACTTAACAAATATATTTTTTAATTTTAAAATAGGCCTTTATTATAACTATAAAATTAGTTTTTTATTATAGTTAAATTAAGTTATTAGTCTAGTAGTAATTTAATATTATATCTTTAAATATAATATAGAATATCTCTTTTATAGTCTTTAAAATATAGTATCTATAATAAGTATAGATATGTATAAATATTATATATATAAGATTAAATAATTTCTTAGAGTCTTTATACTTTATATTATTAAAAAAGGCTTTTTATAGGTTTAGGAGATTTAATACTATATATATAGATTACTATAATTTATAGTATATATAGAACTTCTATATCATTAGTATATTTAATATCTATATTAGTTTATATATTATCTTTGTATTAAGGGTTGTTAGACTATAGATTAAAGTAGATATTATTAGAATAAATATTTTCTTTTAAGCTTAATTTTATTAGAGCTATTATCTTATTTCTATACTATATTAAATAACTAGAGGTGGTTTAGTAATATTATTTAGTTTAGTATAAATAATATATTATTAATTTTCTTTAGTATTAATAGTTTAGAGGCTATAAATAAGAGATCTAAATATAAAATTAATCTCTAATAAATTAAATATTTCTCTATATTAAATATAGTATTTAATATTGTCTTTAATCTATATATAAGATTTAGATTTAGCTAATATTATAGTAAGAGTCTTTAGGAATAGCTATTTATATATTATAAAAATACTATTTATACAAAGCACGTCGCAGAGCTAGATTAGAGGAATATATAATATAATATTAAAAATATTCTTATTCTATATAGCAAAGTTATTCTTAAATATATCTTATAATAAGTAGTTATATAATTTACTATAGACATTAATATAGCTTTAAATATATTAATTAAAAATAGTAGCATCTTTAATTTTTGCTAAAATAGTAGCTATTATTTTAATTATTAATTTAAAGATTTTAGAGTAGTCCTCCTGGGCTTTTAAAGATATATTAGTGATAATTTAATGCTTAATTTAGAGTATTAGAGAAAAAGTATTAAATTAACTAAATAAATAGTTTAATTTAGAGTAAGTATAAAGAAATAATAGCTTAATTTTAATCTATAAGTCTTACTAATTAATATTAGTTTATTATGGTATTATAGTAGGGCAGTCTAACAGTTTTAGAGTAGTAAGCCTATTAATATATATATATTAAAATAATAAAAGACTGCTCTCTAAAACTATAAAGGTCTAGGGAGGATAGCTAGCTATATAGAAGGTTGCCGTACGGGCGCTAGGGGATATGTTATCCCGTTCCCACACGTTCGTGCCTGCTCCCGCACCTGAGGTGCAAGAGCGCCGAACCGTGGCATCGATAATCCGACAGTTGGTAATTGTGTTGTGGAGATGTGATTTAAACTGAGAACTGGAAATAATTAAATCCTCACTTGGACATCTTCTGGTTTGATTTTGATGATAACTAGGAGCATATCTCGAGTTATTATTAAATCTTGTTGAAAGAGATTTGTGTTCTCCCTTTTCAGAGAATACACATTATCATCTCTACTTTACAGAATGACTCAAGCAACATACGACGAGAGATCGCCTTTACTTTCTCGCTCGCCGAGCGCGGTCGAGTCTGCAAAATCCAAAGATTCCGAAATCCCCAATGGAGGTACATGGGCCTGGCTACAAGTGCTGGCTGGCCATCTTGTGGTTTTCAATGTTTGGGGTTATATCACCTCGTAAGTTCTTCCTGTGTCTCACTTCACAGTTGTCATTTGTTGACAATCCAAAGATATGGATTCTTTCAAGAATACTATGTCAAAAATCTTCATATCAGTCCAGCTGATGCGTCCTCAATTGGAGCAGTGCAAATGTTCATGGTTCATTTACTCGGCACTTTCTCTGGTCGTGCAATGGACGCCGGATACCTCCGAACCTGCATCGCAACTGGTTGCTTGTTACAAGCACTAGGCGCATTTGCTACATCCTTTGGCACCAAGCTATGGCATTTTTGGCTTGCACAAGGTATCTGCAGCGGGATTGGCCATGGCCTCGTTTTCAGCCCAGTGATCTCGCTGTACTCAACCTGGTTTACTACTAAGCGAGTCATGGCCGTCTCGTTGGCGTCCTGTGGGGCTGCTACTGGCGGGATGGTCTTCCCTGCTATTGGATATTATCTGTTTGATAGACTGGGCTTTGCATGGACTGTACGGTTGATGGCTTTAATCATTGCCGTGAATGGGCTCGTGGTGTCTGCTGTAACCAGAGCGAGGATAGTGTCACGCAAGTCCAGCCCTTGGTTCGACTTTACTGCATTCAAAGAACTTTCGTACACTATGTTCTCGATTGGGTCGTTCTTCATCTTCGAGGGTATTTACTTTGCATACATCTACGTCAGTTCGCAGTTCTCTATTCTCTTTTTGGTTGATGACCCAAACTGACAGATAATAGGTGAGGCAATTCGCTCAATCAAAGACTGGCTTTTCCTTTCAGGAATCTCTTTTCTTGCTTTTCCTGATGAATGGCGTGGGACTCCCGAGTCGTATCATAGTTGCCTACATAGCCGACCGCTACCTAGGAGCCGTGAGAACTTGCATTCTAGTCTCAATACCCTGTGGAGCGATGCTTCTATGTTGGATCGCCGTCGGCTCACATCAAAGCATGCTTATTTGGGCGACAGTCTATGGAATCTTTGCCAATTGTGCGCTAAGTCAAGTGCCAGCGTCCAATGCATACTTCGGAGCCAAAAATCCCGAGAAATCAGGCACTCGAGTCGGGACTATTACGACGATTAACAGCATACCGCTTTTGACTGGGCCGTACATTGCAGGGAAGCTCATTGCCTTGAATGGCGGAAACTACCTGTACGCACAGATCTTTGGTGGTCTCTGTATCATTTTTGGAGCATTCTTTCTGGTCGGGGCCCAATGGGCGGACACTCGCAAGCTGAACTAGTCGTACATAGTAGCAGGGCATATCGCTTTCTGCTAGTGGGACATGAAAGGGTAGTTAGAGATTGAACAAATTAATATACTAGAAGCCCCTCATATCGAAGATAGGGATCTCTCGCTGCCTCACACCATCTCGGCTCAGACAATGAGTGCCACAGCCAGGCGACTGTGGGGCAACCTCCTGCCCCGTCCTGATGATTTCCTAAAAAGGCAAAAAGAGAAAAGTAAGCTTCACCAATCTAAGCCAGATTTGGTTTAAGGTCCACGGAAATCAAGTGCGCATCTGGCTAATGAGCATGAAGACTCACTACGGAGTAGTCTATCGCCCTAATAAATCTGCTTTCTGAGATGGCAGGGATGTTCATTGCCCATTGCGGATAGGCGATGAACTTTAGTACGATAAGTATGGTACGGTACGGGACGGGACGGGACGGAGACCCATTACCCCACATAAGACGTAAGTTAAGATCTGGCTTAGCGCCCCCAACCTTCTTCAAATATTGCCGAACATCAAACTCTATGGTCGTGACATTTCTTTTTCGTCTGGCTCCGCTAACAACAACAGCCATTGTACGGAGCTCTAACTAGCCTTTATTCAGTACGTACTTGCAGAACCGGATTATTTGTTCCAACTTTCCTCATTCTCTAGTTCAGCCAGCCTGACCGAGGCTGCAGCTGTCTCACCCATAGCGTCGATCTAGAACGAACCTATGCATCCTTGCATGAACCATATGTCAAGGAGACATCATTCAAATTTGGCTGCCTCTCGTATCCACGTAGGTTGTTGCCGATCCTTGACGTCTCGTAACCTATCGGGCTGAGCTGATTTAGCCGACGCAGTGGCGGCCTTGACTTGGTACATGCTTGAAGCGAGAAGGAACGATCGTGAGCCACGCTGATGGAGACCTGGCTAGAAAGCGGACTCATTACACTGGTACTCAGTAGCGCGTACGTATGTACATGATACGTACGGGTACTTGTACTGTATCGTCTCTAGTTGCAGTCTTTGACTCTGCCGAGAATTTTATTCTTACTCGCTTCCATCACCTCTCAGTCTTTTTGACAGACAAATACCTTTCTTTTGAACTTCAGTCACACTCACTGCGCTCTGCAGCTTAGCACAGACCAACAGATACCTTGAATCATGATGGCTGCTCGAATTCGGCCAGAGGTCATCGCTCGCCCACTGGCATTCGTTTCCCGATATGGAACACACACATCTCGGTCAAACACGGGCTCTAAGTCTAGGTGCATCAATAGCACAGCCTCCAGCGTGCTTTGCCGCCCACTGTCTACCACATCTGTGATGAATGGGAATCCGACCAAGCCGCTTCATTTTCATGTTCCTCTGTTCCCTGGCGTGCAGTTGCTAGATTTTGCAGGGCCATTGGATGTCCTCAGTCTGCGATCTCAGTACCCAGAAACATCTGGGCTCACGCTGACCTTGCTTTCGTCGACACTAGAACCAGTCTCAACCAAACCAGTCCCCCCACCAAGCGCCAGGTGGAACTTCAATCTTCCTCCCGGAACCAACACGAGTTTCAATCCAAAATTTGTACCCGATGTGACATTCCAAGACTATCTCTCGGCATTGGCCCGTGGCGATATTGCAGACAATGGCGCAGATGGATCGCTCAAACCTATTGATGTCCTATTGATCCCCGGTGGCCCGGGCACACGATTGGATCGTAGCCACTCTGATCCAGCAGAAGCAAAGATTTCAAATACGCAAGAAGCGCAAGATTTTATCAAAGCGGTCGCATCACATGTTCGACACAGCGTCATCACGATATGCACAGGCAGCCATGTCCTCGCTCAGACTGGTCTACTCAATAACCTCGACGCCACTACGAATTCGGCCCGCTTCAAGGATGTTTCCACAGCAGATCATCAGCATAGTCGAAAAGTAAAGTGGCAGGCGAATCGACGATGGGTTCGTACCACTGTGCCCGATGCATCCACTGCTAGCATCTCGGCTCAGCTGGATACTACCCAGACCCAGGGTGGCTTGCGTTCTGGTATCGAGGTCTGGTCATCAGCTGGTGTCACAGCTGGGCTGGACCTTTTGTTGGAGTTTGTAAAGGTGCACTATGGAGGGGTGGAGGTCGCCCAACAAACCGCTAAGCGATTAGAATACCGCTGGGAACAAAATTGAGGGCCGCTAATTCTATCATACCGAGCAGAGTGATTCGATGTATGGTACACAGATAGTCAGATACAGTTCGCACGTCGTACGAACACACGGAGCATACTGCAGGTATCGCTCCGTATTTAGAATTAGCCACTAAAATAGACTATGAATCAGTATCTCCACCATGAAGAGGTCACAAGAACTAACTATTGTACGAATCATGTTCAGACGTCGGCTGACTTGCTTTTGAGAATGCGTGATTTCTGCTGGCTTGCTGCAAGCCCCGCTGTTAGAGACATGCTACTCCTTTCGGATTACGCGTATCGACATGTCTCAACTTCTCTGTCGATCGCTGGCTTGGATGGATTGAGTTCGTCTGGCCGAATCGAGGCTCTCTTGTCGATGGTGGCAAGGCAGTAACGTACTCGGCAATGTAGAGCTCACAATAGGTTGAGAAGGATAAGCGACTGAATAAGGGTTCTTGTTATAGAGTAGAAGCTTGTCATGCGACGTGATTGTTTCTCAGACGCTGATTAATTGGTCCATATGCAGCAGTGTAAATAGCTCCTTATACATTCGAGATCGATGATGACTTAGAGGTCGTAAGCACTGTTCTGTCCTGAGATAGATTCTTGAGAAGTCAACAGTGATAAGATCATTCATTTTTCTAAGTTAGAACTTTAGGGTTCAGCCAGACTTCTTATATCTCAAATCTTGCTATCAACCCCCATACTTCCCTTACCCGCTGCCGGTGATTACGAAGAGTGACTTTGAGCACATTTGAGCACATTAGGGCAAACTCCCTCAACACACATTGTCGAAACAACTGCACTACAGACATCATGCTCGCAACAGAGACTGTCCATCTCCAGCCAAATCACATACCTCCTGATAACGAGGGACTCAACCACAGCATCTTCAACAAACAGCAGATAGTTTTTCTACCATGGCCACGCCCAACTACAATTCAGGTTGAGAATGTACACACAGGGGTGCAAGATGAGAAAATCGAAGAGAAACAGGTGCAGCTTCTGCCCCAGCAGCCGCCACTACGCACAGAAAAACAACCTCAACAAGCGATATGTCCTTACACAGCTCGCCTCAAAGCCGAAGAGGTCATGAGCATAGTCGAGGGCTATGGACATCACGAGAGAGAAAGCCCGGCTGGAGAGGGCTGGCTAGGAAGAGCATCTTTCACGCCACGAGTGCAAAAACACATCGTTGCCCACGAGATTATTCCTATGGTCCTTCCGGCTTTCCCTATGAAGAGCAACAATCGTATGGATAAGGTGTTGGGCGCACTGCCTGATCTTGGAGAGGAGCTTGGTCTGGCTCGCTTGAATAATCTTTGCTCTGATATCAAGGCGGTGTACCCCCCTGGAGCATTGGTTGTGATTGTTACAGACGGACTCTGCTACAATGGTAGACTGCCTTCTCTCATTCGTTTTGTATCAGCTAACGAAAGAGTGCTAGACCTCGTTGGCATTTCCGACGGAGAAGTATGGGAATACGGACATCGCCTACGACAGATTGCTCGAGAAAGAGGATATGCGTGTATCCGATTCAATCGTATCATGAACTTGTTGGGCATTTACAATGGCGCCGAAATCTCCAAGGAAGATTACATCCAACTATGCGACAAAGCCCGATCTGAACTTCATCGTCGCTATGGTCGTCCGGGATTTGATGTCGACAAGTTCCTTAAGAGTGATGAGGATTATTTGAGGACTTACAACGGTACCAATCCATAAGGTTTATAGAATGGGCAGTTTACTGACGACGTCAGGTTACGACAAATTCATGAAGGTCGATCTCCGCTTCAGCCCAGTGACGAAGAATTGCCCAGGCCCGAAGCAGTATAAGAAGAGAGTCAAGCTTGTTGCGAAGTCAATGATTGTGCGAGGAGTGGTATGTATCCCCATATCCCTCCTAGGAAATTAAACCCTAATCATATTCGATTCAGGAGTTTGCCGAATTAGTCCGCCAAATCTACCCCGACAGCCTCCGTCTTTCCATCCATCCTTCATCCGGTCAAACCAAGCTCTCGTGCCCTTTGATCCCACAGCCAAAATCATTCTCCATGAGCCCCTGGCACAGCACCGTAGCCGTGACCAGGAACGGCACATTCGTTACCGCACACAAATCGCAGCACCGACAGGACTGCAACTACACACTCGTTCACAAAAATGATCAGCCGTACTATTTTCGCGAGAAATCGGAGTTGTTCGATTGGGAGAAGTCGAATGTGGATTTTGAGCATGGTTACAATCAGCATTTGGTGATTAAGCAGGTGAAGCCGTGTATCGACCGTGCCAGCGGATCAGTCAATGGCGAGCAAATAGAGGAGCTGTCTGAAGTTGATCTAGACAAGCTGGCTAAGTTGGCTATCTTGCACAAGAGCGTCAACATTGAAGTTTGAATTTGCCAAGTAATGAGCCCTCGTCTTGATGAATTGTATTGACATGTATCGGACCCGTGGACCGGGATGAGGGACTTGAATTAAATAGGTTGACAATACGATCCGGATTAAGCTTTCTTGTATCTATTTCAGGCGTTATTTAGGACTTTTTTGTTTCACAAATGAATAGAATGTCGGGTTAAATCTATGTGAAGTGGAAATACATAAATGTAGTTTAACCGATGCCTGCATCTTTTATAAGAAAAAGTTACACTGCATGAATAGAGGCGAAAACAAAGTCTAATAGAGAAAAATAAAGCCCCACCTGTGTTAACCAACTAATTTAGTCCTTGCTAGTAGATTGGGTATGACATTTCATGATTTATATGGAGGGCTCTCCCCTGGCTCTCGTAGTCTTTTTAGGGCTAATTTCTCCCACCCGCCCGTATATAACTTTGGAACCACCCGGACTGGGGTGCTGGTCGACTGATAATGCTCTCGATTTCTATGCTACAGTACATTCTCTGCTGCTCACTAATATACTTACAACCATCCCGCGCCTCTGTCATTCCTAGCAAACAAATCATTATAGGTGACCACCAACCACTTCACGATGCCTCGCCCAAAAACACAATCCTACCTGTAATTTCTACGGGACAAACTGTTAGGCTCAATGGCGTTCCGTATTTTATACCACCCGAGCCAATTCAGTCGATAAGGCTTCCAGCAAATGTCAAACTCAACTCTGGTCTCAGTGCTTTGACGGTTTTCAGGCCGAGTGTTTTGCCTTTCGGCAGGAAAGAGCTTGAGGCTACTGTTGAAAGTTATCTAGCTGAAGATGATGTTTTCGCAATTGATTTTTTGCAAGGTATTCACGCCCCTTTTGAACCGAGAGGAGTCCTGCTCTAATTTTTATTTTGACAGTCATATACATACGCTTGAACGAGGAAATAGATAATCGTGTATCTCCCTCGGACCGCCACGGCACGCAGATAGTTCTCACAGGGTCAGCAAGTCTTCCACCTGGACCTTACTTCCTCTCATCCGAGGGTCACGTATATCACGCCTTGAAATTGTTCGCCGATACTCAAGGAGCCTTTTCCCAGGCGCTGGTAGCCGACACAAACCATGGCTCATATTCGCCATTACCGGCAGCTCTACCAGGTGTAGACTCAGCTGTTGCCGTACCCTCACGCCTTTATTTCACAAAAACTCCCTCTCAGCCATTGGCAGGTGTACGAATTGCCGTCAAGGACATTTTTGACATTCAGGGCATACGCACTTCGGCTGGCAGTCGAGCTTGGTATCACTTTTACCCTCCCGCGAACGCTACGAGCCCCGTTGTGAATGCCCTCATTGATGGAGGTGCTGTAATTGTGGGTAAGGTCAAGACATCTCAATTTGCAAACGGACAACTCGCCACTGCGGACTGGATCGATTACCATTCCCCGTTCAATCCGCGGGGTGATGGGTACCAGCAACCATTTTCGTCTTCCACCGGTGCTGGGGTTGGAATCGCTTCGTATGACTGGTTAGATCTTGCACTTGGAACAGATACTGGAGGGTCAATCCGTTTTCCATCGCAGGCGAATGGGGTATTTGGTATCCGGGCATCCCATGACGCTGCCAATTTGGAGAAGGTCGTTCCATTGGCTCCGCCATTTGATACCGCTGGTCTTATTGCGAGGGATCCGGCCATTTGGGAGGCTGCTAGCCAAACCATTTACCCGAATACAGAATTCAGCTGGTATGCGTATCCGAGAAAGATTCAGACAGTCTTTACGAGCCCGTTGGACGTGTCTGATCAAGTTGATATTATGGTAGGGGGGTTCCTAGAGAGGTTGGCTCAGCATCTATCAGCTTCCCTGACCAATCTTGACATACCTTCGTTATGGGCTCAAACCCACCCATCTAATATGTCATCGAGGTTAGAAGAGGCAATCGACAAAATTTACCCAACCATCATCGGCATTGAGCAGGCACGGCTCGTCCGCGACCCGTTCTACACCGACTATAAAGATCAACACGCTGGACGACTTCCATTCGTAAACCCAGCACCCCGAATCCGCTGGGGATACGGCGACTCCTTACCAAAAGGCACCCTCGAAGAAGCAGTCACAAACCAAACCGCATTCCAATCCTGGATCGCCAGCAACGTACTCAGACCTGACGCCCAATCATGTTCAGATAGTCTTTTGGTATACGTCGAACCGGCTACTCGAGCGCCATTGTATCGTGACTATTACCGCGACGAACCCACCATTCCATTTGGGTCCGGTGCGAATATGATTAGTGTCTATGCTGGAGTGCCGGATATGGTGGTGCCGATTGGAGAGAAGAAGTATGTTAGTCAAGTGACTGGTGTCGAAGAAATGTCACCGGTTAGTGTGGATATGGTGGCGGCCAGGGGTTGTGATGGGATGCTTTTTCAGTTGATTAATGAGCTCGTTGGAAAAGGGATACTGAAAGAGGTCAAGGCTGGAAGGTCGTTGGTTAGTAGTGGGAATATTCTGTTTTGATCAAAAATGAGACCTCAAGAGGTCTTTAAATGTATTGGTACTTCCCAGAGGTGAAGTAATGTATGATATACAAGTGAATTTTATGAAACGAATAAAGAAATCAAGACAGAGCAGTAGCTTGCCAAGCATCATAAGTCCCCCATGCACCAGCCAACCAACTAATAAACCCAGTCGTACTCGGCGGCACACCAAGACCCTTCTCAAAGCTCCAGTGCGCACACAGCGGAGCCCAAGCCAGATTATTGATCAGTCTCTTCCTCCAGCTGCGGATCTCGGCTTGTCGTGCGGCCTCCAGCTCCGCATCTGCGACAGCAAGCGACTTCTCACCAGCCGATACCTGTCTCTGCTCTCCTTGTTCTTTTTGGTTGAACAAGACCGACTCGCGAGAGAGTTTCACGAACTGGAGCAAGACGTATGCGAACCAGGCACGTATACTCCAAATGCTCCATTTACCCATGCCACCCGTTCGCTTTATCAGAGCGTCACCTGCAATCCCATTCGATGCAAGATACGTGACATTCTCCAGAAACTGATAGACCAGCATCGAGAGCACCTCTAAATAAGCAACGGCGCGCAGCACGGGGTCCTTTGGTGGCGACTTATAAGTTGACGAGCCCCAAGCCCACATGGAGACCAGCCCCAGAAGACGAAGCGTAAAGCGGGTTTTGGACATGAGGTCAGAGAACGCGAGCAACGGCGGTCGCGCGGATGAGACGTTAGTCGCTGGTTGAGGTTTGATGGGAATGTCCCGACCAAGTTTGCGCAAGAGCCATAGTCGTATAGTGAGGCGTAATCTTGCTAGCGGAGTCGAGGCGAGGAGATAATGTAGAGAATGAGAGGTGTAATTGAGGTTGGCGAGCACTATATCCAGACCAGCTTTTGTGGATAGAAGTCTTATAAATTAGATTTACCTATCCATATGAGAATACCAGACGACTCACCTATTCAACCTGAGGACAGTCTCGTCAGTCTTAAGCACAGCAGCTACAACCGCTTCCGAGATAGCCTTTTGGCGGGGAACTATCTTTGGCACATCACCGCGAGACGCCGCAGATGTGCCCTCCGGCTTTTCTGACGAATCAGATTGATCAGACATGACTGTCCTGTCAACTGATACAAGTTTCTATGCCTGACAGAACTTCGGTAGTTGAGAACCCAGCACGGGAGGTGAGGTTTCTTTAAAGCAGTTGTAACGGAGTCGACTGTGACTGTTCCGAGCCGTCAGCCGAGGTCCGTTCGGTATTCCGTCCGCATTCCGACTGTCTCACTACTAGCCACAGTGGCTAGGTAGGTCTATCATAAGCTGCGCTGTCTATGCTTGTCGTTGACGGGGTCGGACGGCTACTGAACAGTCTGAGTCTCCAGCATTTGACAGTGTTCTGTTTTGCGTTGCTATGGCTGTGCTGTCTTAACCCCGGCAAATGATTGCGGGTAGGTCAAGTCTGCCGTGTTGTGCAAGCATTTTTGTACTCATATTCCACGTATCAGACTTGGAACATTGTAAGTGAAAGCAGAACGAGTGCAATCACAGAATATTTCATTCCAGACCCACGCATGGTATTTTTTTATTTTATTTTATTTTTTTTCCCCTCAGAAGCAAGATAAGATACTGTGGAGCGATTGATCCTCTCCATTGCGGACTTGGCCGAGGCTGGATGGACTCATTGTTCGATGTTATGCAGCGCGACCCGATGCCAACGCACCACGTCGACAGGTAGAGTTGGACAGTAGACAGGTAGAATCTAGAGTGTCTTAGCTGGCATTGGAAAATGACTGGGTGTATTATATTTGTTGTACAGTGTGCATTTGAAAATGCTATAGTACATAGCTACGGCGTCCCATAGCGAGTCAAAAGGGTAAATTTGATATTCTCCAAATTTAAGCTACGCCCACGCACACAAACTATTTCCAGGTCTCAGCGCCCATGCCAATCCATATGGGTAGAGGGCCGTGTACATAAAATATCCTCGTGGAAAGAGCACCCACGAGGGAGACTCTACAGTCCGCCGTAGTCCTGCAACAAAGGCTTGTCCGGTCGGAGCCATCCGCGTTGCTTGGCGCCTTCCCGTAAACAACAACAGAGTTAGCCTGCACTCAACCACCAGCCTCCCTTTACCTTCTTGCACACCTCCCCCCACAAAATCCACCGCTGCTTCAGATCCGATCTCTTGTCGCGTAGTGATTCTCGTCTACTGGAATGTGATTTGCGCTTCTGCCATTGACTGCATACCCGTCATAAACTATCTCGACTCGATTCCTTGCTCGCGATATCGGACGCGATCAATCATACTCCCCTCCATTTCAGTAATTGGGCGATAATCGAAGCACAACAAGATGTCTGTCAAATTCCAACAAGAGACCATCCGCGCCACTGGTGTCAAGCCAGAGGACTTGACGCCAAAGGATCTGGCGCACAAGGTTGGCGAGCGTTTGACGGGCGGTGACACCCATACCGGTTATCTCGCTGTATGTCGAAATCGCTTACTCCGTCGATCGCGCAGTCAATGCTAACGAAGTACACAACAGGCCTACTTGAAACAACTCCAGACAAACCCCCTTCGCACAAAGATGCTCACGTCCGGTGTCCTCTCGGCTCTCCAAGAATTCGTCGCCTCGTGGCTTGCTCATGATGTCAGCAAGCATGGCCATTACTTCAGCTCCCGCGTCCCGAAGATGGCGCTCTACGGAATGTTCATCAGTGCACCTATGGGCCACGTTCTCATCGGAATTTTGCAAAAGATCTTTGCGGGCCGGACGAGTTTGAAGGCCAAGATTCTGCAGATCTTGGTTAGCAATTTGATTGTACGTCCCTCCTGTCCATACCCACGGATGCGATTGAAGTGCTAACTCTAATAGATTGCTCCCATCCAAAACTCCGTATACCTAGTCTCCATGGCCATCATCGCCGGAGCTCGCACTTTCCACCAAGTCCGCGCCACCGTGCGCGCTGGTTTCATGCCCGTCATGAAAGTCAGCTGGATCACATCCCCCATCGCCCTGGCCTTTGCCCAGTACTTCCTCCCCGAACACACTTGGGTGCCATTCTTCAACATTGTCGGATTCATTATCGGCACATATGTCAACACCCACACCAAGAAGAAGCGTCTCGAAGCTTTGCGACGACAGTATGACCAGCGACGAGGCGGTGCTCCTGGTCCTTACCCTCCTCCTGGCAGCGAATACGGTCGTCGTGACTAGATTAATTGGATGGGATGGGATGACCTCTCATTTCCAGCTGTAAATGATACCAAAGGCGGAGGAAGCAAGGGTGGGGACAATGCGTGCTTTGGAATGTGATTACTTCCAAGGTGCTGATTTGTCAAGTGCTTTTTGGAACGGCGTCAATTTCGATACATATGCAACATATAAATGTCTTGGCCAGTATATTGTTTTCGACGAACGAACTGGACATGGAAAGGTCGATAGTCATTTTCTAGGCTTCATTCTGTTTGTACCTTTTCTTGACATGTATGTAATGTTTCCTTTGTATGCTTTATGAGACTTATTCGACTTCTTATACCAATGACCAATTTTTTGGGCAATTCGAGAAGTATTATGATAAGTGCTTCGGCAGGATATCAATATTCAACTGTAGCTATACTGTGGACAATCATTCAGTATTCATCGCCTCCGCCGGCTTCCCACCACGCTTATCCTGCTTCACATACTCCACAAAGTCATCCAACGTGCCGGGCCACGCGCCATCGGCATCCCACCACCCAAAGTTCTCATCCTCCAGAGTCTTGCGCATAAACACCTCCGTCTGTTCCCACAGATCCTTATTCACCGGTCTTTGTCCTTTCAATTTGAGATATTCAAGATACCAATCCAGCCATGGGGTAGAAGGCGTTTGCCAATCGACTCCGCCGTTCTCGCTGGTGAAGAATAGTTGCCACTGTTCCGCCGCGATTTCGAATGTGAGGTTACGCTGGCCCTGCATGCGACAAAGCGGGAAGGCGTAGCGGTATACTTTGCGGAATGTGTCGGGTTGAGAGGCTATTCGGGTTCGGAGAGAGGCGCCATGAGAAATCATTTGAGGGATTGACTCGACTCTTCTCATTGTCAGCATTATTTCGTCCTGAGAATTGTGTAGCTGACGCACCCAACGCTCTTCCAGCCGTCGACGAATCCTGTACGTGTAAACTCCCCCATGCTGGGGGATTTGAGCAGTTCCGCGATTCCTAAACATGCCACTTCGTCGAGGCGTATTTGAATAGTCTCGAGGAATTTCATGGCGCCTTCGATGCCAATTGTGTCTGGATTTTCTTTAGGGTCATCTACTAGAACATTAGTAGTTGTATATATCTACGGAGAGGAGCGGGTAGGGACCTCGATATTCGTCAAAGATCTTATTCAGTGCTGGCGTCGAAGATGATGCGGCGGTTGCTTGCGGGGAGGAAAAGTATCTACATCGAGGATGTGCTATTAGTTTTGTACTATAGACATCAAAAGGAAGATACATACGCATCGACAGCCTGTTCAACATTCCATCCATTTGCGCGCAGGTACTGTAGATTCGATTGTTAATTCACTGTGAGTGCGATAACGCGCTCGATGTGAGAAAACTCACCTTGGCAGCAACGGCGTCTTTGGCCTGGGTAAAGCCCACAAATTGTGATATATAATGTCTCTGGGTTCCTGTATATGGCGGCATGTTTGCTTCTGCGTCTCCCGGAGGAGGATCCTCTTGAGATGACGCACGCGGGGTAGCACGAGACGAGACCGAAGTAAAAGGACGTGAGGAATATGGATGTGGATTCGATCGGGCAGCTTTGAAGAACGCCCTCCGAATCAACGCTAAAGAAAAACCACGCACAGCGTCAACGAATATTAGCAGAAGAGAGCGAAAGGAGGAAAGAGTTGGAGGAAGTTGTTTAGGCGGCGGTTTGGCGATGGTCGTGATGCCGCCGATTGATTGGTCCAAACGGAGTATAACGGCCCACCTTCCTCTTTCTCGAGATACAACTTCAATCCTTATGTTTTCTGAGTATATTTACTACGCTTTACTGCACTATCAGCTCGAGATGAACTGAACTGAATTGCTGGTATATCAACTTTAAAAGATCTAGCATCACTTTTCCCGGCCTGACACCAAGTATATTCCCTAAACGCCGGTAAATGCGAGAAATGAACAGAGAGCGTGTCGCATGACTATGTCGTGAACAGAGAATCTTCCTGTGCGATTATCAGATATCGAGTCCAGACGATTTCCAATTTTCTTGAGTCTGGTACTAACCTCTCTCAGATATTCACCAACATCGCCCTGACGAAACAGCACCACGGCGGTTGGCTCGAGTTTCCTTGCTTCTGCGGTTGATCGTGCGGTGACTCCAAAGCCCTAAACATGCTATCAGCCTCGATCCAATCTTCCCTTCTTCTCGATCTCGATCGACATACCAATGGAGTATCGTCTTGCGAGAACACAACGCACCCACTGTGCTCAGGGCAATCCTCGGACCATCGCAAGACATGGGCCTTGACAACGTTTCCACCATATAAGAAGGGCATCTCTCCGTTTTGCTTAATGGTCACCTTATACCGCGCATAGGGAGCAATCAGGTCGAGTCTATCCCCATGACAACGAGTCAGTCACAAGCCTTTTCTCAAGCCCAACGTTATGTGAGAGCGCAAAACTTACGCAGTAATGTGCAATCTGAACTTCATCGTCTTGGTGAACTTTCCAACGCAGACTCCCAGACTCAACAAGTTATCGCGCGCAACACTGGTCGCAAGGTTCGCAATCGATTGCTTCACGTAGTATACTCGAGAGCCCTGAATGCGGAACACATAGCGCTCGTTATCTTCGGTAGGCTGAATGAGTTGGTTCAGGGATCGGCCGGTGTAGTTGGCGAGTTTCTGGAAGAGGGTTTTGGTTTCATCTTCTGTAAGGGCTCTCATTTTGAATTGTTTCTCGGTGTCGTAGATCAAATGAATGTCAAGCGTGGATGTGATGGCAGCAAAAAAAATGAAGCTCCGCGGCCAGAAAAGTTAAAAGTGGGGCTGATGCGGAGGCTTGGCGCTGCTAACAAAAAATCCAAAAAAAAACTTATATATTCGGTTCCTCAACTAGATCGTACAATTCGATCCAACAACATACCCATAATCTCCAATATGGGCGTCGCACGAGAAACAAAACGAAGGCGTCTATCGCCTTCTGCCGACGAAAACTCGTCAACCACACCACAATCCAAATCCAAATCCAATGGATCGTCGTCCAACATTCAAACAGCATTCTACAGTCGAGCAGCAGAATGGGATCTAGAACAGGATTACGAGCGTCGGCCACGAAAAGGCAAGAATAAGAAGGAGAAGGAAAAGACCCGTTTACCTATCAAGACTGCCGAGGGTCTGGTCCATGTCGACGAACCGGAAGAAGCTGCAGCGAGTGATGCGGATAGTTTCCTTGATTCGGACTCGGAGGGTGAAAATGGCAAAGACGATAGCGAAGGGTTAGAAGCCGAAGAGGAGGAAGAATCGGCGCCAAAAATCCCCCTGAAACTTCAGATTGTGCAAGCAAAAGAAGAAATGGCCAGAATCGCGACGTTGATCAATGAAGATCCCGAGGAGCATATTGGATTGTTCAAGAAACTAGCAGACTTTGTGGACAAGAGCAAGTCACATGTGGCTATCAAGAAACTTGGTCTCGCTACACAAGCTGCGATCTTCAGAGATGTTATTCCCGGCTACAGGATTCGTCCTCTAGGCGAAGAGGTCAACAAAAACGAAAAGCTGTCCAAGGAAGTTCGAAAGTTGCGTGGTTACGAGCAATCGTTGCTATCGTCTTATAAGCATTACGTCCAACAACTTACCAACCTGTCGAAAGGTGGCAGTCGGGCCAGTGAAGAGGCTAATAGTATTCGGACCGTCGCAATCAATTGCGTTTGCAACATGCTTCTTTCCGTACCTCACTTCAATTACCGGACCGAGCTATTGAAAATCCTTGTCAATCGACTCTCCAAACGCCGTATCGATGCAAACTTCATCAAGAGTCGTGAAACGATGGAAGACATCTTCGCCAAAGACGATGATGGGATTGTCTCCCTCGAAGCAGTTGGCTTGTTGAGCAAGATGATGAGAGCAAAGGACTTTCAAGTCCACGAATCAGTCCTCAACACATTTCTGCATCTCCGATTACTGGCCGAGTTCTCATCCAAGGGTTCACGGGACCGGGTTGATCGCAACGACGACGATGATGAAGGCACATTTCAAGGCAAGAAGAAGAACAAGAAGGAGTTTCGCACTAAAAAGGAACGTAAACTTCTCAAAGACCGCAAGGCCGTGGAGAAGGACATGCGCGAAGCAGATGCGTTGGTGAGCCATGAAGCGCGCGAGAAGAACCAGGCTGAGACGCTGAAATTGGTCTTTGGCACGTACTTTCGAATCCTCAAGTTGCGCACTGAGACAAAACTCATGGGTGCTGTACTGGAAGGGTTGGCCAAGTACGCACATTTGATCAATCAGGACTTCTTCGGGGATGTGCTTGAAGCCTTGAAAGAGCTCGTTGAGCAGATTGCAGCCCAAAATGGAAGCGCAGGAAGGGATGAGAATGACGAAAACAATGACGATGACGACGAGGATGACGACGAAGAAGAAGGATTGATCACCGTAAGACAATCGACTCGACAAGTCTTACTGTGCACAATCACCGCCTTTGCCCTTCTAGAAGGCCAAGACGTCAGCAAATCTGCCTCATCGCTTCATCTCGATCTGGGCTTCTTCATCACTCATCTCTATCGCGCTCTGTATCCCCTTGCCCTCAATACTGATATTGAATACAACCCCGAAAAATCCCTTCGTCTCCCTGATCCCGGCACCTCGAACAACAACAATAACAACAACAATAACACCAGCGAATCCACTACCGACCATAACAAACAACGAAGAACAAAAATCAACTTCCAAACCCCCATGGTCCTCCTCCTCCGCTGCCTCCAATCCACCCTCCTATCCCGCACCCACGGCATCGCCCCCCCAATCCGCCTCGCAGGCTTCACAAAGCGCCTAATGACAACCTCCCTCCAACTCCCCGAAAAATCCTCCATCGCAACGTTGGCCCTACTCACGAAAGTGGCGAAACAGCATGCACGCAAGATTGCGCCGTTGTGGAATACGGAGGAACGAAAGGGGGATGGTGTGTTTAATCCTGTGTCGGCGGATGTTGAGAAGAGTAATGTTTTTGCGGGCACGGTCTGGGAAGGGGAGTTGTTGAGGATTCATTATTGTCCTGAGGTTAGAGAGGCGGCGTTGGGGATTGAGAAGTTGATTGCTTCTGGGTAGTTGTTTTACCACAGGAAGTGAAGCTAAAATACCTTATTCCAAAAGGTCTTTAAAGTATGATGAAGCTTCTACGTGCAATGAAAATTTCACATTTTTTAGAGAAGAGTATATATTCATAAATATCATTCGATCATTACACATTCAAAGCCAGATCGCCTCTCGAGTACATACACTCAAGCTGTATCATGGCATATCATAAGAAAACAGAAGAAACTCGTAATAACAAAAATAAGAAAAACATCAGCGAGACAACAGATATCAAGTCCACCGTTGTCCCATCTCAGACTCTGACTGTCCAGCGTCCACATATCCATACATATAAACAGACTCGGGGTATATCCACCAGTGTGGAAAATGGACGAGGCCATGCCTGGCTAGGGTATCAAAATATACAATCTTGGTGCAAGCAAGAGCATCCCAAATATGTCACGGCCAACGTCTGCGAACGTCATGCATTCCTTTGGTCACGTAGCTCATGCACGTATAGGGTTGTCAAAGTTTGCCCATATTCTCTCTATCAAGGGATAGAGAGATCCCTGTTCAGTTGGAATCCTTCTTTCGGCGCATTCCAGCGAAGAGTCCACCAAATATCGTTGCCCAAATAGTACGGAATAGAGCCGAGAACCAGTTTCCAGACTTCAAAGAAAGCGCTGTTGTTGATCGAGCACCTGTAGATCTGGTCTCTTCATCTGGCTTGGTGGTAGTTGGTTCGGTGTCGGCAGTCTCTTCGGATATTATTTGTGAGACATCGTGGTGTTCAGTATCATCTGCATTTGGTGCCGACCTATTGGCATCTGTGGTGTGTTCCTCGTCTTCGCAGAAGGACTCGACACGAGGACCCAGGTCAGAAGGCTTCTTGTCGCTGCTGAGAAGGTTGACTGCAGATACTGAACCTCCAAGCTGGTTAAGAAGGGCTTCGCGGTCTTTAGCCAGCAATTGAAGTGCTGCATCGGCCTCAGGCTCTGGAGTAGGTGGCGAAAGAATATCGCGTGACACCTCTGTAGGCTTCAAGTCACCTGCTGAAGGCTCAATGACATGGACAGCTGGTGATGGATGCTCTTTGTCTTTCTGGACATGAACTTCCTTCGATAGCGATTCCTTTGGCGATGAAGTCAGTGCATGACCTGCAGCCACTGCTGCAGCAGTGACAACACCAGCGCCAGCAACGATACCGGCAATTTCTCCTGCATTAATGCCTGTATCCTTGGAAATGGGCTCGGACTCGGACACTTTCTCGGACATCGGAGCAGCATCTTCGACTAGAGCTGCTTCTGTCTGCACATCTTTGGTGGCAGATGGTTCGGTACACTCTTCGACAGGAGCAGGAGTCGCGTCAGTTGCTTCGGTCTGCACATCTTTGGCGGCAAATGGTTCGGTACACTCTTCGACAGGAGCAGGAGTCGCGTCACTTGCTTCGGACTGGAAATCTTTGGCGGCTGGGGCTTCAGTGGGTTGCTTTTCGACTGGAGTTGTGTCGACATCTCTGGCAATTGAGGCTTCGATGGGGTGTTCCTCACTTGAGTGAATTCCATTGACAATTGGAACATCCTTTGCCGTTGCTTCAGTGTTGTCTTCTGGCAGGCTGGATGATTCAACTTCCGCACTTTTGACAATTTCGGGTACTGAAGTTTCCTCAACAGGAGCAGCCTCTTTGGTGACATCGATAGAGACGTCTTTGGCGTCCGCGGGTTGTTCTCCAGAGGTCTCTTCGGAAGTAGCCGCTGCTGCTGCAACGGCTCCAAGTCCAGCTATTGCGGCCGCACCGGCGGTAACTGCCACCTCCTCAGTGAATGTGTGGTCATCCTCCTTCTCTTCAGTAGCAGCGGGAACTTCTGTGATGTCCTGTGAAGTTTCCGCAGTCTCGGGTTGAGCCTCAACCGGAGCTTCTTCTACATGAGCCGGAACCTCTTTAATAGACTTGGCCAAAGACTCCTCGACTGGTTCTGCGCTTGGATCCACTTCCTCGTCTTGTTTCTCAGACTCATCAACGACTTCAGAAGCGTGGACTGGCTCAGTGACTTCAGCAGCTACCTCAGCTGGAACGTCTTCGGGCACTGATTCTTGGTTAGCCTCAGCTGGCAAGTCGGTTTCCTGGGTAGCCTCTGCCGGAACCCCAGTAGGTTCCTCAACAGGCGCATCAGTAGACTGAGCAGGTTGTTCCTCCGCAGCTTCCGTAACTTCAACGGCTGGCTCTTGAGCAGCCTCCACCGTAGTCTCCGTAGGCTCCGCTACTTCAGCAGCTTCTGCTTCTGGAGCTTCTTCCACATCCTTAACCGTCTCTTCCGCAACGGGCTCAACCGCGGTTTCTTGAACGCTTTCGGTAGCTGCTTCTACAGTAGGCTCTGCGGGAACTTCTTCTACAGTCTCGGCAACCTCTTCCGCAGCAGGTGCTGCAGGGGTCTCAATAGCAGCTTCAACCGGTGTTTCCTCCACAATCTGGACGGGCTCAGCTGGGGCTTCGGTTTCGGCCACAACTGGGGTCTCAACAACTTCAGGGGCTGCTTCGTCAGCAGGCGTCTCCTTCTCAACAAAATCGGCAGGGTTTTCAGCTACTGCCTCCACAGGAGCATCATCCACAATCTTTGTAGTGCCTTCTTCAACGGAATCTACAGAGGCCTCATGAACAGCCTCACGTGGCGTTTCCTCAACCTCTTCAGCAACCTCTTCAACGGCAGGCTCTGCAGAAGCTTCGGCCACAGTTTCAGCCGGAGTTTCTTCATCTGCAACAGTAGCCTCCGCGACGCGTTCCTCGACAGTCTCTTTGGCGGCTTCGACAGGTTGTTCCTCTGCAGGTTCGATAGCTGGTTCTGCTATAGCCTCAACAGGAGTTTCGTTCACGGTTTGAGCAGGTTTGTCTTCAGCGGTTTCTGTAGGAGTCACTTCAGCTGGAGTTTCCTCAACCGGTTCGGCAACCTCCTTAACGGCAGGTTTCGCCGCATATTCGGTTACAGTCTCGACGGGAGTACCCTCCACAATTTGAGCAGTCTCTTCTGCAACGGTTTCTGCAGAAGGTTTTTCAATCGTGTTGGCGACTTCCTCAACCGGTTCGGCGACCTCTTTTTCGGTAGCCTCTTCAGCGGTTTCGGCAGGTTGGTCTTCAACAGGTTCTACTGGAGTCTCGGTGGCAGCCTCAACAGGAGCTTCCTCAACAGCTTGAGCAGGCTCCTCTTCAGCAGGCTCCGCAGAAGCTTTGATTACGGCATCAGCTGGTGTCCCTGTAGCAGCTTCAGCGGGCTCTTCTGTTGCGTCGGGACCCGCCTGTGTGACTTCAGTAGCAGGCTCTTCGTTGGTTGTCTCTGTCTTGGCCTTGGCGGACTGTTCTTCTACCGCTTTGTCGACAACGGTGGCTTCAACAGGATGAGTGAATTGTTGCTCTTCTGCAATCTCTCCCTTGCTTTCTTCAGAAGCATCAACGGCAGGCTCGGCGGTTGTTTCAACGGCATCATGCTTTGTGTTGTCAGCGACAGACTCCTCGGCGATGGGCTCTGCTTCGCTTGCAACGGTCTGCTCGGCTACGGTTTCTGTGGTGGTAGCTTTGGGCTCGGCAGCCGTGGCGGGCTCTTCTAAGAGTTCTTCCTTGACAGCACTTGGAGCAACCTCTTCCGTTGGTTCAACTTCCGCAGACTCTGTGACTGGCTCTGGTTCATTCACGACGGGAGCAATAGCCTCTTCAACGATTGCAGGCTCTATGGCTTTCTCGCTTGTAGCTGCTTCTTGAGCTGGCCCCGCCTCTTCTGTGATATCAGTTGAGGCTTCAGCGGGCTGGCTGGCAGTTGTCTCTTCCGCAACTTCAGCAGAAGGCTCGTCGACAGATTCCTCTTCGGCAACGGGTTCACTGACAGACTCAGCAGGCTCAGGAACTGATTCGGCAGTAGATTCAACAACAGGCTCGGCATCTTCAACGACTATTTCTGCAACGGGTTGCGCAGCTGGTTCCGCTACAGCTTCAACGACTGGTATGTTGGTGGCAGTCTCCGCGGTAGGTTCAGGAGCAGGCTCAGTGGGCTCAGAGACGGGCTCGACAGTTGTTTCAGCAACTGGTTCAGCAACCGGTTCGGAAACAGGTTCTGCAATAGACTCAACGGGCTCTGCGGAAGGTTCTGCAGCAGCTTCATCAGTGACCTCTACAGCGGGTTCTGCGATAGCTCCAATGGCGGTTTCAGTATGCTCGACAGATGATTCAGCAGGCTCAGCAGTATGCTCGAAAGTGGTCTCAGCAACAGGTTCAACCACGGGCTCAGCGGCGGGTTCCGTCGTGGTCTTCGCAACAGACTCAGCAACCGATTCGGCGACGGGCTCAGCGACAGTTTCAGCTTCAATTGGAGTTTCTTCGACAGCTTCCGTCTTAGTCACAACTGGGTCTGCACTGGGCTCTTCGGCGGCAGCAGGCTCCTGAGTCGCTTCGGTTGATTCGGCGGGTTCAGTGACTGTTCCGACAGCTGGTTCCTCAGTGACCTGTACGGGTGAGGCAGCTTCTGTCTCAACTGGTTCCTTGGTAGGAGCAGCCGGTTCTTTAGCAACAACTGCAGGTTCAGTGGCTGTATTGACGAAAGCGTCAGAAGCATCGGCAGGTTCCTCGGCCTTTTCTTCAGCGGCCTGCACTGTCTCAGGAGCCACTTCCTCAATCGCTACTTGCGCGGGCTCAACGGCGGCAGCCGTCTCAGACACGCCTGCTGCCGCATGCGACTCTTCAGTTTGTTCGACCAATGGCTCAGCAAGCTCTTCAGTGGTCTTGTCGGCGGGCTCAGTCGTTGATTCTTCAGAAACCTCTGTAGATGCAGCCACCGTTTCAGGCTCGGCAGCAGCAGGTTTTTCCTGAGTGTCGAATTCCTTGGGCGATTCGTCCTTGGTAGCTTCCACTGCCGTGTCTTCTATGGTGGCAGGCGCGGTTTCAGAGGGTGTCTCAACGGACTCTGGAACTGTTTCCTTTGCTTCAGCAATTTCAGGAACTTCAGCTGCAGGCTCCGTAGTTGATTCCTCTTCGACCTTCGCGGGCTCTGAGGCACTTTCTGCGATGGCCTCCGCAGTCTCAGTGATGGGCGCTTCCGGAACCTCAGCGGGAACAGAGGCTGGCTCTTCCACTGCTTCAGAGACATCTGCTTCGTTAGCTTCGGTGACTGGCTCGGTTTCCTCCTGTGGGATTGGGTTTTCTGCAGTTTCCGCCGAAGGCTCAACCTTAACCTCTGATTCAGATGCTGGAATAGCCTCTGCCTCTCTAAGCACGGTTTCCTTAGCGGGCTCTTCTGCAAGCGGTAGGGTCTCTGCCGATGCTTCTACTGAAGCAATGTCGAGAGGTACGGCTTCTGAGGCTTCAGTAGCAGTAGCAGTCGATTCTTCAACAGTCCCAGCTTCGGTTTCCTTGGGCCGCTCAACGATGGGAGCTTCCACAGTTTCAGTTGGAGCAGCTTCGACAGAAGCAGTGCTTGTCGATTCGGGCTCAGCCTTTTCAGGCGCGGCCTCCTCCGAATTTTCTTCAGCAGGAGATTCTTCGACAGGCTCTGCAGCTTCAGAGACCGCAGTCTCAACTGGCTTCTCTTCAACTGCTCCCTCGGTTGCGTCTTCCTGAGGGGTGGCGATTGCTTCCCGGGTGGCAGAAGCCCCATCCTCGCGCTCAACTTCGGCGGTGTCCTTCACAACCTCTTCCTCGACTGAGACTTCTGCTTCGAGAGCTGTTTCTTGTGAGCCAGCGGGAGCTTCAGCTTCTGTCGCTTCGGCCTTGGTCTCTGCAACAGGCTCTGAGGCTTGGCCAGTTGTTGCCGTTGGTTCAGAAACTAGCTCGGTTTCGGTAATGTCCTTGACGGCCTCTTCCTCAACATGAGCCTCCGGTCCCGGGGCAGATTCTGGAATCGTTTCTGGAGCGATGGGAATCTCGGTTTCAGTCGTCTCAACCTGCGGGCCGGTAGCCTTCTCGGTGTCGACAGTTTCCTTCACAGGCTCTTCCACTGGGGGCTCGTTAGCTTTCACGACCGCCGGCGTTCTTTCAGCCTCAACCTCAGTTGTGACGGGAGTAGAGTCTAGTTCTGGAGCAACCTCAGCGATAGTCGTTGTCTCTTCGACGGCAGGTGATTCGACAGTCTCTTCTTCTTCGACAGGAGCCTTTTCTTCATGAGTCACTGGCGTTTCTTCGACGCTCTTGAGCTCAGTCTCAGCCGAATCTTTTTCGGTTGCTGTTTTCTCTTCGGCCACAACCGGTGTGGCTTCTTCCGTATGCTTGAAAGGGGTTTCGGCCTCCTCGGCCACCGCAGCGACTTCCGGAGTCGCCCGAGGCTCTACCTTTGCAGGTTCGTCTGTCTTCACAACAGCATCGGCAGCGATTTCTCCGCTTGCCTCAACTGCTTTGTCTTCAGGCTCCTCGGACGTAGCATCGGCAGTGGTCTCGCCAGCTACCTTCTCTATCTTAGCCTCCTCAATAGCATCCTTGGAAACTGTTGTTGATTCCTCTGTAGCCTTGTCCTTGGCGTCTTCGGCGACAGGAGCTTTTTCTGTGGTGGGCTCCTCGGCCTTAACAACGGCATCGCCTGCGGTGGATGTTGGCGCATCTTTGGATGATTTCTCACCGGCGTGTTTCGTGGACGACTCGCCATTAACTTCGGACTTGGCCGGCTCCTCGGCGTCCTTCACATGCTTTTCCTCCTTTTTGGATAGTGTGGCAAGCGCATCCTCAACTTCTGCGGGGAGAGCAGCAACGGTAAGTCCGTTCTTGATTTCGTCCGTCACTATAGTGAATTCATGGTCAGTCGAGGTCCTCCCTATTTGCTATTTGCTTATAAAGACAAAGCTCAAACACTGAAAACACAAAACCACAAAATCACAAAGAAGAAAAAAAGAATTGGCCAAACTCACCAGTTTCAGTAGGAGTAGCAAGGACAACGGTTTCTTCGACTTCGGCCATAATTCGGCGGTTCGTAAGGGGTCGTAAAGCTCGTAAGTTGTGGGGAGAGTAGAAAAATTAGGTGTAAAAAGCTCGACTCAACGATATAACGTGAGAAATCGAGAAAATCGAGTGTGCGAGAGAGTTGGGAGCGAAGCACGGAGAAACGCGTACAAATACAGCAGTTCCTGGGCTTCAGAATCCAGAGTGATAGCGACACAGGAAAAAAAAAAAAAAACAAAACGATGAACTGGACAGAAATACAGAATTCACAATGACAACAATTGGGTATCACGTTCGTCTTCAATTATCATAACACTCGTAAAAGGGATTACCAATAGGTAGGTATTGGGGAGAGGATGTAGCACGGGTAGGTAGATGTAGCAGGAAAGCGTGGGAGAGTGGAAGGAGGAAAGAGGAGAAGAAAGGAAGATTTCTTCGTTCCTCAGGCAGTAAAGTATCAATATATACAACATGTAGACTACCTAAAGTAACTCCCCACCATAACAGTCGAAGCTATGACTTAATTAGGCACCTAACTCTTGCTAACTACCACCTGACGGACGGACCATGAGGCCGTGAGCTATTTCTACTACTCGAACACTATCTTATTCTTACATGGCATTGATATACACACGAGGTACACCGAAGCTTCTGAACAGTTACATATCCCATGAAGGAAACTGAGAAGTCCTACAAGTCTTCAAAGCAAGCTCTGAAGTTCATATGATATCCAGCGATCCCCGAGAGAAAGCATACTTGGATGGTGATGGATAAAACTAGTTCGCAGCTAAACAGCACTAACAAAAGCCACTAAACCCGGAAGCAGTAAAGATTTGAAGAGACAGAGGGGCAAATCTTCTGCTTTCTTCTTTTTGTCTCCCCTAGCACATCCGGCTCTGCTCTTCGTTGTCACAGTGACCACTACGTTGCCGGTTTGCTAGCGCCAGAAGCTTTGGGCAGAGGCCGACGGGATTAGGTAGAAGCTGATATCGAGTCACTTAGAGAGAACATAACCAGGAAATGACAAAGTAATGAAACACTCAAGAGGAGGAGGTCTGAATTTATCACTCACCGCAGATCAATCGACAGCAAATCACCAAAGACCAGCGAAACAAAACCGAAACCGCGAAAACGGTCACCTGATAACTTACTGCTTGGAGAGCGAGCAAGTTTATGCAGGGTTTCTAGAGTGTTAGCGGCAGATTTTTCATGCGAGGGATTTACGGGCAGCACACGGACGGACTGATTGAAGGAGCATTCTCTGATATGGCTCCATAATTGATTGATGCGACTCTCGAGACTGGGTGGGAGAGCCACTGAGCCAGTGCTTATGCGCCCACATGAGCTCTTTTAGCGCCGACGTTGAGTTTTTTTTTTTTTTGTTTTTTTTGGTGTTGTTGCGAGAAAGAGCTCGGTTTCGGTCTGAATTCAGATTCTATTTTGACCGAGGATGAAACGGTGCTGCAAGACTTCCTCCAAGACAAGGTTGTTATTCACACCATGGTGACATGGCATTGGACCATGCGATGAGTTGTCCAATTTGTGAGTACTAGAATGGACTAACCAATTAGGAAAAAACCAAACAATTGATGGACCGAAGGAAAAAAAAAAAAAAAAAAAAAAAAAAAGCGGGCTAGTGGGGGACGTTAGTCCTGAAGTGGCTAGACACAGAAGCCTAAAAGCTCAGGCTGTTGTGCTGCTCTCACCGCCATATCATGCCATAGTCACCACCAGACACCGTCACACCTGTGATCAATGGAGTCGACATCGGGGCTTGATTGTTGAGTATGTTTGTCTCTACGGAGTGCAGACTAGTTGTGGCGGGGTGAAGCTTGGATACTCGTACAGCAAGCAGCAAGCACATGGTTCGCATACGATCTTCGTCCGGCATACACCCATTCCGGTCTGAAGAAAGTATCGAAATCAACACGACCGTTGCGTGATTAGGCACATACAAAGTACATTTGTGTCAATGCCTTAAGAAGTGACAAGTCATCGCTCTCGATAATCAAACCGGATGTTCTGTATAGCTCAGAAATTAGCCATTGCCACAAGGTAGTATGTTGGATTCTTAGTCCAGTCTCAGGATCGAGTGACAGTTACAACGCACCAACTAGATTCATCCCGAGCCAATCGTCACAATCCACGACCTCGTACACGTCTACACTTCTGTCTAAATATACAAGATGTAAATCCATAACTGCTACTTAGTACTAGCCAGGCATCTATAATATGTATCACGGCCTGGCTTCAAGCTTGTATTGTGCCTCCCAAGCATTGATTCGTCCACATGGATCCATGCAGACATGCACAACATTGGATTTGGCAAGTGCTACATATCGATTAAGCTGCATTGGCTAGGGTAGTGTGCCAGACAGATTTAGGTAGATATGCACGACAGGTTGAGATTCGACCGCCACTTGAACATGAAAATTTTTATCACTTCGTTCATACATAGTAGTCATCGGTCATCTTGGATATAGCTGTCTATGTAGGTATTCAATCTCCTGTGGTGAGCTGCTAGACGGCCATGATTATTGCGATATCTCTAGGTCGACCAAGCTCAACCACACTCAACGATCATGTTCCTCTGTACGAGGCCGCGGGCCACGGTATCAGACGAAAAATGATATTCGCAGCGCCGATCATCTTCAATGCCGTCCAACACAGAGTGAGATTCGAGAGCAGAGCCTAGTGTTTCAAGATCACCAATTCTGATCAAGGGTTGATAATAAAGTGCTGATGATCGTCGTACGCGGGTGCGGGGTGAGGGGTTGAAAATTCGAGCCTCGATCCGTCATGACGCAACATTCAAGATCTCAACCATTGATCGCAATTCTTCCATCTCCAATTAATATCGTGATCCTCCCTACTGGATACATGTCGGTCGAGAAAAAATGGCAATATCGACTGTTGTTGAATTGGATCGAGTCGTCTGACGCTGCAAAGAAAAGAAAAATGGCAAGACAGGATGGAAAAGGAAAACAAAGAAATTCGCACTCGTCGCGTATTCTCACGACGCCAACTACATTCGACTCATGTAGAGACAGATAGGAACCATGAAACACCTCCAAATCATAAAATCAGAAAGAAAAATCATATCCCGAGAGAAATCTGGCCAACAAGAAAAGACACAGCAATGAAAAATCCCGAGCAAGCACCAACTGGTGACACTCGGTTGATTTGTACATGAATCGAAAAGAGAAAGTCGTCAGCGTCGTCACAAAAGTCATAAACTGGAACAATCCGATCAGAATATCTCGAGGTCCTCAAATTCAACAACCAATCTGTCTCCTCCTCCACCCATATTCGATTCATCTATTCGCATACCGTTCATCGCTTCCCACATTGTGCCTCCTCGCTGTATGCTGGTTGGTCGACTGGCATATACCCCGACATGCACACATTTATCCTCGACTCCGTAGAAGAACCAGGTGACTTCGCGAAGCTTTTTCCATGTACTTCCCACGGCTCCCGGCGTGACGGCATACGGCGACAGGGACGGGATCTGATACCAGATCCAGAGCGAATATCCGACTCTTTCGAGCTTGATGCGCAATGATGTTATGTTCGTCGGTATATTAGGCATGGCTAGTGGCGACAAACACCAGTCCGCTCCATCCGATGTTGCACTAACCGATGCGGCGTTGACTGTGCCCGACGAAAATTCCATGCCTGCTTTTACCCATTTGCAAGAATGCGCGTGCGAATGCGATCTCATCGTATTGAAGCTGCGAACATCGGTCTCCGATGACGATCGCAGGGACTCGGTCGGCAGTGACTGGCTAGGAGCATCTCCGGCGAAGATGACAAGTCCGCCTTGATCCCATTCCATCTCCCAATCGGCGCTGATGGTGACTTCCGCTACGACGAAAGGTCGTCGTAATGAGGTGAAGACCATTGGGGCTGTCGAGGTGTCTCCATTGGGCGGTTTTCTCCATAGGTCCGTGTTCGGGCCGGCGGAAAGAGTGAAGTAATCCATACATACCGGTAGCGAGAAACTCGAAGGCAGATTCAAAGCCGTGAAAGAGGAGCGATCCGGAGGCATTTTGATGGTTCGTCTGATAGTGAGATCTCGAAAGACGATGGAGCTCTTTTGAATTGATTCCAGAGAAAGGGAAAGAACAACAGGCAAAGGAAAGGGAGAAAGAAACCCGCCAATGCTCAACTAGCACCGATCGACTCCTAATGCGACCAATAATTGCGCGCCTCGCAACTGCAATCTCTAGGCGCAGTTGAGCTCCTAGAAGGCGCCGAAATGACTCAATACCACTAAAGAGCGCGGGCGCTGGGAGATCTGCGCGAGCAGTGGCTCGTGAACCTCCGCTCCGAGATCCGAGAGTCAAGATAATGAGAGACTCCTGAGAACGGCAAACCAATTACCAAATGGACAGTACTCAAGGCACGCGAATCATGGAACCAGGCTGATGGTGAAAGGTCGAGGCGTTGACGACAATCTCCTAGTAAGGATAAAACAGCTAGATGATTCGCTTTACGGAAAGTGAGGCTGCTGATAGCACTAAGGAGACAGGGAAGAACGTGATTGCTTTTTCGCACGCATCCGTTACTGTTGGACTAAGGGTTTCTCCGCACAGTAACTAACCGCCGGGCCTGTTGAACACTTGGAAAGGTCAGAACAGTCGCGCGGAAAAAAAGAAAAGAAGCAATCAATCAACATCAAACAGCAGTGGGAAAGGGCCAATTTAGCGTTGATGTCAGAGACCATTGGGACGACCCGAAACGTAGGCAGAACAGCTCGAATGAGTCTGAACAAACCGAAATGACTCGAAAACGGAAGCGCTGATGGGGCTTAGCGCTTAACCCAATGCGGCCAGATACGTTCAAAGCGATACAAACTTGATAGTCCAGAGGATCCAAGCACATGGATTATCAGACTAGGGTCGGATGCAAACTATACCGGTATACCCGATGAAGAGGCAGAGCGATATCAGTTGGCTGAGAAGTGGTCCAGGGTGAATGGGAGTTATGCCGAAGCTGACGGAGGGAAGACGTGACAGACGAAGACCAAACAAACGGGCAATGGAAGCCACAGTATTACTCTAATGCTAATGTGACCAGGCTTGCAGAAAGATGATAGCATACTGTACCTTAATATGATTTTCGGACAGGTTAGACACCCTAGTATCGTGCGTGACACCGATTCCAATATGCTACAGGAGGTCTGAGCAGTTGACAGTGAGGCTTCGAACAGGGTTCAGCCAAGGGTAAGGTCGTGACTCGCGAGGTCAGGTAGCAGGGGCGGTCCAATAGGGACTTTGCTTCTGAGACTGCTGACTGGTTTCTCACCAAGCCGGCTAAGTCGACTGAATAGAGGTTGTATGTAAGCTGTTGCTTGCTGAAGAAACCCGAGCGGAACGTTCTGTGTCTGTTTTCACACGATTTCGATGTTGAAATGAAGTAGTCGTTGCGAACCCGAGATATATAATAGATCTGACGAAAGAAAGCTTTGATCCTTTGCAGGTAGAGAATGTTGTAGAGCGGCAAAAGCAGAGTTCAGCCATCTCGGCGCGTGTGGGTTGTATGGTTTACTTAAAGGATCCATCCATGGTGGCGCACGACTGAAAACGGACATTGACGAAAAGACAAAAGCGGAGGGTGGTTTTGGCATGGATCAGAATGGGGATTAGCGGTGTCTGAAGCCAGCTGAAAAGAAAACAAACAGAGGATGTTGGAGGAAGTGGCATACCGAGTACTACTATGTAGTATGTACTATGTACTATGTACTATGTACTATGTACTATGTACTATGTACTATGTACTATGTACTATGTACTATGTACTAACGCAGTAGTAGACTAGTAGTAGTACTCAGTCGGAAAGGAACAAATAGAAAGAAAGACGTGGGAGGGATGATGGATCGCCACCAGGGAAAGAGCGTGCCTTGGTGGTGCCTGCCTGAGCTAATCAGGACACTTACGCGCCTTCCCGCCAGGAACCAGCCCTGCTCCTTCCCTGCGAGTGGCCCACTGCTATTTCTACTACTACTACTACTACTACTACTACTACTACTACGTACTCTGTAGTATATCATCGCAATTAGCATCACTACCTCCTACGTGTGTGTCTATACTTCGTAAGCATACACTATCCAATGCTTCACTCCTCTTCCGGACTCTATTCCGTTATTTCGTTATTCCGTTATACCATATCTACCGGCCTGCTGGCTCTGCTGCGTTGTTCGCTTCGGTCGCCGCTTGCACGAGCTGAAGCCAGCCTAACTTACCTACTGTTTGCTACTGCATAAGTCACCGACCAATGCAGCAGACCCTCCACCACGACCGAACTTATGGTATTCGTCGGCCCAAACTGAGATTCGAGATCGCATCTTCGGTCTTTAGGGGAATCTAGGCTATCGTCTGTTCATCCTTCCAGTCCCGTCCAGCAAATGAATCGAATGTCGTCGCACTACCTACCTCTTCTGCCATGCCATGTACCAACAACGGACTTGCCGAACTGCAGCCAAACCCGCCTCTCACTATGACAACTCTTTCTAGATTACGCAAACAAAACTTGTTTGCCTCAGCGACTTAGCAAATGTTGATTTCCTGACTCCCTAGACTTCGGTGGGACCGATGCCTCGCGCACTCTAGTCTGTCCCGGAAGCCCGGTCACGGCTACCATAGCATGGCTTGCGATTTGCCTGCTGCAGGCGTTGCATGCAAGAACCCACATAGATCAAGAGCCGATGTCGAAACTTGCATTGCTACCACTGCGAAATCATGCTAACGCCAACTTAGTGAACCACATCATGCATGATGCAACTCTGATCCATACTGAACTCTGTTTGATTTTCGCCGCCAGCTGAGGTATGGCGCTGTGCAGTTGTTGCCCAACTTGATTGGCCTTGTTCCGCTAATGGAGGCGACAACTTTATGAGACCATCTACGCCAACACACCCGACGTCGATAAGGCTGGCTTTTGACTTCTGCAATACTGCGCGTGATTCGATTTTTCAACACTGATTGATCGATCAGGGGCCGCTGGATGATGTTTGCCGTATCTGAAGGTGGCATGGCGGGGCCAATCACAACAGCCCAACAACAAACAAATCCATGTGGGAATTTCCCAAGCGTGACAAGTGGATCATCTCGGAAATCCGTGCGACTGAATGATAGGATTCAACATGTCAGTGAAAGAGGCGGCGCGCCTACGGTAGTCTTGACCACTTATCATCTCGCCAGCCACATTGATCGTACACTTTGATATATCTGGCATTTGATGTCATGCTGCATTGTTACTGGTGATGATCTGGGGAACTCGGGCTTTTGCCATTCCCCTTACCACTAACTGTTTGAGGGAAGTCCCACCGAGGCCTTTGATGGATATCAGCAATAGTTTTCTTCCTCTTACTCGTGCCACGGCATGCATGGATGATAGACCATCACCTACATAGGACAGTTCACTGATCTGGCAGTAAAGATGGTCAGCTTACATGACGAGTCAGCCGAGAATAGTTTTATATTGGCCAGGTTTTCAGCATGGCAAACAAGGTGTGTTTGAATGCATGAGATTTCAATTCTGACCGCCGAATCGTATGCGCAATGCGCAACCTAGAGGAACTTCCGCGGAAAGCAATATTCATCAGTCATCGTCGGAAATGTTGGCAAGTACTGACTCAATTGAGTAAGAATTGAGGCTGAGAGTTTGGAAATTTTTGGCTAGTTGTGATCAAAATGGTATATAGAGGCGAGATGCTTGACATTCCCTTCCCAAGTTCGAGGGATCAAACACGGTGCGTGAGCAGTATCAGTCATCTGATATACTAAATATACCTAATTCTAATTTACATACAGAATCAACCCAACCAATTCTTCCTGCTATACTACATGGAACGAAACAACAAATGGGACAATGACACCCGACAAGGCAGAAGGCAGAGTAACTACCGGTCCGCAAGCATATTCTTAATACTGCTATAATACTGCGGCAGCACAAACTTCTGAATCTCCTCCTTTGCGAGCCACTTGTAATCCGCAAGCTCCTGCGAATTAGCCTGCAAATCGGCCTGACCAGCCATAATGCGACTCTTCAGGAAAAAGGTCTTTTCGCCTGCGACGAGCTCCTTGGAGACTGGATCGGATTTGGGCGTCTTGAATTTGTAGGAGTAGTGACCGATAGGGTGGAAGCCGACGAACCAGGTGTTCATGTTGATACCTGCGGACTGGGATAAGGTGCGCTCCGCTGCCTATTAGGAGATTAGCACCGCATCGTACGTAAAAAATTCGCGTAAAAGAGAAAGGAGGGGGGAAAAAAAAGGGAAACATACTGTACGCAAATTCTCCTCCAACCCCACCGACGAACTGGGAAACTTCCAGTATCCCTGCTTCGTCTTGACCAGCAAATACAACGTCCTCTGCAACAACCTATCCAGACTCTTCTGATCATTCTGCTTGTCGGCCTCCGTGATCCGAGACATCGGACGCTCAATGTCAACTTTCTTAGTGGTTGCGCCCTCCGACGAAGCGGTAGTCACAAGCTCTGCATCCCGCAGAAGCATTTCTACCTGATGCTCCGGCTCCGATTCCGCAGAGCCCACGAGTAACTCATCGTTCCATGCCTCCGGTGCATAGGCGTTGTATTTACCAATGTCGCGAGAAGGGGTGAGACGGTCTTTGTATTTCCGCTTCCAGTCCTCGTCGGCCGGTGTACCGCGCTTGAAGTAAAAGTATCGTGTAAAAGGGAGTGCGAGACGCTCATTTAGTCGTTTCTGGTAGAAGAAGAATGATTTTTCAAAGGCGGTCAGGTCGCGGGTGATTTGCGGTGGGCGGGAGAGGACGACGCCGGCTTTGATGTCGTACGCTGGCGATGAGCCCGCGGCTTCGACGGAGCTGGGGGCGAGTGGGATGTCGGTTTTGGAGACGTCGGAGCCGCTGACGACGGTTGATGCTGCGGAGGCGTAGGTGCGGCGGGTAATGGTGAGGGTTTCTTGACAGCTTCTGCAGACGGTGGAATTGGATGATGGCCGCACTGGATAAAAGTTTTGTTAGTCAATTCATCTTTCATCACGGATCATTGAGTTAGAAGAGAAGAAACATACAAATAGCAGAAGCCATTCTCCTTGTTCCTTGTGATCCAGTCGCCATCGTTATTTTATTCGACTGTGATTTCTGTCGTCGCAGAAACACAGGAGTCGTCTCGATACTCAAGAAAAGTTCACAGTTCCATCTGGTCTCTCCCGACGCCGACAGACACACTAACCCTGAAGTAGTTAGGCGCCGCGTGACCCGTCAATCACTACAAAAAGAAAAAATTTACACCAAACCCAATCTTCTTCCTTCCTTTTCTCTTCTACAACCCGAGCATCTACCTTATCTTCACCTAGCTGCCATTTCTTACACGGCTAGTTGACCATTTAACGGTGCTCAGATGAGCGTTGCAGCCATTTTTCGCTAGCGGTACCTTCTCATAACAAGGCGTACAGTTAGATAGACGCTGCGTACATCTTTTCTCCCAATTACATTTGGATTGGCAGAATTTGTTTAAGTCATTAAGTTCGTTAGTCGATGTCTTGACTCAAGATTAGACCATTGCCTTTCGTCGTGATCGTTATTACTGTCCTACACTGTCTAATTTGAAGACCCTCTCTTGCGTCCCAAAAACCCGAAGCTTGTTGCCGTAGACTTTCCATACACGCGCCGAGAAGGGTGGGATGAGTTCGGGTCCAGAGTCGGCCACAGTCAGTGTTTCGATACTCGTTTCAGGGTCAGCGCTCTCCAATGGCTCGTAAACATTCTTGCCAGCGAATTTGGTGCGAGACTTCATGGTCGTATTGCCATCATTCTTCGTCGGGGTCGTCTTGGAAATAGCATTCTCAATGACCCCTGGTTGGACCGAGACGGATTCAGTGCGCTGCATCAGCGTGAACTTGGCTGGCGACGCTCTTGGACGAGCTCCAGGCAATTGCACGGCTTGCTTGAGGAAGTTCTGAGCTGTCAAAAGACTGTCGTATCCAGCTTCGTGCGGACATGCCGTGTTCTGATATCGTGTATGCTTTGCATCCATTACTAGTTCAGTCAGCAAAACCCCAACTTGTATATTGACAGAACTTACTAATTTCGGGTTTGGTAATATTCTCGCATGCTTTGGCAATATCATCCAGCGATGCCACAGGATTCATGTCGCCACAATCATGAGTAAAGATGTATTTGGTGTCAATCAGTAATGGGAACTTCTCATGAAGTAAGTCCGCAAACTCCTCTACTTTTTCTGGTAGATCGCCGTAGAAGCATTGCCACATGTAAACCACGTCCATGAACAGATTGTGACCAACAAGCGGAATTCGGCCATTCTTGTTCTTCAATCCGTTGATAGTCTTTTTCCAGTAAGCAGTTGCGTCCTCTCCTTCTTCAACAACTCCGACTAAAGGCCGAAAGACCTGGTGTGTCAATTGAGACAGATCTCCGCCTATCAACGCGTCAAGTACCCATCTGAAGCCACGAAGTTCTAGTAGACGCTTTTCGACGCGGTTGAACTTCTCTCGGCGTAATCTATCTTCTCTTTCCTTGTCGTATTTGACTATTCGTATAAAGTCAGGGCACCCTATTGACGCAAGTGAAGGATATTCGGTCTCGACAAGTTGATGCACGAGTCTTTTTTGGAAGCGGTTCAAGCTTGTCACTGCAGGTCTACCATTTTTGGGCAGGGCGTTTCGTGATGGAACATTCAGATAGTCTTGTCTGCCCTGGTATCCATGTAAGTCACCACCTGTCTCTTTATTGAGCATGGGCTACCAGACGACTCACCTCACCCAGACTGAGCCATTCTTCGATATCCTTTCGCACATCAGCAAGAAAGGCCACGGACTCTGCATCTCCCTTGGACAGCACTATCTGAGCGACTGTTCCCGTATTTAGGCGGCCGCTGTTATGTTGGTGGGCGTCTTCCAGTACTTGCTCCTCCTCTTTCGTTGAAAGATATGACACGCCTTCATGAAAGGGCGCATTCAAGTCAAACCCAGATTTCAGTAGAAATTGAACGGCTATGGCATCAGGTTAATATGAGCGTGTCTGAGCCGGCGGGTTTACATACCACCGCTCGAGAAGCCGAATGTTCGATCGATGCGTAGAGTAGAATCAATCAGAGGGCTTAAATGAATGTTGTATGGCTTGACAGTGTATGTACCTTCCTCATTGTGAGCTTGTTGTGTTGGTGAGGGAATGTCTTAATTAATCCTTACCTGCAAAAGCATCCTCCTTCACAATCGTAAGCCCTACCTGGAGTATCTGGTAAGTCCGTGCTGCCTCTTTCACTTCTTTATATCGTTCTTGGAGCGTCTGTCGGCGAGATCCCTGGTACGTGGGGATACCAGAGAATTCAAAATCGAGAGCAACGAATGCGCACTCGCTGATGTCTTGGAGGATGTGTGGGAAGTGATGAGTCCAGGTCTGGCTTGTGACAGTGTCCCACGCTGGAAAGTCCATCCTCACTAATAGCTCGAATTATTCTATGTGTTGTTTGATCACAACATTCATAGGCTTGATGAGGTCGTATTATATTTGGAAGAAGTGGTGAGTCCCGAGGTGTCGACTGATCGTGCTACGTGCGACTAATCCCAGCCCAGCAAGTATTGGATGTTGGCGAAGAGATCAATTGATGTCTGGTTGATCTAGCTTTAACATGTTCAAATGTTGCCAATCTGATACTGATATATTTAGTAGATGGTTGAGCCCAGGTGATATTTATATCAGAGTTCAATGTTACCTGGTACAGAGCGACGATGTATATTCTCTCGTTCCACCAGATGGATGCTCAGATACACGCAACCACCACAAGCCACTAGAAGATGTATAGATCAAGCTGTTCGCGATCATTCGTCGATGTTTGGAGTTGATATCAACGAATGAGGTTCGCGGAGTTAGACCCCGGATGCCGCTAAGAAGGAGCTACCCACTCACAGCGGCCGAGCCGAGGATAACGGCCACCAGAGCTTCGTCGGTGAAGCTGTTGCTTGTGTTTTCTCAGGCTTCTTCTTGTTGTTATCATCAAACAGCAGAACCAAATTGCCTGAAGTCTCTTGATTCAATTCTCTGTACAGACTTGATTCTTCTCATCAGCATAAACTGCTCTTGCCAGTGCGATTGAGCAGTGGATCCTAGCCATCATGGCCGAGCAAGACGAATCCCACATGTCCTCGTCGCAGACTCTCTACAATTCAACTTCATCTCTCCCTAGTTCGAAATTATGTTCACAAACATACAAATCAGCATCGCAACTATTCCTGACGCGCCGTCTTCAAGAATCCTACAACACTCTCATTCCAATTGTCACAGCGCCAACGACCTCCGATGACGTTCAGATCACGAACGGTAACGGCAACACGTCTACACTTGCGCCGATTGCATATGCATCTAGCAATGTGAGAATAAAAGTCTGGAACTTGTATATAACGTTGCTAAGCAATATCATTGATCTGGGACCGGAGGAAGGCAAGAAAGAGTTTGGGCAGAAGGAGTGGAAAGCTCTGGTGGCCAAGGTGCGCGATGGATCAATTTGGGAGGAGATTGTGCAGACTGGCTACCAAGGCCTGGAAGGTTCCGTCGATGCAGATGTTATCAACAATTTGTGCGTATAGCTTTGCCTTTTCGTACGCTAAGATCCACGGCTAACCATGTTTCACAGAGGCACATTACTGTTAACGCATTCGCCGTCGCAAACGCTCAACCAACAGCGACTCGAAACCTATCTCTCTGCGTACCATCAACCTGACTTGGATGTTGCCGCATACATGGGGAACTCGGCGTCGGGGTCTCGACGACTCACCCGCAACGGAGGAACCGACACACCCAAGGACTTGGCAGCACGAGTCAAAATCATCGAACTATTCACACTGCATGTTCTGCCTCAAAATGGAGAATGGGACTACGCCTCAGAATTTATACGACTCAGCGAAGTACTCGACGAGGAACGAAAGGAAGTCTTCCTCCAGACTTTGGACGAACTCAAAGAGGAGAAAGAGCGCGGCAATCAACGAGCGGCAGAGCTACAACGCGAAAAGGAAGCGGAGTTGGAACGACAAGCACAAGAAGAAGAGGAAAGACGAAAAGCGACGGCGGCAGCAGCAGCAGCAGCAGAAAAAGCACAAAAGGCCTCCGCCGGACATAGGAAAGCGAACAGCGAGGTGGATTATGGGATTGATAAGAGTCATCCCAATGGTACTGCCAAGGGTCGATCTGCTATCAAAGGAGCGGACAAACCGGGTCCAAGCAGCGATAATAAGAAACCCAAGTCTGCTACAACGAGGAGAACGGCATTAACGCCATCTTCGTCATCGACGTCGAAAAGCGTCGGAGAGCGAGAAATGCCTGCAACCTCGGTATCGCGACGTATACGTGTTTTCTACAATGTCATTCGGAATATTCTGCAGCATGTTTCAAACTCCGTTGCCGGGAATCCAATGGCAACTATTCGCACAATACTTTTCACGATTGGATTTGTTCTGGCGCTGAGTAGACAGGATGTTCGTGCTAGGATACAGCGATTGACCAATTCGAGCTGGCAGAAGATTAGAGGGACGGTTGGGATGGGCATGAAGGTCAGCTATATTTGAGGAATAGATATATTTCTGTACTCGATCTCAGAGTCTTTTGCATGTATATATATTAAACATTGACTTTTATCTGTACGACTCTTACATCCGCACTCTTACATCCTATCATTTCTGTGTAAACTTGTCGAAGGAAATGAAGATGTCAATTCAATTTGTTTACATCCATACGTAGAATCTAAGGAGCCCTAACGGACGGCGCCGTGCAGCCGGTTAGATTATCAAGCGTCGGTCAAGATCGGCATTTTCGCCGATGGTGGAGGAGCCTAGGAGCAGGAGGAGAATTGAAACAAGGTCTTATCTCGATCGTCAATCAGCTACTCTAAGTATTTGTTTCTGTGATTTCCTCGTGGGATTCAGGTGTATATGATGCGGCATAATGTTCTTCATGACTGCAACTTTAGTATATCGACTCACCTAAATTGACGAGTCTTATCGTGTGAACGAACATGGGCACGGAGACAGATGCGCAGATCGTCTCCGACAATCCAGTAATTCAAGACAATGCCTCCGAGACCCTCCAAAGACCAACTCGGGCATGGACAATCCTCAAAAACTTTCTCCTCTTAATCCTCAGCCAATGGCTCATTATCGGCATGGGCATGGCCTGCCTGCTAGCCTACCTATTCCCCAACGTCGCCAAACACGGCGGCATCGTCAAATCGCAAGACAGCATTCTCTACGGCGCTGTCGGATTAGTCTTTCTGATCAGTGGGTTGAGCATCCCCCGCTCAAAGCTGTACACGCACATGTTTAACTGGCGTCTCCATGCTTTGGTGCAGGTTACTTCATTCCTGTTTGTGCCTGCCGTGGTCCTGGCGGTTGTGCATCTGATTATTGCCACTGACCCGGCAAGACTCATTGATCCGGCTGTGTTGGCTGGTTATGTTCTTACCTCTGCTATTCCGACGACTATTGCGTCGAATGTGGTCATGACGCGCTCCGCCGGCGGCGATGATGCCGCCGCCCTGGTCGAAGTGCTCATCGCGAACTTTCTAGGCCCGTTTCTGACGGCCGGGTGGACGGTGACGCTCATGCCGAAGACCGATGAGTTTGAGCCCTGGCGGAGCGGGAGTACTGATATGAGTCAGATGTATCGCGATGTGTTTAAGCAGCTTGGTCTGAGCGCGTTATTGCCTTTGGTGGTTGGGCAATTGATTCGATGGACGTGGGAGGAGAAGACCGTCTATGTGCTGCAGAGGTTTTACGTTGCGAAGTTTAGTACGGCGTGTATGATTCTTTTGGTCTGGACGACGTTCTCATCTGCGTTTGCGACGAATTCGCTCGAGGCGCTCACGACGCAGACTGTCGTATTTACCGTGTTGTTGAACGTGGCGTTGTATCTGTTCCTAACGGTGGTATGCTTCACGTTAGCACGACCACCTCAAGCTCTAAGGAAAACTGGCTGGGGAAAACGCGTCTTTCGTCCCATGGCCCCCGAAGAAGCCATTGCGGTGTGTTTCTGTGGCCCGGCCAAGACGACTGCACTCGGTATCCCATTGTTGTACGCCATGTACGACTCAATGGATCTGTATACCAAGTCCAAGACTTCGATTCCGGTGCTGTTGTACACGACGGAGCAGATTTTTGTGGCGCATTTTATGGTGTATGTTTTGCGGTGGTGGAAGGGCCGGTTGGAGAGGGACGAGAAGCGTGATTCGGAGAGCGTGGCTGGTGTTGTTGAGTGATTCAAGATCGATACGATGAGATGAGTTATGACATGGACTTTAGATGAATGAATCTTGTGTTTTGAGTTGAAGTCACACCGTGCAAACAAGAATCGAGGGCACGTGCCGATAAGCAGCTATACTTGCTTCCCCGCAAAACCGATAAGCATGACTGACATCCAGCTTAACCACGACAACTAACTAACGTAACCCATTGGCAGCCATTCTCTTCTTAGCAAATCACCTCATGGTATGACCGAACTCAAGCACTGACTCTCCTTTTCTTCGTTTTCATTGCGATTGTTTTCTACATGATCAAGGACACCGCCCATCACTGGCCCCATGCAAAACCCGTTCCGAATCTCGGATATCCCAGCTCCCCCAAACAGCCTCGGTTCCAATCGACAGCTACTCCTGACGCGCTCGCCCGAAATCACCCGCAACGAAGTACAAGTGATCAGAAGACAGACTACTGAATCAGACACCTCTATCACAGCTGGCACTCCGAGAAATAAAGTAAAGATATTTGGTAACATGGTAATGCGCGCAAATGATTGGTTTTACTGAACAGAACCTACGTCAGCGTGATTAGTTTCGCTTCCGTCTGGGGAGCATCTTTCACATGATAGAGCATTCCTTGCGCTCTGCTCTTGCTGGTCGACACGCTACCACAGTATACAATTCGTCTAGAACAAAATGAGACTATCGTATTTGGTCTGGCTGGCATAGCCGATAGAATTTGACTGGCTAAATGACATCAACCATAGCCTCGGAATCCAGCCGCCCCAGTACGGAAATATGGAGTATACAGATTTGGGTAGGCCTGCAATGGGCAATCCACGATATCGATTAGCCGAAGAATGAGTCAAAGCAATGAATATAAGGTCCGTTGGCTTTCTGTTTCTATGTCTTGAATAGCCTTCTTGGTTTATTTTGTGTTCTGCTTCCGTCGATCCTTTGCACCGCCGAAAGGATATCTGGTACACTTCCGCTCGTCCAGACTCCAGACTGCTCTACGCGCCACCCCCGTATTTTCAACCATACTCCTTTTCGCGGAGGTAGAAATTCGTCAGTCTGTGTTTGAAACGTTCTGGCAGTTTCGTTCAGCTTGTTTGCATATCAAAACAGTCATTAAGTCTGTTTCTCGCTTGATCCTACACAGTCAGCTCGAGCTTCTAGAAAGATATTTTGTGATGCAGCACAATCGGTGACACGAGGAGCGAACACGATAGACCTAGATCAGTAGGACTGTATCATCTCTTTAAAGGGCAGGACCAAACTTTGCGCGATACCTCCGAACATACACACAAGCAAGATGTCAAAGACATCGAACGGCAATGGCAAAAAGCCGGCGTCACCTGCCACAAACCTCATAGGTATGTTTGCTCATGATGTTGATATGCAACAATGCTAAAACCTTCTAGCCGGCGGTGGTGCGGGTATGATGGAAGCTCTTGTTTGCCATCCTTTGGGTACGTCACATGCATCTCCATGGAGTAGTTGTTACTGACAATCGCAGACACAATCAAAGTCCGAATGCAATTATCGCGAAGAGCAAGGGCGCCTGGTGTAAGTGTGGCAAAACCCGAAGAATATGGTATGTAGCTAACAGCTTAGGCCAAACCGCGCGGGTTCGTCGCGACTGGAGCCGAGATCGTCAGGCGAGAGACTGCGTTGGGTCTGTACAAAGGTCTTGGAGCAGTTTTGGGCGGTATCATCCCAAAAATGGCTATTCGATTCACCTCGTACGAATGGTATAAGGGGCTCATGACCGACGCAAATGGCAATGTCACCCGTCGAGCAACATTTTTGGGTCAGTGTCTTGTTCTCACGTGCATACATACCATACTGACGTAAAACAGCTGGTCTTGCCGCAGGTGTAACCGAGGCCGTGGCCGTCGTCAACCCCATGGAGGTCATTAAAATCCGTCTACAAGCGCAACACCACTCCCTCGCGGATCCCCTCGACACGCCCAAATACCGCAGCGCACCCCACGCTCTCTTCACCGTCGTCCGCGAAGAAGGTTTCGGCGCATTGTATCGCGGTGTATCTCTCACCGCATTGCGACAAGGCACAAACCAAGCTGCCAACTTTACAGCCTACACCGAACTGAAATCGGCGCTGCAAAGGTGGCAACCGGAATATGCCAACGAGCTTCCGTCGTGGCAGACGACCATCATTGGTCTCATATCAGGAGCCGTGGGGCCGTTCTCGAATGCGCCGATCGATACTATCAAGACTCGTCTGCAGCGGACTCCTGCCGAACCGGGACAGACGGCGCTCGGTCGGATCACGATGATAGCGGGCGAGATGTTCAAGCAAGAGGGTGCCAAGGCGTTCTACAAGGGTATCACACCGCGAGTGATGCGCGTCGCTCCGGGACAGGCGGTGACGTTCACGGTGTATGAATATCTGAGGGGACGGCTGGAGAACAGTCGGTGGTCGATAGTTGGGGGGAAGTACGAGGAGTAGCCCTGAGTTAATCTGCCAGGGGTTGCGACTTGCAAGTCGAGAATAAATAATAAATAATAAATAATAAATAATAAATATTGATACCTGTAATCTAAGGCAAACAACGAATTTCGTTGCTGTACACAGTGCACACTATACCAAATCAAGTTAGATGCTGTCGCTGCCTAGCCTGTTGCCTTGCGTTGCCTTGCAGGATTTGCCATCAAACAGTGCAAACTCCCCTCAAAAAGTACTAGCGCCATTTCTCCCCCCCAGCGTATATAAACAGCTCTTCCCCTCCGTCTTTCTCAATTCTTTTTCTTCTTCCTTTCTCTCCCCATCCTAGTGCTCGGGCAGTTCGATTACCAGTGAGGATTTCATCCGAGGTATCGATTTTGCTAGTTGAAAACTACCTAAGTTTGACCACTTCAACCGGCCTGCGGGTCAGTTGGGAATTTTTGATCACTCTGATAAAATTTTCACTCTGCTAGTTTACTAGTATGGGGAGATTCTACCAGTCGTTGTTACAGACTGTTGTTCTCGCATGGGAATTGCTCTTCATTTCATTACTGGTCGTCCTTGCGATGGCCTGTAGAGAAGTGTTTTTTCTTTTGTATTGTAGTATCCCATCTTCGTATTGATCCAGTTAATTTGTTATGATCGCAGTGGCCGAGGCACATTCTTCACATGGGAGCTGCGGAGGAGCTTAAGCTTTGGTGGCGACCATGTTAACTACCAGTTAACTACGTATTCCTTCCCTGCTAACTACCCTACCCTGGTCGATTTTTGTCCTGCATACTGCCTGTATGTTCGTTCGTACCTAACTAAGTACACTATACTGTATACCTTGAATAACTATATCTACCTCTACACACAATGTCCAGAGAATTCGATCTGGTCCTGCTGGGCCCAACCGGTTACACAGGCCAGTACACCGCAGAAAACATCTACAAGAGCTTCCCGACATCCATCAAATGGGCAGTCGCAGGTCGCTCGCACTCAAAGATTGAGAGTCTCGTACAAAAATGGCGGCATCTGGGTTATGACAGGCCTGATCCTGGTACTCTCCCCTCTGCAGTGTAAGTTTTTTTTTGCTCCGGTGTACTGACGTGGGTAGAAATTCTGACCGTGCAAATGAACTTGGATGATCTCCATGCACTGGCGAAACGGACGCGTCTGATCATCAATTGCGTTGGTCCGTACCATCTGTATTCGACGCCTGTTGTAGAAGCTTGCGCTGAGAACGGCACGCATTACGTTGACGTGTTTGTTTGCCTTCCATGGTCTCGAGCGACAATATCTAACAAAGGTACAGCACGGGCGAAACACCGTGGGTGAGAAACGTGTTGCATAAATACCACGAAACTGCCAAGAAGAATGGAGCTATTGTACGTTTTCTTCCCTGTACTCTTTGCTTCAACTAATCGAGATGTTAAGATCATTCCATCGTGTGGCTTCGAGAGCGTACCGCCTGACATGGTGGCCTGGTACGCCGTGAACCACCTGCGCACAAAGCTATCTGCCGAGCCCACAGAAGCTGTAGGATGCATATACGATATCAAGTAAGTCTCTTCACACACTCAACAGACACTAGCAAGACTGACTATGAGCAGAGCGGCTGGCGCAAGCGGCGGCACATCCTACACCGTTATTAGCACCCTCGAAAGCGCCAACATGTCCGACCTCATCAAATCCATGGACAGCTACTGCATCGCCGCCACACCCTATCCACTTACACGCACCAAGCCACGCAAATCTTTCTTCGAGGCAATCTTCGGCGTCCGCGCAGTCTCTGACCTGGGAACGCTTACCTCCTCCCCTTCAGGCATGGTCGACGAAACAACAGTGATTCGTAGTAGTACACTAATGTCATCCCTCTACGGACCCAACTTCACATACCGCGAATACCTTCGCGTGCGCAACGTCTTGATGGGCGCTGCGTTCCATTACGCGCTGAATATCGGCGTTGCGCTCCTCGTTTTTGCCCCCTTCCGGTGGATCGCGCGCAGACTCGTGCCTGCGCCTGGTAGCGGGCCGACGAAGGAGGAGGCTGTAAATGACTACTCTGAGTTTCGGGTATTGGTATCTAGTAACCAGACAGACGCCACGACTGGAAGAGCGCAAAAGGTGCTGGGCATTCTTTCGCATAGAGGCGATCTGTACGGGTTGACGGGGATTACGTCTGCTGCTGCCGCGAAGATCGTTCTTGAACGCGAGAAAGAAATCAAGGATATTTCAGCTGGGTTTGTGACGCCCGCGACGTTGGGGCAGGCGTACGTCGATGAGTTGGAGAGGGGAGGATTTAATTTCGAAGCAAAGATTTTAGACTAACTTTGTCACTTTCTTCATCGTTCTCAAAAATATATACAACGCAATCAAAAGCCAACGACATGTTTACAAACTACTCTTTTCAGGAAAATGTCTCCCAAGAAACCTCCCAATAGCCTCATTGACCCCCCTCGGATCCTCCGTCAACGCCCAATGCGACGTATTCAACTGCTCGACCGTCAAATCCGGAATCGTTTTATTCATAGACTTGCTCATACTTTCAGGCGGCAAAGCCTGATCCCTGAGAGCCTGGATGAAGAGCAAGGGGACCTCGATCTTGGGTGAAGACGCGTATTGTTTCTCGTCGTTGAAGTTGATTTCGGTTAGCCTGTACCAGTTTAGGGGACTGTGGATGCCGTGGCGTGAGTATTCGGTTGTATAGAATTCCAAGTCCTGCCCTCCTTTGTCAGTTGAGACTCCTCAGATAAGAGAGAAAAATACGTACCTCGCCCTTGAGTAACGGCGAAGGCCGGAAACTGCCCACTTTATCTAACTTGATCCCATGCTCTGCTGACCATCCACCTTCACCCTGGCCTGTTCTGCCACCGTACAAAATGAGCAGAAACTGCTGGATATCGTCTCTGGTACGGATGACTTTTTCAACTTCTCCAGATCGGAATTGCAATTGATATCCAAGGCTCGGTAGGAACTTCGCTACGAGCTCTTCGAGCGGGATATAGTTTGCGCGTGGAGCAGCGTAGGGCACGCAGATGGTTATGATGTGTGAGATTAGGGCGCGTTGATGATGGTAGATTGCGTATGCCAGTGCTGCGCCCCTGGTTTTTGTCAGCTAGAAGCCTTGTTAAAAGCAGGAAAAGGGGGCTGTACCAGTCATGACCGCAAAGCACAACACGAGATTCTCCAAGCCGATGAGCAAGCAGCGCGAAATCGGCGGCTATTTTCTTGTAGGCGTATTCCTTGAAGTCGTCGGGGGCGTCCTTTGATCATTTAGCGCTTTGTCACCACGTATATTCCCTGTATAATGAGAGCATACACTTCTCCCATAGCCGAGTTGATCAGGAGCAACTATTCTAAATCCAAGGTTGAGCAGAAACGGGATCTGATATCGCCATCCTACGGCCAGATCGGGAAAGCCATGTAGCTATGCTCATATCAGTTTTAACCTTCGAGACATCCATTTCAGATATACAAAAACGTACCAGAAAGACGGTAGCTTTCCATTTGCCAGATGCCGGTTCGCCGTATATATATGCTTCACCAAATATCGCAATTAGTACCTATCCAATATACCTGGTAGCTACCTAGCTAACGGCTCAAGAAGTATGTAGGTAGGTACCGTAATTGCGTCCATTCAAATTCGCCTTTCGCCACTGTACGCGCGCATCTCCATCAAAGCTGATCCTGTCAACTGCGGAATTGTCGGGTCTGGATGCCATAATTTCTAGTCTCCTGTATGTTTTATGTTTGAAGGCAGAGATTGAAATGCTATAACGTCAAGCTTGAACGTCGAAGCTTTCTTTGTCCCTCCTGTCCCAAGAAGGAAGGTAAGTAAAGTGGAGTAAGTAAGCCGAGGTTGCGTCGGATTGTAGCAGGATCATCGGTTATGGTCCTCCTTCAACCTTGAGGTATCTGGTATTTTGCTTGTGATAGATCCAGACTGTTAAAATTGTTATATTCGCCGTCGTTGGGTGTGGTTGATGGAGATGTCGTCATAGTATACACCTACTTTGATAAGATAAGCGATCTCATGAAGAGAATCATCATTCATCGTGCTGATATTATACAGCTAGCTAGAACAAAAGGCATAGCATATAGAAGTACACGCAGTCGGTTATTAGACTGCTAGTAGAGAACCATGTCCTCCTTATCTTCTTCCATGACTTCCTCTCCTTCGTCGTCCCGCGACATATTATGCGCGGCGTCACCTTTATCTGTCATTGAAGCTTCATGTCCATCATTTTCGGCCTCTTTTTCTCCATGGTCAGCCTGATTGCTTGTATCCTGGTCGTTGTCTCGAGAAGCCTCAGTTTGTTCATCGGACGGTTCTTTCAACTCTCCTGGAGCTCTGCCGTTTCCATGTCTTATATTCTCATCTTCTTGCTCTCGCTGGCGCCAGCGGTCGTCGAATTCCAATTCTTCCTTGGCTATCGTCTCCTTGGCTTCCTGGCGCTGTCTGGATATTGTGTCTTCGTCTTCATCTCGTAGTTCAAAAGGCCGCCATAACTGCGAACTCGTTAGCTCAAAAAATTCCCATAGAACAGGCTTGGCCAAGAATGACTTACCAAAACAGGTTCCACCTTTGTGCGCAAAAACCCAGCCGCTTGTAGCATATTGCGATGTCTTATAGTCATCTAACCAGCACAGATAAGCATATCATCGCACCACAAACCCGTAGGAGAAGAAAAAAAACATACCGACGCCCTCTCCAACTCCTTCTGCTGCCTCCTCCGCTCCTCCACAAGCTCCTCCTTCTTCCTCCTCTTGGTCTCACTGTGCTGCTCATCCTGTAATTTAAGTTTCGCCTGCTGCCTCTGCTCGATATCCGCCCTCCGTTTCTGCGCGCTCGTCGCCGACGATTGAGATAATGCGCCTAGAAGTCCGCCAAACAGTCTTTGCCCCCGCTTGCGTTCTTCGGCTGCTGCGACGGTCTTTCTTCCTGTCTGTTTTGTAGGCTGCTGTGAGGGTGACCGGCGAGTATCAGTATTGTTGTTGTGGGTGTCCGGCGAGCGACCACCGTCATGACTTATGCGCCGCCGCTTGGTTCCGCTCTCCGAGGCGGTGGATTGTCGTCGTTTTTGGCCTGCGTCTGGCGATATAGGAAGTGGCTCTAGGCCTTGGGTTTCAGGAACGGAGACTGCAGAGGCAAGAGTTCTGTATAATGTGTCAGCAAGCTATGGCGAGTCGAAGGATGCGCTGGATGTGATATGTAATCAGACTTACTCTTCTGCCATGGTGGGTGGCAAACGACAATTGTGGGCGATGTAAAGTAATCAAGTGACCGCAACAACTGGAAAACGGTCTAGAAATGTCGAGTGCTGTGTCGAGGGTAGCTGTTCAATCTTTAGGCTCTACCTAGTCAGTCGGCGATCATAAATTCTGGAGTGGCGCGCTCGGACCAACTGTGCGGAACCTCAACATCAAAAACGTCTCCGAGCTTTTCTTTACATACGTACTTCATCCCTCTGTATACACACACACACACTCTCTCTCTCTTTCTTCCATCAGAGTTCTCTGTCCCAACCGAAACAGAAATCAAAATGTCCCGCCATCACCCCGATCTCGTCATGTGCCGCAAACAACCCGGCATCTCCATCGGCCGTCTCTGCGACAAATGCGATGGCAAATGCCCCGTCTGCGACTCCTACGTCCGCCCAACCACCCTCGTGCGCGTGTGCGACGAATGCTCCTTCGGAAACTACCAGAACAAATGCATCGTCTGCGGTGGAGAAGGGATCAGCGACGCCTTTTATTGCTTTGAGTGCACCCGTCTGGAAAAGGATCGGGATGGGTGTCCCAAGATTATCAACTTGGGTAGTTCCAGAACGGATTTGTTTTACCAAAAGAAGAATTTTCGAAATCAGTACTAGCCTTACGTCTGACTTATCACGTTATATGCGATATGGGTTACAAGAGTCGACTCCATCTGGAAGCGGTTCTGGCATACGGGAAGAATATGAAAAGACTATTTGCACGCATCTACACCGTTTGAACGGACACGACAGCCATCTACCGGCCAGGACGCTTGGGTCTGGCAAATCCACGTTTTGGTCCCTCGTCCTGTCGTGGAGTGACCTCTTCCTGCAGCCGTGCGCTAGTGATTTCGTCCGGCGAGGATCCTTCAATCTAGATCATAGTCAGACAGGTTTTCTTTTCAACAAGAGATAGGAGGGTTAGCTACCTTCTTCTCAACCTGGATACCCTCCGCCTCACCCAACTGAATCGCCACTCGACGCGTGCTTGCATACAACATCTTCTCCTTGATGGACGATCCCGAGGGACAAGTGTAAATAAAGATGACGACGCTCGATCCAGGATAGTGATAGAAGGTATATCGCGGCGAAGAGTTTGATATGTGAGAGGCCACTTCGCCTGGCGAGACATTTGACTCGGTAGCGTTGAGTTTGATGGTTTCGGATTTGATATCGATGGACTAGATAGATCAGTATAGTCATTAGAGAACAGAGAATAATATTCAAGCTTACCAGTTGTACCAACCCCCCTTCCTGAATGTTTTTCAATGCACTCTTCGCCTCCTCATCGACAGGCATACTGACCCCCATCCCACCCCCCGTCGCAATCCCACTAATCCTTCCCAAACTTCCGCCCGTCCCAACATCCCTTCCAGCCGTACCATGTCTAGCCTCTTCCTCTGCACGTCTGACAAGCTCCAATTCTCTTTCTTTCTCATCCATCAATTCCTCCCTTTTAAACGACGTCGTAGAAGTCCCGTTCCCCTCGAGATCGCGCTCCTTCCACGCTTCTTCGCCGTAGACTTCTTCCTCCTCTGTCGCAAAGATCGTAGTTACGAACTTCTCACTGCCCAGTTCGCGTGTCAATGTAGCGCGCGTTGAGGCGAATAACGTCTTTGCGCGAACACCGGCATTGGAAGGGATATATGTCAATGCCACAAACCCCCCGACGGAGGATAAATGGTGACGAAGGACGAGGAAAAGTGGTGTTCGGGGCTCGAGGACGGATTGGAGTTGTGGTAAGGAGGAGTAGAAGGATGAGCCCGAAAAGGGGATTGAGGGTCGGGGTTTGAGGCTTTCGGAGTCGATGGTTATGGGGAGTGCGAATTGGGATTCGTCGGAGGTGAATGTTTGAAAGGCATTTTGGAGTTCTGAGGAGACTGTATTATCATGAAGAATGGCGGTCAGTTGAGGTGATCGAGACAAGGTATTGCGGGGTATGGTTTGAAGCTCATATCTGGGAGGAGGCGGGTTTTTGGTTGATAGTATGGGAACGTACCTGATATACCGGACTGCATCTTGATTGATTATGCAGTGACGGTGTGGTATCAATGTTTCTTGTTGAAATATTTGAGGTTGGTGGGAAGTTCAGATGTGCCTGGCCAGCTACGTAGATACTCCACACCCCTCAGTTAGCCCCAAACACGGTTACCTAGGCACTGGTCAGCCCTAACAGCCACAATACAGTGTCTACTACTAAACAATTCGAGAATTAAAGTATGATAATGTAGTGATATTAAGTAGCAGGAGTATCCGGCACGATTGAACTACATCAAGTCAGACCACAAATGAGTGAATTTGGTCGGTAGCAGTAAGTGCAATCATCCTTGTCAAGTTTACTGCACTTAAGCAGCAACCTCGAGGCGCTGGAAACCACCCTCGGCGGCAACCTTCTTCTGCAGCTCAGCCATGCGTTTCTGGTCACCGATAGGGTCGGTGGAATCCGCATCGAGACTCCAAGAGAGCAAGTCGTTGGTGTAGTTGGGCTGGAAGGATGCGTCCAAGATTCCCAAACGTTTTCCGTAGTTGGTGACCTTTTGCCAGTCGCGAGGAACATTCTTCAAGTCACGGCTGAAGTAAGCATAAGAGCGTTCGAAGATCTTGCGGTTGACTTCGGTACCCATAATGGGCTTGAAGTCAATGTACTCCTCGTAAGCCTTCTTGGGTTCGGCGATGACAAAGTCGGTAGCCCGCTTAACAGCGCGCAGGAACTTCTTGACTTTGTCGGCGTTGGCAGCAAGGAAGCTGTCATTGGCAATGTAGAGGATCGAGCAGAAGCAGCAGCAACCGAGCTCAGCAAGCTGGTCGATACGGAGCATCTGGACATCGTCACGGGGGCGGCCTTGACCTGCCAGCCATTCCTCGAGCTCGACCAGCTGGACGTTCTCGAGACCAATACCGGCGTCAATTGTACCGTCAATGATGGCCTTGGTGACGTTCATGCCACAGCGCACGGCAGTGTAGTCGTTCGGAGTCATACCGTAGTACTTGGTAAGCTCATCAATTTGGATCTGCGTACGTCAGTCATGCAAACCTGGACAGGGTGCTACGTGATTTACCTTGCCAAACTCCCCAACATAGCCAATACGCTTGCCCTTGAGTGTCTTGAAGTCAGTGGTGATACCACTGTCCTTGAGATAGACAACTCCGGTGAACGGCTCATCCAAAAGAGATCCAAAGGAGGTGACCGGGAAGTTACGGGCTTTGGCCTGTTGATGTTCAGTATAAAATTGACAGAGCTCGTTCAAAGACATACGGCCAAAGTGTGGATCATGGCTTTGAAACCCATGTCGACCTTGCCGCTGCCGATGATCTCGGTCACGTCCGAGGGGTCGTTGGGTTCTAGCAAGGCGACTTTGAGTCCTTCATCCTTGAAGTAGCCCTTGCTTTGAGCAAGGTAGAGAGGTGCATGGTACGGCGTAGCGTGCCTTGTGGGTATCAGCAGTGTTGTAAGGACGCCTCATTTCGGGATGAGAGTACAAGCCTGATCATACCAGTTGGTCAAAAAGGTGATCTTATCGGTCGACATTTTGACAGAGTTGATGGTAAGATATCACTATAGACAGTCAGCCAACGCAAACTCCATGTCAGCTGCTCCCCCGACAGAGAGCAGCCAGGAGGTAAGGTCTCAAAGCCACGCATGTCCTTTCGCTAGTATTATCTAGATCAAGTTTTGACAGTATAATCTCAGAACAATCAGTCTGTAACACGCGGGCAAGCGAGCATTACAGACTGCTTGAACACCTGTCATGCGGTACATTGAATATTATACTATTGGAAATACCTTGACTAAGAGTGGTAGCACCCATCTTGGAGGAAGATTGTCTGGACATGGCGTAACTCGTACCCTTAGCGGGGTCGTACCAGTGGGTGGTTCTAGCATGTGTGACGGTTAGCAGATGATTAGTCGATGAAAACCAAAAGCAGAAGCTGGATTGGGACGACGCAATGATACATACGACTTGTATAGACTGTGTTGTGTGAGGTTGTGATGAGAAAAAGAGAAGGAGAGAGGGGAAGAAAGGAAGGAAGGAAGAGGGGCAGCTTTATAGGTAGGTAGGTACCTACGCATACTCAGGAAATACCTCACCGAGCGTACCTAAGTTTACCTAATAGCCAACGGCGGCACCGGAGGGCAGCCTGAGGCTCCACGCCAATGCACTCTTCTGGAGAACAGAGCGATTTACGAGAGCCAGAAGTCAGTGATCGCCTGGAGTTGACTGCATTATTTACCTAAGTTAACTATCGTCCTAAGTCTGTAGAGCTAGCGCTTCCGTTGTACCTACATCAGACTACTACTGTGTGTAGTATGTAGTATGTACAGACTATGAATCCACCAGCGTATTCCAACTACTAATTCTAACCAAATACTGGTAGTATGTTAGTTTGCTAGTACTATTATTAAGTATTAAGTATCGGTATAAATTGGATGAAACACGTACTATGTAGTATGTACAGAGCATTCCATCGTCGGACAGTCTGACTGGCTTACGAGAAAGGGTCACGTTGCCCATACCAGTCCCGATTCGACCTAGCGCCAAGCTTCAAAAAGGCGAACCCGCTCAGCCAAACCCTCACTCGCCTTCCTCTCTCTCTCTCTCTCTCTCTCTTCTTTCTTTCTTCCTTTCTTCCTTCCCTATCACAGCCTCCCAGTTCTCGCTGGTCAATTGCTCTTCATGCCTTCTCTCGGCCGCTCATCTCACGTTCTGGGCTTCCATCCCTCGTCCGATGGCCGACACCTGTATTGTCTGTCTAAACGACCTTGGCGGAGTCGCCGTGTCTTCTCCCGTCGCCGCCGAATCTCCGCCAAGACCTGATAATGATAACGATGATGACGCCGGCACCAGCACCACTCCAAAGGCATCGCTGCCACAACAGAGTATTGAACAGGTAGATGCGGCTACAGATGGCTCTACGCAACAGCTAGCCCGTCTGGTGCCGTGTTTGCACATGTTTCACAACGAATGTCTCAAACCCTGGGTAGAAAGGGCCAACAGCTGCCCCGTCTGCAGGGCCAGTTTCAATATAGTCGAGCTGCTCGATAGCGTTAATGGTACGTTCCTTGCTGACTCATGCTCATATTCATACTAATATCTATTACAGGCCCCCCCGTCTCCACCTATACCGTACAAGATAAAGTCCAGGTCGCCGAGATAGACCCCTTCATGATCTTCGAGGAAGAAGTAACAGACGACTCCGATACACAGCCCTGTCCGTACTGTGGCGATAACGATAATGAAGACGTCTTGTTATTATGTGATGGATGTGATGTCCCATCACATACTTATTGTCTGGGGTTAGACGCGGTGCCTTCTGGCTCATGGTACTGTGATGCGTGTGAAACTCAGCGAGCCATTAGCGCTGTGTCTGACGCTCCAAGCAGACCCTCTCGCAGTCGCCGCCCAGAACGTCGTACTCGTGCGCAACAGCGACTGCTTCGGAGTCACAACCAAGCCAATTCTCTACAGTGGGCAGCCGTGTGGCAGTCTGTCTACGATAGGCTGAACTTTGATCTCGATTTTCCATTCGATGACGAACAACAGCTCAGCCGGCTCCAAGGACGGGTTACCCCTCGCAGAGCTCGCAGAGGCTCCCATCTTGCATGGCAACGTCGTCTGGAGGTAGCGGAACGACAGGGAGGTGGTCGCGTTTTCAGAGAACCGAGTGCTATAATAGACGAATATGTCCCTCGGCCGTCCCGTCCTCGTGTGCCGCGCGCTCCGACTCCACAACCCGAGTCATTAGAGGAGATGAGAGCTTGGAATGCTTTCGAGCGAGCTAGGGAATTAGAGAATGACCCCAGTGCAGCACGAAAGAGAAAAGAACCTACACTCTCGCCGTCTCCCGAGCCGACTGAGCCCGAAAGGAAACTAAAGCGGCCACGTACTAGACGGACAGAAGAGCTGGCTGCTTTGGCAACACAAAATAATAATGGGGAAGCATCGCGGTCAGCTGCTCGATTAACCAGCGACTCCGCCGGAGGACCTAGTTTCCTCCAGTCGTTGCTCAAAGAAGTCGAAGATGCTTCCAACTCTCCCCGAACCGACACGAATGGACCTCCGACATATGTGAATACGCCTATTGAGTTTCATAACACCTCTGGACCGTCATCGCCGTCATTATCTCCTGCATCCTCAAACCGGTCGTCCCCCCGGCTATCATCAAGAAGTCCTCCTCCTCATTCGCGAATACGTGCTGTATCCCCAATACAGTTGTCGCCCAGTACTGATTTGCCATCTTCTCCATCTCCTGAGTTCTCTCCTGCGGTGTCTCCCGCTCAAAGTCAGACCGACGTCTCCGAAAGACGCCGACGTGAACAACGACATCACGACCAGCACCGACAACGTCGTCCTGATGGCATACGGTCTAACGATGTCTCGCCATCCCGTCTCAGTCTTTCACTCTCCGCCAAAACAAGTATACAGAAGTTGGTTAGCTCCGAACTCAAACCATACTATCGCCGCAAATTTATCACGAAAGATGACTATACAAACATCAACCGTACAATATCTCGCAAATTATATGACCATGTCGGGGAAGGCGTAGAGCTGTCGGAAGAACAGCTGCTAGAGCTCAAAGATAGCGCCCGCAAGGCTGTCAAAGAAGCAGTTGACCTGATTCGCGAAAAACCGCCAGCTACCGATGAGAAGGCAGAACTCGGGAATGTACTAATAGAGGCGTAAATGGAGTGGTTATGACTTTTATGATATATATGCATGGCGATGGCGTTTGATTTGGCCTGCTCAGCCATATCGTTGGTTTACATACTTGATCTGGGACAATCGGGACATCTGGTGTATAATGCTGGTAGCTCTGTTAGATACCCTCTGGGAATGGTACAATAGCACTTGTTCATAGTTCATAATGACACATCTACTCTTATATCTGCCTTTATTTGGACACAGTTCAGCAATATTCTATAAGCTGTGAATATAATACATGTCAAATATATACACCGAAAAGAATCCCAATTGAGACACAATGATCAATTCTTCGTCGCCTCATCCTCTCCCTTCTGACTCGAAGCAGCCCTCTCCTCCTCCAAACTCTTAATCTTATCATCCAACAAGGCAATCTCAACCTCAATACTCAACACTTTTTCCTTGAGTATATCCCTGAAATCATCATCCGAAAGCGCCCTTAACGGAATCCACTTGGACTCGGCCATTCTCTCCAATATAGACTTCGGTTCCGTAGCTTCCTTACCCGCGTTCTCCTGATGCCAGGATTCGGCGACGTTGAAGCCTGTTTGACCCAGGTAGCTGACTAGGGAGAAGACGATGAAGCCTGGGGTGAATTTTGCGCCTGTTGTTTTTGACACGTACGGGTTAGAATGTGATGTGATGTGATGTGATGGGGTTAGTGATAGGGAGCAGGGAGCGTACCCATTAGTCTTGTGATGGCGCCACCGGAGAGACCGCCGGATATGGCGCTGACGTATTTCTTTTGTTGCTGCGTGGCTTCATTTTGGTAGTGGAAATGCAGGATGTTGCTTCTTATGACTGTTTGAGGTTGTCAATTCTTCGGTTGCCGAGAAAATCCGTATGGAGAAATTGGACGTACACCAGAATGAAGTCCCCCATGCACTGAAATGGATTCCGTGCGCAAGGGTATGCACAACTGGATGTTTGGTTGCGCGCAGGATACCTGAGGCACCGCCATAAAGGAGGCCGGTACATCCTGTTGAATGGTTAGTTGCTTGAATTTCGAAGGTATGTATGGGTTGAATGCCTACCGCTTAGACCACCGAACTTGATGGACGATATAAGAGTATCGACGTCCATGATTATAGATTATGCCTTCTTGGTTCCAATTACATCATGCGAGTATCGTGAAATTATTCATATGGTATTTGTGATAGTCGTTAGTGAAGCCGATAGGTATGGCTAGATGGATGGAAAAGATGTATGTTTGCACTGTTTGTTTTGTCACGTGGGTTGATATCAGGTACGAATATATTTACTTATATTGACAGCGTTGACATTCCGAGAGTGTCATTGACAGTTTCTTGCTTGTAATTGAACTGATCATCTAATTCAACTCCGTATGTATGTACATGCTCAATGGCGGTGGTCAGGGAACTGTCAACAAGCATCGATCTGGCAGAATAGGTAAAGGTCCTGACTACTCGATCGTTGCCTGGATTCAAGGCTGCATAGTTTTCAGGCATAGACATCAATGATAATCAGTATGCAAAAGAGTCTATGAAGTTCATAGTGTAGGCATACCTTCTTTGAAAGAGACAGTATCAAGCGAAGGTGGGATAAGCAGCCTTATGTGTATTGATGCAGGTATTTTACATAGAACCACAACCCCTATTGGCTAAAAGTCACATGCCTCAGGCACCGTTTCACATCTGATACCAAATTACAAATACCAAATACCACCAACACTAAAATTTATCTTCACGGCCGGTATTAACGATTTTCCCCTCTGTTGCATTCGATTACATGCGGCGTTACCAATAAGCCTCGCATTCAGCCATCACATACCTCTCCGTCGGGCTCAGGGTATATACCTGACCTATTTCTACGCAACTACATACATCTTTCCACCGTCGGAAAGGATATATCTCGAGTCGCTCGGCCGGTCCTCGTCTAGCGAGTCAAGTGGGATCAGAAAAAGAGGGAAGAGTCGCGCACAACTAATCTGCGCGCTTTTTCCTACGACACCACCCACCATCTGCAATCATGGGTTCGTCTTCGAAATCCGTGCTATACGTTATACCGGTCGCCGTAGGAAGGGTCTGGTATTGAGGAGACAGTCATGGCTGATTCATATGTGTAGCGCCCAAACAGAAAGCCCAGAAGATGTCCCTCGGGAACTTCTTGGCTGACGAGAGTGAGTGCATCGCTTCAGTCTGGAGGATATGATTTCGCTGACAGGGTTTATCGTTAGACTTCGGATCCTGGGCTGACGAAATGGAGGATATGCCCTTGCCTGGTAAGCACATTTTGCAACGTTAGCAAGCACTATTCACTAACTGACTTATTTTCAGCCGGTATGCTACCTGATCCCTGTTCGAGTCGCGCCGAAAATGATCCCGAGCGATTACGAAGATATGAATGTAAATGTGAAACTAACATCTTCCAGCTGCCCCAGAATCTCGCTCCACCTATGGCGGAGAACGTCGTGCCGTCAGCTCGACTGGAGGATTCGGAAATGGGTTTAATGGTACATCCTGCAGACTATCATACATGAGCAAACGAACTGACTTTTCAGACCGCGAACGCCCGTCATTCCGTCCCGAACTCCCTCTTCCCACCGAGCCTCCCTTTACCGCTCATATCGGCAACCTTTCCTTCGATGCCACCTCCAGCGACGTCTCCGAGTTGTTTGCCGATTGCGAAGTGACCAACGTCCGCATTGTCGAAGATAAGCTGAACCGCAGCCCTAAAGGCTTCGGCTACGTCGAGTTTGCCTCCGTCGAGGGACTCAAGAAAGCGCTTACGTTCTCTGGCACGACTCTTCAGGGACGTGGTATCCGTGTTAGCATCGCAGAGCCTCGTATGTATCCCGCAACATTCAATAGTACATCGTACTGACAGCGAACAGCCAAAGATTCTGCTTCCTCTCGGGACTTCAGCGACTGGTCTCGCAAAGGCCCTCTTCCAGACCTGCCTCGCCGTGGCACCGACCGTGGTGGCTTCAACCGGGATTTCCCTGACAATGTTTCCGAAACTGGTAGTGCTCGTGGCAGCAGACGCCAATTCGAAGGCGATGGCAAAGTCCGCGACTTTGGAAACTGGGAGCGCAAGGGTCCTCTCTCGCCCGTTGCTGCTGTCGCCGGACGCGAAGGAGGTCGCCCAAGGAGCAACGAGGGCTCCAACTTCCGCAAAAACTCCCCCGCCTGGGGAGAAGGCCGTTCTCAAGACGGCTCTCGCCCACCCCGCCGTGAATTCCAGGAGCGACCTGAACGACCAGAGCGCACCCCTACCGCAGCTGAAATGGACAACCAATGGCGCGCACGAATGCGTCCTGATCCCGCCCCCAAGGAACCCAGCGCCCCTTCATCACCTGTTGCTACCGCGGCTACTCCGGCTGCTCCGGCTGCTCCAGCAGTGCGACCAAAATTGAATTTGCAAAAGAGGACTGTGTCCGAGAACGTTCAAAGCCCGCCTCCTAGCGCTACTGGTGACTCGAAAGCAAGCCCCTTTGGTGCTGCTCGACCCATCGACACTGCTGCCAGGGAACAAGAAGTTGTTGCTAAGCGCGAACGTGCTCGCAAAGATGCCGAGGAGAAGTCCAAGGCTGAAAAGGCAGAGAAACAACGCCAATCAAAGGAGAAGGCCAAGGCAGAGAAGGCGGCTGCCGGCGAGAATGGAACCAAGGAGACTGACTCTGATGCACCAAAGAAATCGAATTTCGAAGTCTTGAGACGCGCTGAGGAAGAGACCGGCGAAGGCGAAGCAGAGGAGACCAAGGAGGAAACGACCGCAACCAAGGAGCAACCCAAGGAAGCCACTGAGAGTAAGACGAACGGCAGCTGGAGAAAGGCTGAGCCTGCCCCTGCTGCTGCAGCTGCAGCTGACGAGGAGGGCTGGAGCACTGTTTCTACCGGCAAGCGCAACAAGGGACGTGGCCGTGGTTATTAACCTATTTCCATCTCTTGCAATGTTCGCGTTTGTGCCATATGATTCGATCGATGTCTCCTCCGTGCCTACCTTTTCTCACGAATGTCGGATTATCTTCGAACGACTGGAATATGAGCAACGAGTTACGCAAAATGACATTTACACATAATGCAACCGACTCTTTTTTTTTTCTTCTTTCACCCTTCTTACCCTCTCTCTCTTTCTACATGCTTCTTCTCATGAAACAGCAGCTCTCGATCTTGACACCAACTTGAAGGCTGTTTTGGTTTATTGGCGGGTCGCACATATGAACTTTCCTCCTCTAGATTTGTGTGTGTTTTTTCTTCCTTTGTCCCTCGACTAATGTCCAGGTATCACGGTGTTTGTTTCTTCTTTCTTTCTATTGTTTGGGTTGATTCTGTGGTGACCTTTTCTTTTCCTTTGCTTCTTTTTCTCTCCAATTCCCCCCTCTTTTCTACCTATCTCTCTCCCGAAAGCGCAATTTCATTAAAAAGTTTTCTTTATCTTTTCCTACTTGCTTACTTGCGTGCTTCTTATTGTATTCGATATGATTACGATATGACATTCTCAGATTATCCATTCCTATCTGCCCGTGGTACGTTATTCTCGTCTTTTTATATGTGAGTGAGAGCGAATGTTGTGCGCTGTGTAGAAGAATGGAAACCAAAAAAGATAAGAAAAGAAATAAGAAGCATTTCAGAAATTGTTCCTCCGTGTACATCCTATATCCTGATTGCATCTAAATACTATGAATCCCCATCAACATACAGTCATGAACCATGTCCCCATGGTTCCCTATCTACATACAATGATTCCCAATCTTCGGGGGGCCAGTCAGGATTCCCTCTTTCATCAGGCAGAGATGGCATTACAGGGTCGTAACCGAGTCGATCCCGTTGATACTGGCGGTGAATTTTGGCTTCTTTAATGTTGGTTCCACGCAAGGTGACAGGCTGGCTCCGTTGTCGCTCTTCTGCTTCTCGCATAGCCACCTCCTCTTCTTCGGTGACAATTCTGAGAGTGATTTTCTGCCCGTCGTCGTGCTTGTATGCAATGCAACAACGGGATAAGGCATCGCCATCAATGGATGTCAAGGTACGTTCGCCTGGGCTAATGGCACTGACGATGGAGCGGTACGGCGCAGGTAGCAGTGCAACACGGCTGCTGCGGATCGTGATGGGTGTGCCGTCGTCTGGAATCGAGTAACTGTCGCGAGGGTCATCGTCGGTTCCAAGATCCGAATGGCTGGTACCCTCATTACTGAGGCTGGCGGACGAGTCCGTAGGGGCGGGTAGCGGTGGTCGAGGGCCGGTACTTATGTCAGTTGCTGGACCTCCATCGACCAAGGTGGTCTCTGAAGCACAGGTAGCGGTAGGGCGTCTTTTGTTACGGCCAGCGACTATATGAACTCGTTTGAACTGAGTTACGTCCTCTTCTATCGTATCGGCTTCGGCAGGAGTCCTGGGGCCGATGAATACATGCTCCGATGAGGGTTTCCCTTCAGTATCTTCGCATTCTCACTGCTGGAAGGAGCTGAAAATCTCTCAATTTTATTGTCATCTTCAATCACCTCCGTTATCCTACGACACTGCATGCCGCAAAACGAACTGTCTACATATCAGCTGGGCTTTACCTGAGAACAGTCCACGCATTACGTACCAACAAATATCAGCTTGCTCTGAGTCCAGATTGATTGCATGACAACTGGGACAAGTGGATTCTTCATGTTGCCTCAGACGGAAAAGCATGCTCATGAAGACTCGCCGTCCGGGCCTGAAGCACGCTTTGAATGCGTCCGTGTGTCGGACTTGTCTGCGAGAGAGTGAGTCCTCGAGTACATAGCTTCCCCTTTTCACTTGTTGATAGCCCGGCATATCGGCGAAGTGTTTTTCGAGTATGAAGTCGAATATCTAGACTCGTCCGTCAGCTAACTGAGCCCTGGGACCTAAGAGGGATGTATGGGAAACGATTGAAATATGCTCACACCTCCCAGCTGTTGATAGTATCGAGAGGGATCGTAAAGCGTCTCAAATGCGCATCTTCAAGCACCGCTGGTAGTTCTGACCAGGGTGATATGAGCCGTGTCAATCGGGTGTGGAGAGTGAGGAGCATTTCTCGGAAATAGAGAAAGGCAAAGCTGGGAAGATAATTAGCATACTATCTAGTTTACGGTATCAGGGTTGTACAATATGAATATAGTAGCTGCGCGAGACTGTTCATTCAGATGATCGATAGAGACTTGAAGGTCTTGCTCGACAGGTCGGGCTTTCTTCTCTGTGCAGAATCATGAGGACTTATCGCTGTATCAATATGAAAGGTACGTGGCTGACCTATTTTGTAGTATCCCAGAAAGACCTTCAGACCACATGCCGCCGATGCAGCAGCATATTCTTGCCACTTTTTATTCTTGTGGCTATCCGCATAGTCACATACCCCCTTGATGATGATGCATGGAATATTATCCCATACTCCAGCGCCTTCCATCTCAAAACCGATAACTCTCTCTTTTCTGGCAATCTGGTCCCGATGCTCTCCACATTTCATCACCGTGTCGGCTGACGCGACCTTCCCTATATGGATGGATATTTTGGACATGTCTGCACTATTCCGACGACGACGCACTCGATCCTCGTCGCATCCAAGAGTATTACAACTGTGCTCCAGTGCCTCATCGCATATATCATCCGGCGAGTGGCCATCGAAACAATGGCACATAGCTGATGAGTCTTGAATATAATGTTTGTGATGATAAGTAGACTCAAAGAGAACGTCCTTGATCCCATCTGGATGTCGCCATCTTGCATCCAACTGCTGCATATGGTAAAGTTGAGGTATCATCTGATCCTGAAACTCATCTCGAGTCCGACGTGCCTTTAGGCCCGTCAACAGAGTGCGGATTTCTCGATCCGGTCCTCTCAATACGTCCTTATGGCCGTCGGTCTTCCGCTGGAAGCCACTTGGATACTGCCTGCCGAAATCATATTCAACCACAGCGTCGCTAATGATCACATCGCCGAGGAATATTTCTTCGTCGTTGCCAATAGATGCGTCTGGAACCCCGCCGCAAATTCCAACGACGAACGCAATCCGGACTCCAGTGTAGCTAACCCTTAAACTTGAAGCTACACTTGCAGCGCTCCCTTTCCCCATACGAGGCATGTAGCAGAGGACAACATCATGGTTCTCAATCCGGCCGTTAATGTATGCATTCGCATCTCCGGCTTGTTTACCGTAGACCTTGCCTAGGCGATCGTAGGTCTCGTCAAAGAGAGCCTCGACGGCGTCAGCCTCGAGTGGTAGAGCACAGATGACGGCGATGACGAAATCAGATCTGCTCCGAGGACGCATGGCTGAGCTGAGTCGCTGTCTAGCTCGGTTGTTAGTTTCTATATCCATTTTTTTTTCATTGCATGATACATATAGAGCCCGTATTGATCGATTGGAGACGATCGTACGTGACTCTGATCTATTGATATCGGGCATAAAAGTGGAGGTAAATACGCACCTATCAAGCGCAGAAAATCGTGCATGAACCACTGGACATCGGCATTAGTCTAATGCAGCATCCTTCTCTACTGCCGAATTCAGGAGACTCAAAATCTGGAACAAAAATTGATCGCCATGTAGTTTGCATATAGTATGTCGGAACTTTCGACTAGTCCTACGAACTGCGCTCCATTGATGCAGCTGCGAGATCTCGGTGCCAGCCACCAAAAGAAAAAAAAAGATGATGCCAGACCGCCTATCAATGCGAGGGGTGGAATTGTGCTGAAGAAAAAATCAGCTTGTTAGCTTATATATTCATGTTCTCGCACATATTATTATTGTCCAGGATCTATTCGGCATAATGGCTTCTACTATACCAGCCAAAATGCAGAGTGCGAGTGTCAAGGCTGTTGAGAACGGCACAAAAGAGCAATGGACTACGTTCCGGTCTTCGAAAAGTTTTATCATTATTGTTGTTTCCGTTGCGATTTTCGCGGTATGTCTGATCTTCCTCGCTGGGTGATGCAATGTCGTGACTGACGTTGAGTAGGATTGTTTTATATATGGAATGGTAATAGATCTTTTGCTTGTGTGGATGAACTCGAACTGATGGACTCTGCTAGGTCATACCCCTGATTCCAACCATTCTGAGAGATCGGCTCCATATTCCTGATGATCAACGTGAGTCAGTATTGCGGATAGATGAGCTTCACATTCTGACGCCGGCTAGTACAAACATGGGCGGCAATTCTACTCGCCACATTCGGCGGTGCGCTGCTGGTCAGTTTTCGTAAGTCATTTCATCTTCCATTGAACTCGTTTAGTATGCTGACCACGACGCAGCCGTGGTTGGATACTTTGCCGACAAAGGCTCCTCACGAAAACTTCCGTTCCTGGTCGGTTTGATTGCAGTCGCCGGCGCGACGATCATGTTCTGGCTTGCCAGGTCTCCCGTGACGATGATTATCGCCCGCAGCTTGCAGGGACTAGCTAACGCCGCCATGTGGACTATCGGAAATGCCCTTGTGGTCGACACGATGAGAAAGGATCAGCTGGGCGTGGCCATGGGCTATGTCTCCATGTCAATGAACATTGGGAATATTGCAGGCCCGGCTTTGGGAGGTATTCTGTTGGTGCACTCCTGTCTTCAATCCGTCCATTGACATGTTGAGTATCGGTGTGCTGATTACCGTATGAAAGGGTGGACCGAGTGGGCTATGATTCGGTTTTCATGGTCGCATTAGGCCTAATAGCCGTTGACGTCGTGCTCCGTATACTCATGATCGAACCAACGACCAAGCCACACGTCACGCGTCTCGAGGGTGAGACTGAGCCTTTGCTGAGAGATGCCCCTTCTATAGACTACCAAAGTCGTAGTCTGGATCAGCAGCAGCAACCCGATTTAGAGGGCTCTTCACGCTCTAATACTCCGAGCCGTATCCCGCCTATTATCCGCCTAGCAATGTCCGGCCAGCTTTTGGTGTTGTTGATTGCAAGTATCGTTGATGCTGCAATTTGGACCACCTTTGAAACGGTATTTCCCTTGATCAGTTTTGTTGAGATGAAGCTCGTTTTGCTGACATCTTCTAGACCGTTCCAGTGTTTGTGATTCAAACTTTCAACTGGGAGTCTTTCGAGATTGGCATGTGTTTCTTGGTCTTGACGTTGCCTAGCATCATTTCTCCCATTATCGGTAGGTGACCGGACATAGCGCTGAAAGTCCATCTACTCATACTCAACAGGATCAATCATCGACCGTTACGGCCCTCGCATCGTATCCGTCACCACCTTCAGCTCCCTAGTACCAATCTTCATCCTATTACAATTCGTCACGGACGATTCACTCCAATCCCGCATCTTATTCATAGCCCTACTCGTCGCAGCCGGCTTCTCCTTTTCCGCAGTACTCCTACCACTCATAGTGGAGTTCAGCGAACCGATCGAACGCAAAGAGAAAGAATGTCCAGGAATCTTTGGCGCAAAGGGCGCTAACGCGCAAGCCTATGCTCTTCATGGCATGGCCTGGGCCTCGGGGCAGTCATTGGGGCCGATTATTGCGGGGACCCTGGCACAGACAGCTGGGTGGGGCGTCATGAATATCGTCATGGCGGTGGTGAGCGCGTCAACAGCGTTGATGTTGGCTTTGACGAGCGAGAAGATTCGTAGGATGTGTCGGCTTGAGCAAGGTTCGAGTCGTCAGGGTTGAAGCAAGGGTCCCGTTGGGGCTGCATAGGCAGAAGGCTGGGTGATGTCACGGTTCTTCTGTGTGTGTGAGAATGCACAATGACAACTTAAGCAAGGTTGATGGAGTATACAACTCGCGAAATTGCGAGCGTCCAACAATCCGCAGGATGCGGAATATGGGTGACTGTGTGTGCTGCAAGACTGTACGTTAAAACCATGGAGGTCCTATCTTTGGGAGGGTCAGTTTTACTGTCTTGTTATTGATACTCTCTCATGTTCGTCTTGAGAGATCTTCTGCTGTTCCACCGCAGTGAAAGCAATTACTTGTGTAATACGTATGAACGCGAGCATTTGACTTGAAGACTAGGCATGAGAAACGAGAGGAAGAAAGTATCCCGGAAAAGCAAATTAGGGCACGATTAGCAAGACGACCACATAGACCAAGAGTGCAGTTCGGTAACGCGGAGGTAACGACACCTTAAATACGGGGTAGGGCCAGGGAAGGAGCTAATTATGGGGCCATCCCTTACTCCGTAGAAGTAAGACAACAAAAATCCAAACATTAAAAACTATTTTAATTAATTAGTTACAACTTACATCTATGTCATCAATCGAGCGACTAACTTAGTTAACTAGTTGATAACACGACTCAGTCAACCAGCCAAGCACTATCTCCAGGTGGTATCTGTGACGGTACCTGACGACCTCGTGTTTCGCATCCTCGGTCCTTGTGATTTGGCCTCTTTGAATTAACTGTGTCAGCTGCCCGTTGGGGCAATGCGCTACGTGACATAGAGTTTGTGCACCTGACCTTTGTCCTTACGTCTCTGACTTTGGGATTTCGAATCTTCCGAAGACCAATTTAACGCATCAGATCAATATCGAACAAAAACGAACGCACGCGGGGATACTAGCCAGGGACAGCAATGCAAACATCTACATCCGTCTATACAGTTACGTCGGAAGCAAAAACAACGTTATTGGGGGAGGAATTCGCGCCAATGAAGGACTCGTCGTCAGCGTCAGGTACACCATGTCCGCATTGCGGCAGCGACTCGATATCGGAAGATGCGACGGCCGCGCAGCAACGCATACAGGAGCTGGAAGCTCAGCTGAGGGTATACAGTGAAAAGGCGTCGGAGACTGGTACGTTATCTGTCCTAGATGTACGAAGAGGCAAACCTGCTAACGGGATATAGCGGTGAGGCTGGCAGACTACGAAAATGAAATACACAACTTGCGACAACAAGCACAAGCCTGGAATAACCACGACCCTGCGGCAACTGCAGAACACGGCCATCCTCCCAAAACCCCAGACGCAAACGCCCAGCAACAACAACAACAAGGTCGCTTCGCGAATTTCGCATCCTACTTCCCCTACCGTCGGACCGGATCACGCGCCGGCTCCAAGGACTCGAGTACACCGCCACAAACCTCCCACTCAAACTACACCAACAGCAGCCCCGGCGGCGGGGGACACACCAGTCCCACGGCCAACACCAGCTTCCACTCGCACGACCACCCGTCTGAGGACGCGGCGCTCGCCCTCCAAACAGCCCTGAACCGCGAACAGGGACTCCGCAAAGCAGCCGAATCGCAACTGTCGCAGGCACACTCGGAACTCGAAGAACTCACCGCGCAGCTGTTCAGCCAGGCGAACGAAATGGTTGCGCAGGAACGCAAAGCGCGCGCAAAGCTAGAAGAAAGAGTGGCTCTGCTCGAAAAGCGGGATGGGGAGAAGCGGAAGAGGCTGGATCGGTTGGAGAAGGCGATTGCGCGGGTGGAGAGGGTGAGGGGGTTGATTCATTCTTGATTTGGGGTGACGATGATGAGTTATGATTTCCATGCATGAGAGGAGTTTGTACATTATATGGCTTACGGATATGATTGGGAAATGGGTGCAGGTGTTGGGGAACTTGGAAGGCGTTGTCTGGTTTGTCAAGTCAATTGATTGATGCATTTAACAATAAGCTATCGTTTTATTTATACAAGTCATCATCATATACTCATCCAGCTAATATCCCAAAATAAGTCATAAGTCGTGTATAATAAGTAATCGCCAACGCCAATCCAATGCCCAAAGTAACGATAATGAATAAAGACTGTCTTTCCGCCGTCCCCATTTCTTGATGACGATGATGCCCGCGCAACTCCTCGTCCAGCCTCTTCCGTTCGAGCGCAACGACGACGTCAACCTCCGAAACAATATTCATACAATGCTGAAACAACGCCTTCGCTTCATGGATCACGTCCTCTCGCTCAGCTTCGGTGAGATGTTTACGGGATGCCTCGACAAACCGCGCCCGAAAAGCGCGCTTGACATCTTCCCCATCTTCGTCGCCGTCAAAGGACCAGAAGGATAGAAACGAGGCACTGATCAACGACGGATCCCGTTTTGCGTCCTGTGGGCCTGCGTCGCGAAACCAGAACTCCGGCCCGGCGTTGACGAGTTGATCGCGTATCCACCTTCCGCCGTTGAACAGGGCCATATACATAATCCATGAATACGCGAGAAGGGTGTAGGGTTTGCGTCGTGCGGTTTCGGTGATGTGCGTCACTGCATCATTGAGGGCGGCGTCGTGGTTGGCTGGTTGCGCAACGGAGGCGATTTCGTCGCCCCATTCGCGTTGCAGATTTGAAATGTCGGAGGTCAGGCGTGCGCTGCGGGTAATGGCTGGGATGTAGGTTTCGGATAATAAGGTGTGGTACCTTACATGGTCGTTGTTGTGCTTTTTATCATCTGGGGATGCGTGGAGGTAATCGCGCCATGCAGTCTCAAAGGTAGAGTAGATCCGGGAGAAGCGTGCGATTCCCAGGGCATACAGACGCGGGGATGTGGTTTTCGGGGGTATTGCGAGGGGTAGCCGGCCGACTACAGCGTGGTGTAACGTGTGATGGACCGATCTGGTAGCTAGTCAGAATGCAAATCTCCGAAATCAACGGCCAGTCAAGAGAGGGAGTCATATACCTAGACGCCACATGTATTCGCGTGGGCAGATCGATATCATATCCGTTTGAATCATGATCCAAAATACCGACGGACTTGACACCGTCGGTCGCAGTGCCGCTTTGAGACCTGAGAGCCTCATCCGGCGATGCTGACGGAGAAGAGGCCATGATGTACAACTCCAACACTCAATGATCACATCTCTTGCTTGCAGCCACAAGCCACAGCGGAGGGTCAGAGCTCTTGTTCTCTCTTTCGCAATAGACAGGCGAGTCAGTAATGAGTGTCGATCGAGGAGTAAGTGGAGAGAAGGCGAGGCCTATAAAGAGGGACAAAGAAGAGAAGGATATAGAAACAAAGAATGAATGAACGAGAAGGCGTGTTGTTAGTAGTAGTAGTACATATTCAAGAGTCTCGCCTCATGATGGCTGCCGAAGCACCAAGCATTCCTGGCCGTTGGATTTCTTGCCGCGCTTGTCTGTTTTGGGCGTTAGTCCCGCCTTGCTATGTAGTATGTACTATGTACTATGTACTATGTATCATAGTATGGACTCATACTACGTAGGTAGTATGATTTACTATGTATGTTGACCAGTCTATAGCTCGCCGTCTGCCGATGATACTACACTGTACACAGTGTAGAGGAGTGTATCATACAGACTGTCGTCCACCCATGGCTCTTGCTGCAATGTAGGCTGGTCAGAAGACAATGCTTTGGGCGGCCTTGTAATAGCCTTGGCAAAACAGAGAAAAAGCAACAATAAGAAGAACGATAAAAGACATTGCTGACTGCAGGAGAGTAAGGTTGTGGAGGTCGGGAATAAGTCAAAGAAGATACTAGGTAGTATATTATAATTGTATTCAGAGACGAAAGCAGGAACAAGAAAACAAAGGACGAAACGGACTGGGCAATCTGTGGATATAGCCTGTTTCAGGCCTGTAGAGTCTAGACACAATGAATATGGTGTGCTTGTCTCGGCTCTTTGTCTGGCCTTCTTTCTAGTACGTACATAGCACTCGTAGTTACTAGTTAGTAGTTACTAGTTAGTGGTAGTCGGACTTGTCGATGTACGATAGTTAAGTCCATTCAACCACGACTGTGTCCGAGGTGAGATCGGTAGGCGTATATCCGATACTGTACAGTGTACAGTGTATGTTGTGTTATATCCGTCGATCGGGAGTGCGAGGATTCGGTAGCTCGCGTGAAGCCGATGCCGAACTGCAACGTGCCCTGTCGGCTATCGGCACGTCTGGCAGCCATCTCATTGGGCCCATTGCGGTGCCAGCCAAGATACAAGATTCTCAATCAATCAATCAATCAATCAATCAATACTTAGTAATTACTTAGTCTGGTTCCCTGGTATGGATGTTGCGATCACTAGACGAAGTAGACCAACAACTACAGAGTACGTCCAGTCAAGATTCAACAGTATGAATGATTGATAATTACATAGTACATAGTACATAGTACATACTACATAGTAATGTTGGACGATTACTGGCATGTGGCTATGGCGTCATATCGTGATCACGCCCACCGATTTCTACTATGTACTCTATAGTATGTACTCTGTATATGTAATATGTAATCCTTTATTCCACAAACTTTCTAGTTGCTGTTTCTCCATCCCAGCAGATTTGTAATGGATCGATTATGAATCCAACGGCAGACGTGTGTCGGAACGTCGCGCGCATTACGTACCGACAGAAAAAAGATCATCTGCGGTGGGCCGTCTACCTTTATCTCCGACTTTTTCTTGACTGCTGCCACGCTGATTGGTGGTCCTGACCAACAGCCAGAGAAACGCAACGAGATTATGAGTCCGATTTTGAAGCTTATGTCCGTTTAGCTCTGAAAAGACAAATGTTGAAAATGGGTCAAGCTGAAGCATCGAAAAAAATGGGTACATGTAGTACTTAAAGGGGAGGGCGCCCAATGCAGACACAAAGAAGCATTCTACTCCATCATCACAGAAACAAAAGAAAGAAAGAAAGAGCAAAAGTAACTTTCTTTGATCGTTCTTTGTCGATTTCCACCTACCTTTCTTGGCTTGCCATCTAGAGTCTACTATTAATGCGATCATTCCTCACAGAATCACACACACTCACACTGTTCGTCTAAACCTCTCCCCATCTGTACATGACCATGTATACTCCTACTGACACCATGGCCTTCTTCTTGGATTTAGAAGAAATGTCGTTCTTCGACTCCCAGTCCACAACCCCGACCAGGTTGAGCTTTGACCGCCAACATGATCAAGATGAGCATCTCAAGCGTCTAGAGACTATCCCGAGTATGCTCCAAGATAGCAATGACGCAAGACCCAAGCCGTTCTCCCCCAGCCCTAGTCGCTCCCGACGGAGCTCGGATACGAAAGCAGAAGAAGAAGATATAGAAAAGGAGGCTGGATTTGCAGCCCCATCCTCGTCCAAAGAAGCTGCTCCGGAAAAAGACCCCAATCTGGTCGAATGGGACGGTCCCGAGGACCCCGAGAATCCCCAGAATTTCTCCAAAGCCAGGAAGTGGGCAATCACCATGTGCCTTTCTTCTCTTACCATATGGGTCACCTTTTCGACCAGTGTGTTTAGTCAGGCTACCCAGATTACTGCCGTCGAATTTGGTGTATCAGATGAGGTTATGATCCTGGCAACCAGTCTGCCGCTTTTTGTACGTTCTACAACCTCCCTTATCTTGGCCGCACGCTAACTATTCATTCATAGGGCTTCGCACTTGGTCCGTTGCTATGGGGTCCCATTTCGGAGCTCTTTGGCCGAAAAAGACCATTGTTCTTCGGCTTCTTTGTCTTTGTCATCTTCCAAATCCCTGTCGCCGTTGCTCAGAATGTCGAGACCATCATGCTTTCTCGTTTCTTTATTGGTTTCTTTGGCTGTGCCCCGTTGGCGATTGTCGGAGGAGCCCTAGCTGATATCTGGGATCCCGTCGATCGAGGAGTAGCAATGGCCTCGTTTGCTGGAGGTACTTTTGGTGGTCCTACCTTGGGCCCTATTATCGGTGGCTTCATTGTGCAGTCTCACCTCGGCTGGCGGTGGACAGCCTGGATTACCCTGATTGCTGCTGGTTTCTTCATGGTCATCGCCTTCTTCGTTGTCCCCGAAACATACCCCCCCGTTCTCCTTCAAAAGCGAGCAGCACGTCTCCGAGTCGAGACCAAGAACTGGGCTCTTCACGGCAAGTTGGATGAAAACCCTCCCAAGGCCGGCGACATCCTTACCCGATACGTCTCGCGTCCTTTCCAGATGCTCTTCCTCGAGCCGATTCTACTCTGCGTCACCATCTATCTTGCTCTGATTTACGGCATCCTGTATCTCCTCTTTGAGTCCTACCCATACTCTTTCCAGCAAATTCGTGGCTGGAAGAGCGCCGGCGTGGCGGCCTTGCCATTTTTGGGTATATTGATCGGAGTCTTGCTTGGATGCGGTTTCATCATCTACCTGACCAAGACCAGATTCGCACGCAAGATGAAGAAGAACGGAGGGGTCGTTCCCGAAGAGCGTCTTGTTCCCATGTTCCTTGGTTCCGTTCTGCTGCCCATTGGTCTCTTCTGGTTCGGCTGGACTTCCAACAAAGACGTTAGCTGGGTGCCTCAAGTGCTTGCTGGCATTCCCATCGGAGCCGGTATCCTCATCATTTTCATGCAGGGCTTGAACTACATGATTGATGTCTACTTGATGTTCGCCAACTCCGCCATCGCTGCCAACACCCTATTCCGAAGTACTCTCGGTGGTGGCTTCCCACTTTTTGCGACGCAAATGTACAAGACCCTGGGCGTGCCATGGGCAACCAGTCTTTTGGGATTCTTGACAGCCGCCATGATCCCTGTTCCGATCCTGTTTTATTTCTATGGCGCCAAGCTCCGTGCCATGAGTCGCTTCAACCCGAGGCTATAATCTCCCTCTATTCTTTCCTATCATCCGTTAGTTACACCACACACTGAACAGTGTACATAATTTTCTTTTTCTTTTTCTTTCTTTTTTTTTCCCTACTGCATTTGGGTCGGACTTGGCGTTTGATTTGATTTTGGATTGCATTGCATTGCACATATAGACGATAATGTGATGGACTTGGACAAATACATTGTACTCTAGGGTACGAATCATTCATATTTATTCAAGTTTCAAGAAAAGCACATAGGGGTATCATGCCATAATGCGATTGTGACACGGTCCATGTGGTAGGTATACCGTATTGTGAGGTGTCAACTCGGTAGTAGTACAATATTGGCAATGTCAGGACCAGATTGTGTATAGCGTTAATTGGAACACATCAAGATGATTGTTGATTGCATGTCAGGGACACGAATCGAGAAAGAGTGTACTGTAGGATAGTTGAAGGTATAGTTAGTTAGTTGGTTGGCCAACGAACGGACGATGACATCGTTCGTCCGGGCCAGCCGAGATCAGAGAGAGAGGCTGGCCCACAGTTGCGACTTCCCGCGCGAACGAACTACTTACTTAGTAGTAGTACGTGCTTGCTCTAGATGCCATGCCACCCTCCGTCGTACTACGAGAACATCCCCTCTTTATTCTTCATTCTCTCGACTCAGGTCTGCAAATTGTGCGATAACACTCACACTTGGGCAGAATCATCGGTATGAACTCCAGTGCCAGTGGAGTCACACCAGTTCTAGACTAACCCCAACGCTCAGCTAACTAACGAGCTATTGCTAAGAAATCCTTCTCGGCCCACCAATATCATCGGACGATGCGCGTTTCCCCAGACCCATAGTCTATTCGACCCCTTGACGTCTGACACGCAGTCAATACACATCATCCACGCCTGACGGTCGCAAATATCTCTCGCGGCAAACTCAGCAGCCGAATAATCCCTCCCTCTTCCGTGCAACGCCGCAATCGAATGATGAGCTTGAGTCGTGGGAAAGGAATCACACTCGTTGATAAACGACCTGAACAGGGGAGGTCTTGCAATCTGAATGGATACGAGACAATAAATAAAGTCGCGTGCGAGAGGCAGAGGCAGTTGCAGTGAAAGTAGCAGACAACCGCACCCCTTGGCAACTTTTCGTTGAGAGGGTTAAGGGTGAAGGGCAAGGGGAAAAGTGTCGTGTGTCCGGTGTCCCCGTCATGTCGCTGTTCAACCCCACCACTATCCTGGTGGCATTGCTACTGTTGTACATCTCCTCCTTCATCCTCTTCGCCTTCGTACGCATCGCGACCGGAATCTCCATTCAACGAATCGGCTACTTTTCGCTCCGCCGCATTTCGTACGCTCCCCGTGACGGCGTCCAGATCGATATCAGGGGTTTGGGGCTCTCGTTACATCGTCCCTCGTTCTCACAACCGACGTGGGTTCGACTGCGTTTGACCGATTTGAAAGTCACTATCGATCCGAAACAGCTCAAGAATGGTAACGATGGCACGCACGCAACCAATTCCTCGTCCTCGTCCGCCGCGGCGTCGAAAAACAATTCGCCCGAGATCCCGCAACGTGCGACTTTTGGTGGACCACCGAAAAGCTCGAAACGGAGCGAGACTTGGAAACGGCTGACAAGACTCAAGGAGCGGATTAAGCGGTTGCATAGTTATATACACTGGTTGGCTATGGTGGACGTACATGCCGCCAACACGTCCCTGTCCTTTGTCGACGCCGGAAGTATACAGGTTGGGTCGTTGACGTTGACGGTTGACACTCGGAGGAATATGGTGGAACGCGGTCGATTGTTTCGTCATAAGAAACAGCACTCACAGGAACCACGCCCGGCTGAATGGATTATGAACGTTCGGAATATCTTGCTTGCGGTCGATGGACGGGAGCCAATGGAGTTATTGGATAATCTTCAGGTCAATATCCACGGCCACCTCTACCGCGATTTGGAGGGTCTCAGAGATACATCTGTCGCTGTCAAGATTGGTCGATTACACTTTCCCTACGACGATCTGATGATCCTTAGCCAGCGGATTTCACGAAATCGCAAAACACACCATAGACAGGACACATTCAGCGAAACCGAGGATGAGATATCGTTTGCCGATTTTGTGGAAGAGCTGGACAAGCCCGGGTCCAGAGAGGAAGCTATTGTGCAGACCGTTGCCGATTCAAAGGAATTCGTCAGCTCAATATTGCGAGGTATTGAAGAAATCCAGGTCGCATTGAGCTTCTTCCGTATTTCAAGGTCGTTCCAACCGTCACTGAAAGAGCAGAAAGAGATGCAAATGAATCTGGTTACCCACGAAATCGGTATCGATCTTCATCGTATGGACCCGAACTCACCAGCTCATCGCATGTACTTCCAAAAACGCGACGTTGCCCATCAAGCTCTACTGGCCGCTATATCTCTATCCGTGAGCATGGAAGACGGTTCCGGGGTAACCGACAGACTTCTGTACATACCTATGGCTACAACAACCATCAAAACCACCCTACCTTCAAAGACCGTGAGCTTCTCCGACAAGCACGATGCATCAGAGCGCAATAGCAATGTCCTGTTTGCCAACGTCGTCATAACCTCTCCCTCTCTAGATATGGAACCTCGCCATGTTTCACAAGTCCTTCGAATAGCCGAAGCAAAGAAATCCTCTCCTCGGCGTAAAAAGCGTGACAACCACAGCATCATTTCGCGCCTGCTACCCAAAGCTAGAATCAACTTTTCCGTCCAGGAACCGGTGGTACGTTTCGTGCTTCCCATACCTAAAGAAGCTCCGGTCGATGGCGGTGACTACAACCTCCTTATTTCCTCCATATCGTCAGTGTCACTGGACATTGAATCCTTTCATTCAGCCGAGCCTGGCTTTCATTATTCCCTCTCATCAACCTACCGTGTTACCTCCCACCAGCTCTACTATCAGACGCCTGCAGGCCTCAAACATAACCTGCTACAAACACAAGACATGGAATTGCGCGTTCACTTGAACGCAACACCCGAAGTCTGCGTCTTTGTGTCGGGAAGTCTCAACTCTTTCTCGGTCCATATGGTCAATCCGCACGTCAACCGAGGCATCAAACAGGTCATTGAACAAATTCGTGCTCAAATGAAACCAAGAAACCGTATGCCGACTACAACCACGGAGCAAAAGTCGAGTGTCTTACGCCGTCTTCCTCCCTGGTTGATGCGTGTTCAGTTCGAGGCCAATGAATTGACTTTCGAGGTTGCTGGCCCACCTCCTGGGTCATCAAAGACAAATCGCGGTGTCGCTCTCCATCTCGATTCCTGGACCGCCGACTACCGAGCTCAAAAGCTTGAGCCCACCAGGTCTTCCACACGAAGACGAACATCCAGTCATTCCTACTCTAATATTGGAGAAGATCCTCCATTCCGCTTCCCTCCCACCTCTCCACCTCGGCGAACGGGCAACGGTCATGCCGATGGAAGAAGACTGGCCGTGCATATCCGAGGACTAGAAGGTTTCGTGATTGAATCTGAAGATTACATGGAGCCCGAGTCTTTTCTATCGCTACCGCGGTGCGAAGTTGCACTAACCACGCATAGTGACCTTCAAGGTCCGATCTTTCACGTCAACTCTAGCATCAAGGCTCTTTACCTCGAGTTCTCGCTGTACCGCACTTACTCTTTGGGGGTCGCAGTCAATGTACTTGCAGAAACGTTCATGCGATCTTCTGCAACAAAACGATACACCTCCCCATCTATGGCCTTTTCAGCTTCACTACCTCCTCATCCGCGGTCCCTAACGCAGCGCGCAGAGCTTACTACAGTCGATGTTCGCGTGGGGCTTGTACGAGTCAAAGGCATTATGCCTAGCAACCCACGTTTGATGTTGCAACTGTATGGTGTCGCGGCCGGCAGTCATCGTTGGTCGGCTCCATTCTTTAGATGCCAACTTGCCCGCTTGCACGTCGCTGCACCGAAAGTCCAGAACGTGTGGGCGCGAATATTGTCGATGAGTACTGTCAGAGTTGATCTGCGAGAGTCTAAACGTCGATTTGGCGATGAACTACGAGAGGAACGATCTATTGATGTCTCGGCGGACTGGATCCGGATCGGCGTTCCACATCACTTGATAATGCATCAGGTATTCGACAACTTTACGGTCACTTTCAAAGCGCTAAAAACCTTATATCAACATTTCAAGACAAACTCGGACATTGATGTTCTGGAAAAAGAACCAGAAGGACCCAAGATAGTACCGCGGATATCACTACGCAGTCGAACGTTGGCCTTCCAACTAGAAGACGACGCGTTTGAGTGGAAGCTTGGTTGCATCTATCGAGCGGGTCTCGTGGAGCAACGCCATCGTATCGCCCGAGAGGAGGCATTTAGACTGAAGCTTCAGAAAGTTCGGGACGCAGAAAGTAGACGAGCTTCGTCGCGCTTTCGTACGCATTCCGCCCATCCAGAGTCTCGGCTAGGACGAAGGAGTGACGACCGGAGACGAAGTGCAAGTATAGGCCCGCGGGAATCCAGACGATCATTCGACGATGAGCCCGACAAATATGGGCATGCTCGCTACAGAACCGACGGGGCTGCAAACATCTCGTCTTCGGCAAAAGTGTCGGAGAAGGAAGCTTGGGCTCGCTTGCAGGAATACAATGCCCGCACTTGGAAGTCGAAAATCGACGCTGCTATACAGTTCCAGTCCAAGTCTATTAGTGAACTTCGGAACATTTTTGCCGGCGCCGACCAACCTCCAGAGGATGTCGAGGACGATGAACCGATTCTCGCTATTCCTAATCGTCCGGCACTCATGGCTGTGCTGATTAGTGATGTGCATTTAGTCGTTGATAAACCGTCGTTTCCAGTCGAGGAGTACTCGCGATTCCTGCACAGAATCGGCAAAGGCATGCCTGTTGATATGAAGTTCTCTCTTTTGATACCCATGAGCATTCATCTCGATATGGGCGAAGCAAGAATTACACTTCGTGATTATCCTCTAGACTTGCTTCATATTCCTGCGCTACGTCCTGGCCAGTCTTCGCGAGTACCGAGTTGGTCTCTACAGACGGATTTCGTCATTGCAGAAGAATACCGCAACCGCGAGTCGACGCGAGACGTTCAGGTCTGTGTCGTGCCACCGAGTAAACTTGCCGACGGCCAAATGAGCGATGGCTTCTATGTCACCGTACGACGAACCATAGCTCCAGTCAAGACGTACTCCGAGCCAACTATCGACATCAATACAAATTTGCCAACGAGCATCACTTGGTGCATGTCCTATCAGCCGGTCATTCAAGATATGATGAAGATAATTGAAGGTTTCACAAAGCCTGAGGTCGATCCATCAGAGCGCGTTGGATTCTGGGACAAGATCAGGTTGAGCTTCCACTCTCGAATGAAAGTAAGATGGAAAGGTGACGGCGACGTTCATCTACGCTTGAAAGGATCCCGTGATCCATACATAATTACAGGATTCGGTGCTGGTTTCGTGATGTGTTGGCGAAAAGATGTACAGTGGAACATTCACCCTAATGATGACCCTAAAGAGTTCATGACCGTCACAAGCGGGGAGTACGTGCTTGCAGTGCCGGATTACAGCCACGAGGCACGCTATACGTACGAGTATGCCTTGGAGAGCACCAGAGGACAATCTCCCAATGGCCAAGCAAAGAATGCTGCACATTTCAAGAAGGTGATGATGAAACTGTCGGGTAGTGTCAAGTGGCTCGCCGGACTGGTGTTTGAACGTAATGCCGATACTGGTCGGTCTTTTGAATTCAAGTCCCACTACGACGTGGTTCTACGGAATCCTCATTATATTGACGAGTCACAGAGAAAGGTATGTCTTTAAAAATCTACGTGTTGCGTGATATGCTAATTCACGTCAACAGGACTACGACGCCTATCGTGGCTTCCGAAGCAACCATATCCACCTTTCTGTCGCAATTTTGGCTCCAAATAGTGCCGACCAGACTAGACCAAACTACAACACCGTTCACCTCACTCCGCGTCTCTTCACCCACTTCTTCAACTGGTGGTCTCTATTCTCCGGAGTCATGTCTCTTCCTGTCCGGCAAGGCCCTCTTTGGCCTGGCATTACCAAGACTAGCAAAAAGTTTGGTCGTCACTTGGCTACTGTCAAGTATAAGCTGCTTCTCTCCCCTCTCTTTGCTTCGCATATCTACAAGCACAAAGACCCGGAAGATTATGGAGAGGATGTGGTTACTGCCACTGGCATCAAGGTCCGTCTTGCCAATTTCAAATTCGATCTACATCAAAGACGTGAGCGTGTACAAGCTCCTATCAAAGGTCGTCTCAAGCAGATAAAATCCACTGCTATGCGTATCAATCGTGCCGAACTGGACTTTGAGGCAGCTGACTTTAGGGCTGTCTCTGCCAGTATTGAAGGGACTACTTTGGACGGCATCCTGGAAAATCACGGAGAAATTGTGGAGTCATTCCAGCAACCCCTTCCTGCGGTTGATGTGTCCCGCTTCCATATCCCAGATGAGGACTATACCTGGATCGATATGGATGATTTCGTCGAACTGGACTGGATACTCCCTCAAGAGTCGAATCCCAAGACCAAAATCCTGCCTCTTGCATATACCCCGCGTTTCACGTACTTTCGACAGACCGATCATGGCGATTCGCCAGTCAACGAAAATGGAGTCAACCAATTCGGCGATGAACCGACCCACGAATGTGTCATGTCGCAAGGAAATGACCCATGGCAAGTGCAAATGGACCTTATCAAGGACCGTCTAGCCAATCTTGATATACAAGCCAAGAACCATGAGCTGCAACTTAGTGAGCACGAGTTACAGCTTGCTAATGCAGGAGAAGAAAACCACGAATTGAAAGTCAAGCATGAGTTGCTGGTTCGTCAAGCCGAGGCTTTGGTAAGGCGTCGCAAGTTCCTGAATGCTGGGTTACGACGTCTCGAGAGGCTTGTCCTTGGGCAAGAGTCTCCGACTGACACCAGAAGTGATGACGACCAAGGCAGTGATTCTTCATCCAGAAGTGATGACGAATCCAACAGTGACGAGGATGCGCCTCAACTAGAAACGAACTATGTAGCTCCAGATATTGACTCGGTCAATGACTTCAATAATCGGTTCACCATTCACAACCCGCAAGTCAAATGGAACAATTCACTACGAGATATTATGGTCAGATACGGCCATCAAGTCAGTCAAAGACGTGGATTCGTTTACTACATGTCGCAACAAGCAGTCAAGTTCATTTCGGATATTGTTGCTGAACAAAACAAGAACAATCGCCGACGAAAGGGGTTGTTTGACGAGTCGCCAGCGCGCGAGGAGGTGGGAGAAAAAGAAGATGATGATAGTGTTCAAGACCGTATCGAACAGTTACTACATGACGCTAAGCGATTTGTGAGCGCGGATGATCCTTCAACTGCATCGGCATCGGCATCGACTGCTGAACGCTCTCGTCCACGCTCCGCCGACTTCAGTGAGCACATATCGCCAGATTTCACTCCACAGCATAGCTATCACCTGCGTCTTATTGCGCCTCAGATTCAATTGCAAAGTGACAAGAATCCACGCTCCGTCACACTCGTGACAGCGAAAGGCATGACTCTCAAAGTGCTATCTATCATGGACAAGCGTCGGGTCAGCGACGACGTTAGCGGTTTGGTACAGCGCCGGTTCTCGTTGAACATGGACGGCGCTCAATTCTTCGTTGCAACGCAGAAGAATCTCAAAGCCCATTTGCAGTTCTACGCAGGCAACAAATATGGCAATGCACCGGGATCAGCATGGCCGCCTTGGCTTACGTTGGAAGCCATGTTTGACTTTGAGCTTCTTCCATTCGGATTCTCAAGAATTATTCAGCGGACTTCGGCAAGTCTTCGATACGACAAGTACAATAACCTTCGTCTCAAATATAATGACGAAGTATCACAAAACGACGGCGATGCTGCGCATTATCATGATGCCGCCGATGGACGCGTCGACCAGGTCTGGGTGGACTTTCCAGATGTTAGAGCTATCTGTGACTCTACCGAATACTATTCGATCTACATTATTGTCTTGGATTTGTTGCTGTACAACGAACCGTTAGAAAAGGTCAGGAGTGAGAAATTGGAAAAAATCATGTTTGCTTCGGATTTCAGCGATTTGCGAGGTGCACCGGAGACTGTACACAGATTGCAGGAACGCATCCGCCAGCTTGAAGAGATCAAAGAGTACTTTCAAGTACAAGCCCATCGTCTCGACACTCAGGGTTGGCAGGATAGGATCTCACTTGAAAGGGACTTGGCCAGTTGCGAGGAGGAGTTGTTCTTTATAATGAAGGCCATCACAACGTCGCAGAGAAGGACTGACGAGCGAACTTTGTCCCAGTCTAGTGCCTCGATGCGGTATTGCCTGTCAGCCTCTGATGTTGTTTGGCACTTGATGAGAGACAGGAACGAACCATTGGTGGAGTTCCAGCTACGCAATGCTTCATATGAGCGAACCGACAATACAGACGGGTCGAACCACAATTTGATCGAAGTTCAACGTCTGTACGCGTTGAATCTGTTGGAGAACGCTATTTATCCGCAAATGATCGTCCCGTATATGGATCACAAGAGCCGCACTGAAATGAGCGGCGATATGATGCTTCGTGTGCAGTGGTACATGCTGGAAGCTGTTGCTGGTATACCGGTTCTGGATCAGTTTGAAGTGAATCTGTTCCCGCTCAAGGTTCAGCTAGAGAAAGAGCTAGGAAAGAAACTGTTCGAGTACATCTTCCCTGGTGTCGGCTCCAACGCGTTTGAGAATGGCGGCTTCTCCCCGTTCATGGTCAAGCACATCAAGCCCATGAACGAGGACGACGAGGAAGAGGAAGCCGACGCAAGCGGCGTTGGAACCCCTGATTTCGTGTCTACACCACGCAGTCAGGGTAGCACTTCCACTGGAGAGGATCCGCAAAATCTTACCGGTGCTGGCTCTATTGAGCTGAGACTACAGCCTACAATGACATTGCCGGACAATAGTCCCAAAGTAGCTCAACCGACACGTTCAAACCGACTCAAGGTGCCGCCGTTGACAAGACTCACCAAAGACAAGACGGATAGACCGGGTCTTGGTCTTCGTCCGTCCACTCAGGGTGGTATCAGCAAGAAGAAGTCTACGGAGAGTTTGCGTGCACTGACGCGAATACCTACCGAGAAGTCGATTGGAGCAGCATCCAATGCATCCGGCAGCACGGGTGAGAGCAAGCGATTCTCGCTGGTCAAAGGCTCGAAGAAGGAACAGACCGACGACCTTACGCAGATGATGTCGCGCGCTTCGAATTATATGATTCTCGCGCATGTCAAGATCAACGACGTCGTTCTCTGTCTCAGTTACAAAGGTAGAGGAGATCGCAACATTGAAGACGTACACGATTTCGTGTTCCGTCTGCCTGTTCTCGAATACCGCAACAAGACGTGGTCGAATCTCGAACTTGCTTTGCGTCTGAAGAAGGATGTCATTAAAGCATTGATCTCGCATGCCCCAGCCATTCTTGGCAATAAATTCTCTCACCCGCGGCCCAGCAAGCAGCAGCAACAAAGACTCAGAGAGCTAGCATCTTCGTCCCAAATGCTTCCGGCCTCCGACACTGCCCTCAACAGCACCATCAACCTAGCCTCGGCAACACAAAGCCTAAGCAGCCGCGACTCAGCCAGCAGCCATCGCAACGCTCTCGTGTCAACATCTGCCTCTTCTTCATCGGGTCATATCCACGGCCCTTCCTCACTATCGCAATCCGGCAGATCCGGCGCGGGGACGTATCCACTCGCGAAATCCGTCTCGTATTCCTCGTCCAGCAATCTAAGTCTTTCCCGCGAGCCGAGTATTATGATAAATGATTCCCCGGTGACAAAGGACGATAGTTCAATTGCTGCTTCGTCCAAACGGGACTCGAGAGAAGAACGCAGGCCGATGACGGCGCATAGCATCGGCGGGTTTTCGCAGGATGAGAGGTGTGTTATTCAGTTGCCGTTATCGATATGAAAAATCATTACTAACTTGTGGTTAATAGCTCGAGAAGAAGTATCCGCAGTCTGGGTCGCAAGCTCCTTCACCGTCACACCGTCAACGACTGACCTTCTTCCAAGAACCACCCCTAAATACAAATACCACAACATACAAACCCACCATCATTTATGCATATGCATATACCCCCAATTCCTCATCATCAAATGCATTCTACCCCCCGGCGTTCCATCCTCATTTTCTCTTCCTTCAATCTATATACTTTTTGCTTTTTGTCCGATTTCGTCAATGTACATGAATATGGCATGCGTGATGTAACGGCCTGGTTTTATTCTCTCTTCTCTCTTCTTCTCTCGTTTTTGAAACTTTTGGGATACCTTTTTATTTTTCTTTTTCCTTCTTCGATGCGATGCTATTGCAATTTTATCATTGTGTGTACTGTGCTGGAATGCGGTCTTCTTCTTTTTTCCCTTTTTCATTAATTTTCTTGGGTCTGGTTTTTATGTGTTTTTTTGGCAGCAGGTAGATCGGATATATAGATAGGTTTTTTTTTTCATTTATTCAAATTTTCTTTCTTTCTTTCTTCATTGCATTCTTTAAGCTCTTTGGATAGTAGATTTTAGGTAGGCATGGTTTCAAAAGTGTCAGTTATCCAGATACATATACAGACAAAACTATCGAAGTCATTTATCCATAGTCATACATGGCTCGAAAGAAGTACAATGAAAATAATATCAAACTCATTCCTCGTTATCAATCATGATGAAACGCGCAATTTCGAAAGGATGGGATGGGATGGAGGGAGGGGGAAATAACGGTGAACGCTGCATTGATGACGTGTAACGGAAAGATGGAAAACAACGAGTGAAAGAAAAAAAAAAGGCCGAGTCCGTGGAGAAAAACGCCGCTTGTATATTCCGTTCCCAGGGTGAAATATGTAAGATAGATAGACAAAGTGGTGAAAAGCATTCTGTTGAGGGGTATAGATATGTGGTATTATCATAGAGTACAAAAGTGGATGCGAGACTCGGGACAGATTATTGTTTCTCGAGGTCGCGATTCGGGTCGATTGTATGATTATGATTATTATGGGTGGTTGTGGGCGAGGTGGTTTCGCGGTCAGGGCGAGAAGCGCTTCGTTCAAGGCCGCCGGCGCCGATGGTGCCTTCTTCGGCGGTCACGGCGGCTACAAAGTTCTCCTCGTCGCCTGCAGCTCGAGCGTTATGGTCTGCGACGTCGTGGACGGCGCCCGGCTCTTCGGTCGTAGATGATCTTTCCGGAGAAGTCTGTTTTTCGCGGGCTGTGAATGGTAAGATACGAGCTTGGAACGAGTTCATGCGTGTGCGTGGGTTGGCGGTGATGTCGTCGGTGAAGGGCTCGCCGCCGTCGTTTCGTTGTACGAGACCCCATGTTTCTTTTTCGCGACGGAGTTCGGCGCGGACCCAGGGGAAGGTGATGAGGGTCCAGATACCGGCCCAGGCAAAGGGGAGCGACCAGCCGAGCTGTTGTGCAGTTAGCACCCTTTTCCAAAAAGTCATTTTTTTTGGGCTGTACATACTGTATAGGCGACATTGATCGGAGTGGTGAAAATAATGGCCGTAATAGCAGCAGCCGCAATTAAAGATCCTCCAGCCCAGAAACAGTTCATCTCGAACAGCATACGCCGGAAATACGGACTCGACAAGTACCGTTTTCGAAGCGCATAGCGATAGCTCTGGCCACCGCCCCCGTCCACGGCAACGATATCTTCAACGAGCACGTATAGAGCGGTAGGCATTACGGAACCTTGCGGAGTCGAGGAGATGCGGAATGGGGCTTTGTGGCCGGACATGCGGAGAATGTCGAGGGTGAGGTGGACGGCGCCAAAGTAGAACATGACGGTAGGAAGAGGCATGGCGAGTAGACGGACTGATGATAAATTAGTAAGTGGGTGTATGCAAGCTGGTAGATGACATACTGTATGGGACAGGGTGAACGGTTCCACTGTATTGAGATGCGTCAGTCTACGCAAGTCTGGCGTTGAAAGGTACAGACTTACACAATCAATTCCACAGCCAACATCAACCACACAATGGTAAAGTTGATTTGGAAAAAGTCAAGCTGTGCATCACTTAGTATAGACCGCCCATAGATCAATTGAAAGAGACTCACCCATGATTTACGTGCATTGAGCGGCCGAGCTCGTGAACTACTTCTGATCAAGTTATACAGTCGATAAAAGTATTCAAAAACGGAAACACCCCCCAACGCCGCAGTACTGATGGAAAAGACCAGATTTAGCGACAGACTCGTTCCATATCGAAGCGCAAAATAGAGGATGAGCGGTTGGGCGAGTGTGTCGATAACGAAGAGCGTCCAGAAGAATGCAATGGAGCGCTTTCGCTGGCGCAGAGAGTATGGGAGTGGCGGAGGACCTTCGCTGGTGTCGACGACGGTGTCGACGGCGGTATCGACAGGGTCGGCCATTGAAACGATTAGGTCAATTGCGATGCACAGAGGTGTCTGTCGATGGTGTTGATGGGCTCGAAATTTGGCTGGTTTTCTGCTTTATTGAGTGAAAACCTTCTGCCGGCCGACGGTCATGACGACAGGTGGGTGAAATCGGGTTGCGAACCGTATACCGGAGAATCGGCGAGAATCGACGAAAAGCTAGATCGATTTGTCTTGCCTTTTTTTAGTTTGAGATGTGTATGATCGTGGTTGTTGAGGTCTGATGAAAAAGTTAACGTAGTCAGTCGGCTAGTTAAATCCGGTCCAAGCGCCAAGGCGACATGCGATCATATGACATCATGGCCTGAGGCTTTAACTTATCTTTTGTTTAAGTTAGGTATGATGATGATCAGGAATGCTGTCTTACTTGATTCGTACTACATAGTAGTTAACGGTTACTTGATTATCAAGTATATGCTGTCTGTTATTATAGAAGAGAATCACCAGAATACGAGGTAAACGACATCACAAGCCGTCAGTCATATTCTAGCAGGGCCTCGAGGCATCGCGGCATCGCGATCTGGCTAGAGATGGAATATAATCTGCATAATTCATGATTATGCTTTCCACAATTAAACTACTAGGGGACAGCTCTGAAGATCCTTTCACCTCACAGAGAACACTCGTCGGCGCCGTCGCATGTCGGCCGTAACAAACACCGACCAGGCTGATGTTCTATCCGGAGGACTCCGGCACAGCCTCACTAAGTAGTCAGCCATGAGGAATGCCGGCAAATGAGTTACTGGCAACTGCAAATGGATATTCCACTGATATACGTAGTCTAAAAGAAGGTGCCAGTCTTTAAAACGACAGTAATGAGAGGATAAGACAAAGTAAAACAAAGAACGAACAGAGATAGACATATGACGCTAACCCTACAATACGGAAAATTTCCTGTTTAGTCTTAGTACATCTTATCCTTACCCTGAGCCCTAAGCCCTAGGTGTCACGAACAAATAACTGCAGTCTCGTCAGTATTTGAGCAGAAAACACATGAATTCCCTCATCTAAGTTAAGGATAATAATCTGAAGGAAGTCTTAAGACACTCAAGCTCCATATCTCTGGCGCTGAAATACAGGTCTCTTGCCGACCTGACTCCTGCTCATTCTGGCATCAGACACAGAAGGTGGATTTGCAATTGGGGCTAACGAGACGGGGTTACTCGGAAAATCCTTGTTGGCACTCAGTTCAACTTAAATGTGATAGTCTTCGGAAGATTGCACTTCATATTCAGTTGTATGTTGTTCAATGTCATCGGGAAACTGGTCCTCCGGGTCGTCTTCTATATGCATGGCCTCATTTGTGGACAGTTGCAGACTACGACCACTTATTCGAGCACGAGTGACTCGAGGTTGCCTGCCAAAGGTACTTTTGTGGACTGCTCCTCTCTCTTCTTCCACGTATGTTGGGGAAGGGCGGTACTGAACATGTCTTCGACCGGCCGCATATCCATTTTACCTGTGCTGTAACCGTAATTTGTATTTGAAGGGCCACAGAAATGCATCGATCCCCAATTTCCAGATACCTGGGTCTCTGTATCTGGGACTACAAGCGATAAGGTTACCCGGACTTGCACATATGAATGAAGGTTCTTTGATCCACTCGTGAGACCCCCAAAAAGCACTGAAAGCCACCTTTCCGAAACCTCACTCATAGCGAACCGATGGGATGAACTTTTTAGACTAGAAATTTTCAGAATACTAGGAGGGCAGCCGCGTTGGCTTTCAGAAGACTTGAAAGACCACATATATCGATGGGACAGCATTCAAATAGTCAAAGATAACGTAGATCAATGGCTCGGGGATGTTGTTTGGTCAAAATAGGTAGTGACATCTGGACATCTTAGGAGGAAAAGTCTTGAAAAGTTAGTATTGATAAGGCGACTGGCTACTTTCATGGATTGCATAGCTAGTTATTTCGTTTTCATTCTTTTCTTTTTGATTAATGAGATTTAATCCAATGAATGAGATTCCCCAGTTGGCAGCGGCATAGTTCAACTCTGTTCAAGACCTTTCACAGAGCCACTGCCATAACAAGAACTACAATCAACACAATGGGTACCAATATATAATGGCCCAGGTAGCCCAGTGGAGAAACATTGTGTTGAAGAAGCTTCATTTGCACATCATCTCGCGGCACGAAGACGCCATTGGCGTGTACAGCCATCCTCGATCTTCGCTCTGGATGCTCCGGACGCCGTAAAAGATATGCGATTGGAATCCACAGGTTGCTAAGAGTCAAATAGGTGATATGTAGCATGGGTGGCCATGCTACCGTGGTGAGTAATCTCATAAGTAAGGCTGGAAGAACAGTAGAGCTGCCACTCGCATTGTCGCCACTCAATGCTCCATATAGTGAGAGCGAAAATGAACCCAAGGTAGCAACGAAAAGAAAGAAGCTGTAGAGAAGTCCATTGTCTATCAGATCTTTGCGCAGCTTCTTATATCTTGGGATTTCCATCATGCGATTCCACGAGTTGGCGCTGCTGCCGGTGACAAAAGAACCTTTTGGTTTCTTCGAGACGCAGTGGTATCGAATGATCGCAAGAATATGGGCTAGGTAGATGATAAGCTTGTTGTATACTAACTTGCATGAGATTATTTGCTGAGTACTTACTGCTTGCCAGCCAGCTGTTCTCCAAATGGGCAAAGGGCGCGATGCGGAAACCCGTGTGGGCGGCCTGTACCAATCCATGTATCCAAGTTAACGCAACAAGCAACACAGCCAATATGACCTGAATCTGTACTATCAACGGCGAGCTTGCTGGAACAAGATCACCCGAAGCGAAAAGAACAGGAACAGCAGCAAATCCGAGCATGTAACCAACTAAGCCGAGGACAATGACCACGCCGTTAATGGTGATACTCCATTGCAGGCGCCGTGGAATGGCTTTATTTGCATCGGAGAATAACACGGATGGCTGTTGTGAATGTCCAAGCTGCCATCTGTTCCTTTGAGCAATATGACCATCCAAGGAAGTCGGCACCAACCCAAATTGCAACGGCTCTAGGACCTGAAGTGTCCGATATCCGAGCCCCTGCAGTATCAAGGAGAGCTGCCAATCCTCAGAAAAGGAAAATGTCGGATACCCACCGACATCAACGATGGCTTTGCGACGAAAAACGGCACCTGACCCGGCATCAATAGCTGAAGTCGTCCGATCAAGCTCGGAATTATGGCATGTGTAGAAGTGTGTCCGGGACTGTTGCAATGGATCGCCATCCGGCAAATTGTAATAGTATTGCCGTGTTGTGAGCAAAGCAGCTTGGGGATCTTTGAGCAGATGAGGAAGCGTCGCTCGCAAGAATTCGGATTTGGGCATGCAATCAGCGTCCAGGACCGCACAAAACTCTGGTTGGAACTCATTTCGCAACTCGAAGAGCGCATAGTTGAGGTTTCCAGCTTTAGCAAAGACACGACCGGACTGGTGTCCCCGTGAATGATAGGACAGGTGAGGCCATTGGGAGCGTAGACTTGCAATGGCGTCACGCAAAGCATTCGATGCTCCGTCATCTAGCAGAAGTACTCGGAATTGGGTGACTGGATAGTCCATGGAGCAAGCCGCGCGGACAGTGTCCAGAACCACGTCCATCGGCTCTCCACAACAGGGGATCAGGATATTGACTCGAGGTAGATGATCGTTACCAAGGAGCCGAAGTCTGTCCCTAGGACGGCTTTGACCTGACTTGCTTGCTGATACCGTGAGAAGCTGATCATTACGGGGTGCACCTTGCGAAGAGTCAGCTTCAAGTCACACATGTCACCAGGTTTCATTATCCTCTTACGAGCAAAGATATACTCGACAAGAAGCATGAGCCATATTTGCCATGCCTGCTGCGGTGCAGTGAGCACTAAGATCAAACGAACGAGAAAGTAGAGATGGAACGCCCAGATAGCTGCCTGGGACGTAAAATAAAGCGCCTTTCGGTACTTTAGACTATGGCGAATGCGATCATCTGGTGGCAACTCCTGTATGTCATACTCGTGTTTTGATAGCATTGCGGGACAATGATCAAGTGATTGATTATCCTTGTTGTTTCGTGTTGACCTGAAAGAGCCCAACCGTCTCTCCTTTGAGAGGCTTTGCAAAATTTCCTGGAAATGAAAGCAAGACTGTACTCTAAATTTCCCTCATGATGCCGAGAATTCGAATGACTGAACGAGTGGGAAGGAATCCACGACGCTCAAACAAAATATTGCAAGATGTGAGGCCATTATTCCCCTGAATCCATGGCGGTGTGTGTGTGGCTTGTCTGAGAGACGTAGTCCTGCTGGTCGATTGGCTGGCGTAGAATAGGGTTGATCCACAGTACCGGTAGCTTCCGCATCGGGCTAAGATGAAGCTCACGATGAGTTCTGTCAGCAACCCTAGCAACCCTCGTTAACCCTAAAGCATCTGAGCCTTATCGACATTTGCCAAGAGGTATTTGTAGTCTCACGTACTGTCTACTGGGCAGTGGGTCAGGATTATCGTAGAGTCATTTCTCCAGTTGACGTAGCTGATCAGGTACTCAAATTGCGAAGCATGGGTAGTCTATCTCTGGCAATTTCTCGTATGATGTGGGCTTTCAACATGGAACCCGCGTTGGACGAAAAGGGGCAGCGGATCTTGCCCGATGCTAATAGATTGGCTCAGGGCTTCGTTTGTATGCCGGAGGAGATATCCCGCTCATATTATGCCAAGGTCAAAGGTCAAGGCGGATATGATCGTCAAATAGTGGAAGGAAGCTGGGAGACAGTGCTTGAGTGCTGAAACGAAGCAGTAGTTGCTCTTACCAATGAAATAAGTTTTTTGTTAGTACTCGTTGATAGCTAGTTCGTATGGTGCTTGATTACGTTTTAAGGATTCAGTCAAATTAATGTTGAGCTATTTGAACAAACCAATAGCCATTTCTATGATCCTATTCTCGGAGAAAGTCGTCGAGAGTACGTGATGCTGTCGTTAGGTGGGAAAGAATTTAACCCTAACCCAAGCCCCAACTTTAGGGTTAATAGCTACACACTCGCGATAGAAGCACACCACTGCTTAGTCCACCTCTCCATCATCACACCATCAATAGCCTTCGCATCTCTCAGCTTGTTACTAGCCTGTTCTGCGTTACTTGTCTCCCAAGGAACCCTCTTGTTGACGTTATATTGCCCCTTATTAACGGAGCCAAAGAGTCCATCAAAGAAATCAATGAGCTTCAACGCAGGATTGGCGCGAAGCAAGGCTTCCGTTTGCTGATCAGATGTTGGAGATGTGGTTTTCAAGATTTCTGAAGCGCTGTTCTTGAGTTTCTCTATCCATTCTGTGGGAGAAACTACCTGAACGGTTGTACCGGCCTCCTGCTGTAGGGCAGCGGTGATGGATGGTAACAATGACTTCCAGGACGATCTGTGAGGGTTTAAAACATTGAAAACACTGAGACCATGTCTATTGGAGTCCGTGGCAGCTTCCAAGCCAATCTCAGAAATAATATCCGCCACAGTATCGATAGTTAGCCAGTTAATCGACGACGTATCACTACCATCTGCATCGTTCTGCAGAGAGCTGGGAATCACTCCCAAGGCTTTCGAGCCCAGTACCAAGGAAGGTACCCAGTCAGCCACGTTCCAATGACCATCACTTCTGGCAGGACCAGCAATCTGGCCTAATCGTAAAATTGAAACGTTCCGGAGATTCAATCTTTCCGCTGCGTGGGCAAGAAGTCGTTCGGCAATGTACTTACTTTCAGCATATCCGGCGGGGGCTGCGGCGCTGATGTTGGGGATTACGGCTTCGGGGATGAGGTTCTGGGAAGAGTCTCTTTGCTCTCCTGGTTGGGTGCCATCAAAGTCCATCACAGCACTGATAGATGATACAAAGACGAAAGCCGCTTGTTGGTCAGATTGTGCACACAATGACGACAAGTTCACAACCCCGGCAAGTTGGGCGTTGAAAGATTGAAGCGGGATGTTGAAGTCTACTCTCCATGCATTGTGAATTATGAGAGTGGCCTGCTCCTGGATGCTGGCGTACATGTCTTCTGAAAGGCCAAGGGTTTTTGGCTCTGAAAGATCGGACTTTAGGAACGTCACTCTATCTTCCGGGAAATTTGTAGGTAGACTGGAATCCAATGACCGGTTGCGTTGCTCTTGCAAGTCCTTCGAATCCAAGGAACGATTGAGACAGTATATATGACGGACACGAGAGTCTTCGAGTAAGGCGCGAAGAATATAGGAGCCGATTGAGCCGGTAGATCCAGTTAGAACGACAGTAGCCTGCTCAACCGTTCCCGAGCGAGTATTTTTAATTCTGGCCTGAATGGCATCAATTCCTTTGGTGTATTTGTCCAAGGTTTCTTGTCGGCTACGCAACTGTACTGGCTTTTTGGCTTTGACCGATGCTTCAACATCACTGACCAATTCTTGCAGCGCAGTTGCCAGCAGGGCGACTGTTGGATGAAGGTATATCGTGCTTGGCTGTATCGAGCGAATAGAGGATCTCGAACGAAGAAGCCGAACAAGCCTTAAAACTTGAAGAGAGTCCATTCCGTGATCGAAAAAGTTGACATCTTTGTCAACTTCGTCCGCATCCCACTTGGCGACATCAATAATAGAGCTTCGAATGAGGTTCTCTATTCCTTCGATTGTTTCCATCTCTGCTGATTTGTTCGCAACGGGAGTCCACATGGACTCGACATCATCATAAACACTGGCTATTTTCGTAGCATACTGCTTCCATGTCTCTGCACGTCGGATAGAGCCCTTGAGTGTTCTGAGAATTGGCATATCACTATCCGTGAACAATATATGTGATTGTGATACCTGCGCATATCCTGGAGAAAGACTATTGGCGTACTCAACGCTTGGCCATAGGCGCTGAATAAATTGTGCTTTCTCAGTCGCCGTCGTAGGACGCTTTGATTCCACTGGTTCGATCAACAAACCCGGCTCAAACCGCTGATGTCCAAACATCAACGCCGCGGAGACATCGGGGTGTTTACTGATATTACTCTCGTACGCAATGGGATTGATCTTCTCGCCATGGAGGAAGACAATAACGTCGTCTGAGCGGGAAGCATGCGTCCAAGTGTTAGGGAGTTCCGGATGCGGAGTGAAAAGGTCTTTTGTGCGGAAAACCTGTAGATCAGGGTAAATCGTGAACACAGTCTGATATGGCTCGGTCTTCGGCGAACGCTCCCACACGAGTTCCGCAACACCTGTCGCCGAGTCGTCGAATTTGGCACCTAGCGCAGGATGAATCTGAATATAGTTCCAATCTTTTTTAAAATTGTACTCCAGGGGGTACATGGTTGGTATCGGACCTGACTCAGAAGATCCAAGAAGAGAAGTCAGCTTGATTTTGGTGGCGATTACGTCGCCAAAAACTTTCGGGAGACTGCCCCCTGAGAAGAGAAGCATTTTCAATCTTCGAGAGATCTCATCTAGCAAATTCTCGTCTTTTGAAATACCTTCAAGCGTCAACGGGGCCATGGTCGCCCAGTCTGCGGTGGTGTGCTTGAGGATTTCCAATAGAGCTTCTCCAGTAGGTGGAATTCCCGGTAAAGGCAGAATAACTGTAGTGTTGTTGAAAAAAGGATTGAATACTCCGAAGTGTACACCTGCTGGCTGCGTAGATCGTTAGCCTTAAATATGCCTGATGACGAGATACCTCAAATATTAAAAGGCGCATTCACATGTCCCAAAGGAAGTAGAAGCACATTCCTGTTGTTTCCTGTCAGGGAATTCAGCATTTCAAATCCTTCTGGAGGAGCCAATCCGATATTTTGCGCGGCCCGGGATATATATTCATGGCTGATACGCATGGGTTTGGGGAAGCCTGCTCGGGCCAAATATAATTAATATATGTCCTTCGTGGTACGTATCAGCTCGTCTGCAGCTTTTCTGACCTGTTGATCCAGATGTGTGAACGGCAAACGCAGTTTGACTTTCCATCCCACTAAGCTTTTTATTGAAATTGTACTCCGGTTGGGGTTCGTTCAGCAACTCGTCCAATGATTTAAGCTCGATCACTGTTAAAGATTTCCTTTCCGACAAAAGTTCGCGGACTGGGGCGAATTGCGTGTCTGTTGTCATAAGTACAGAACAATTGAGGTCGTTGAGTAATTGCATATTCGCCGCAACACTGTTTCTCTCGGAAATGAGAAAAATCTTAACCAAAGAGAATTATCATTAGCACAAAAATGTTCCTTCTCAAAGATATTCAAATGTGACTTGCATGGAAACCAGCTTTCATTGCCGCAACGAGTGTAATAGCACATCGCGGGTCATTGGCAGCTAGGAATGCTAACGGCTCCCCGGTGTCCTTTCTACCTAGAGTGGCCTCAATTTGATTAGCAACGCCATTTACGGCGTTCGCAAATTGCTTGTATGAAAGCTGCTCATAGCCTTCGTCAAGCGTTTTTGCCGAGGTGGGATATTCTCCCCATAGAGTGTCGGGCTCATCGCGCGCGAGTTGGTCGACGATAGTAGGCAAGAGCTGAGTTCTTGCAGCTTCGGTGCGGCTGTTGGGCATATTAAAAGAATATTAGAAATTTAACAAATCGCAAAGGAAACAGAACTATCTTAGTCGATTGACTTTTTGCGGGAAGGAGGTATCTATATACAATGTTCAGGCCTTGGACAAGACCGTACGATTAGTGTAAGATTCGGCGACTTCCTGACATGTGGGATAGGGTACCCTTTATTATAGGTAGTTGTACGTAGGTATATTTTGTACTACATTACCGCCAATTTCATGTACTCAAGTCACCGCGCCCGGAATACAGGAGCAAACCAACAGCCGTAGGCCCGTAGCGCCATGCTATGCTAGGTTAGCATAGCCCCCCTGGAATGACTTAGGTCAGTTATCCCATTCCTTGCATACATGCATGGAAGATCGGAGCTGGGGCCAACAAACGGGACTCTTTTCTTCAGGCAGATTATTGCATTTCACGCTTTCAATCCTCTTCAAACAGCGTCGCTTGACTATAAGAAACCGAAAGCTTTCGAGGCGATGTGTGCTTCGATAAATTTATGGGACATACAGTACATCTCGAATGCATGATAACGGTCAATCATGGCAGCCTCGAACACCGCAGAGAATGCCGACAGAGGTCCTGCTATTATGGGAATCCTATGGACCGAATCCGCTATCTCACTAATCATTACAGCTTTACGGTTCTATGCCCGGGGGATGATTCGCAAAATCGGCTGGGATGATTGGCTTATGGCCTTGACAACAGTACGTTCATTGTTCAGGACTTCTTGCTAGCAATTCCGCCGCTTTGCTTTCTTTGTTCTGAACAGCATCGCAGATTTTGGTGTGCTAACCCGGCGAGTCAGGCTTTGTTTATCTCGTGCACAGGCTTGGTTACTGCCCAGGCTAGTGTGGGCGGTTATCGCCACGAGCAATTTTTGTCTACAGAAGACGCAATTTACGCCCTCAAGATAAATTTCATCCTAAGAGGTGTCGATATCTTAGCATATGCCACGGGAAAGGCATCCATCGGAGCCCTCATCCTCCGGATTATCGGGCATCAGAACAAATGGCAGAGGACCGTGGTATGGATAGTCATTATCTTGACTGCCCTGCTCAATGTTCTGAATACTATATTCAATTTTGTTCAATGCCAACCAGTAAGCGCAAACTGGGACCGAACCGGGTCGTTCAAGTGCTGGCCAGCGAAGACACAGATTGATTTCGCGTATTTTATGTCAGGTATGTGAATCCGTCTGGGAAACTTTTATTGGCCTATCGATAATTAATAATGTCTTTTCAATTCAGCCGAGAACGTTGTGGCCGACATTATCCTGGCCGTAATCCCGGCCACCTTCCTATCCAGATTGAAATCCAATATGCGAAGACGCATTTCTTTGTCTATCTTGCTGGGACTAGGATCTATGTGCGTTTATGCTTCTCTTCTACTTCGCTTTGATGTTTCTCTCTCCTCTGACATTTCCGCTCTCATAGGGCATCCGTTTGTGGCATCGTCAAGATGACCCAGCTCGATTCCCTTAGTGGAGTTAGTGGCGACTTTACCTGTGCGTATACATCAACCGATTCTCCAGTTCAATCTATTTTTCATGCATATCACCGACTGACCGATCAAATTAGGGGGCGAATACGGTCTTACTGTGTGGGGAGTATCAGAAATCTTCGTCATCATCGTGACAGGTTGCATTCCGACCCTCAAACCGATCTATGATCGAGTATTTTCCAGAGACGAAAGCCAAGTCAAAAGCTTTCAGTTGTCCGACGCAGCGAAAACGAATTACAGGACTGTTGCGTTAGATGGTTACATCAATTTACCCGAGGCCAATAACATCCCTGTCAAATCGATGCCCCTCCCAACAAAGCCCACCCCTGCAGGTTCTCCCACACCTTTCGCTGGCGATGGTGACGAGGATCATCAGGATATACGGCACTCTATTTCTTCGATGGATCAATTTCAGCCGACGATGCAGACCCCGGTCACTCATGCATATGCAACGTGATGTGTCACTGCATCGCATACGAATGTACTTTTAGTAGACGTTACTTTCCAACATGCCAAGTGTTAATCACTTGTAATCAGAGATCTGCAAATAGCTACTGAAGCGAACAGTTATCCGGCTGACTGCAAAAATGGGTATTGATAATCTTCATGGCTGTTAGCATGAACTTGAATCGACATACGAAGTACGTGTTCAACTTGAACGACCAATGCGAGTCAACCGGCACGGCACGTCCCTCATTTTGGCGCCTCAAATCTCGTGTATGGAGAATTGGCAATTGGAGAATATTGCAGGCAAGCATCAAGGTCTGCACAGTGCACACCAACCCAACATTTACGGCCCCCAACCTATAATAAGCCCTAGTCACCGAATGGTGGCTTGGCCTCACCTCACTGCAGAATACGGCTCAAATTGACCTATGGGAGGGAAATATCTTCATTCCTAGACAGAATTCATTGGTTGAACAATATGAGCATGCAGTCTGCAGCTGCAAGTTAGCCAAATAATTTACTACTACGTACGTACCATCAAGCAACCAACAATCTAGTTATGTATATTGGCCTGTTCGTCTGTACGCATACTCGGACAGAAAGCCGCCAACCAAACTGCATCCCACAAGTCGTGCTCCAGGCCCAAACCACCACGCACAACTGGCCGGATTTCGTAGATCGACAGTAAACAACATTACACCTAGAGAAAGCGCGACGCCACCGCAGCATAGGGTATAGTATAGGAACGAAAAGTGGCACTCTGCCCCAATAAACACAAGCAACGCAACTTGAACGATAGCCAACGTGGATAGCCACAATTTGGTTCGGTGACCGAGGAACACTGCTAGTGACTTGACTCCCGCTTTAGCATCGTCATCCATGTCCTGATGGGCATAGATCGTGTCGCTAATGACGGTCCAAATTGTACTGACCCAGTACAGAGCGGAAACAGCACGGGGAGAACGATCATCGGTATCGGTAGGCCGGTCCAGTATTGCACAGCACATGAAGATGGGGATTGCAAATGCTAACCCGAGTATCACTTGTGGAAAATGCGTGACACGTTTGCCTAGCGGGTACACGCTGAGAGCCAAGGTTGTTGCCGCCGCGTATATGTAGGAGCTAGTAGGTAGCGGCAGCGTAAACAAGGATAACACGAACAACTGGGCAATCGTGAATACTGTGGCTTGTGTCGTGGAGACTGCGCGGCGCGCGAGTGGACGAAATCGAGTGCGAGCAACCTGTCGGTCAAAGTCCTGGTCGCAAATGTCGTTCACGGTGCAGACGCTGCCGCGGAGGACAACAACCCAAAGCCCTAGGTAGGCGGCAAGAGCCGATAACTCAAATGGGGTGCACGAATCAGAGACACCACAGGCTGCAAAGCTTATTCCTATGAGATAATGCCAGTAAAAGGCGTAGTAGCCCTGAGGCCGGTCCAACCGCATCAATTCGGCGAAAGGTATCCATGATGAAGGTAACAGGCTCAACAGGCCGCTTGTTGGGGGACGATATCCCGGAGAATGGGCTTGAACTGCCATTTTGACGATTGACGTATATATATGTTCCTGCAGTGAGAGTCGCTTCTGTCGTGAGGAAAGAAGAGGGCTGATTCGAGTGAATCTTGGTATGGTAATACAATATATCGAGCTGCCCGCTATCTGTCGATAGGCTTCAAGTTCTCGGAGAGGTGACGAGAGATGCGTCGATAATATACGCCCCGCGTTTACTGGAGGGGATGTCTTCCACTTAAATGTTTTTGAGCCCGTATCCACTTATCTCAGTACCGTATCCAAGCCGCTCTTCGCTGATCAAGCTCTATTGTGCTAGTTATATGATGGATTACCTATTCTAGCACTGGCTTAAGCGAAGCGGAGAGCTTCTGAATATTAATGCGTAACCTACTAGCCGATATCTAGTCAATTACTTTGAAGTTCGAACACCTAAGCACATGCATGGTAGGGTAAGTGTACGAGCCTACGAGCCTTAAAGCTAGATTTAGGCCAGCTCCAGGAGGCTGGAGCTAGTCAATAAACTAGTTTAATATACTACCCTATAGAGCCTATACCAGTCTCTTAACTACTTCTTGAGCCTATTGGCAAATCCAAGAGTAGGCCTACACGAGTAGAAATCGAAGACATAGAGTTGCTTGAATTTTCTCGGAGAATTGTATGGGAAAGATTGGTAACGGATCTGTATGGATTTTTTGCATTCGGTGGGAATAAAAAACCTAGGTGGGATTAGGGAAATCCAAGTGGATATGAAGATAGCCCCTCTTTTTGAGAGGCTTGCATGGGCATTATAGTAATTTGCATGGACTAGGCTATTTCTACGACTGCTAGACGGTTGTCGTAGACTCGTACGTATTTAACTTTATGTTGCCAATACGTAATCTCAGCTAAGCGCTGAAGTTATTTACGGTGGAGAGGTTGCATGGCTCTGGGCGGCAAAGACGTGACCCGAATTCGGGTTTTGGACAGTGAACCGAAGTTGGGATCTTCATTCCCACTAATGTACAGTCAGCTTGAGATAGAGAATCCTTAAGAAGGATCTTATCCATGCAAGAATTGACTTTCCAACAGCCCACTTTCAAAAACATTGTGCTGGTGCTCGAAAGTGGAAGCATTACGTGGCTGACTTACTTACTTTTAAAGATGGAACTCTATCCAGTTATTATCGGGATCTCAGTGTTGTTTGTCATACTCGAGTGGCTCAAACCTGTTGACAAACAATGGCGTTTCTCTCTAAGAAGAAGATGGAGACTACCTCCCGGTCCACGCGGTTTTCCTGTTGTTGGAAATATGCCACAGCTCTTTCGGGCAAGGGATAGTGGACAGCTTGCTCCATACGTAAGTTAAATGTTGCTGTCTGATTCCTAAGTACCAGTCGTCATAGTCACTAACTCTGCCGTGGAAAATAGTTGCTTTCGTTACGATCTTATGGCGACATGACCACGCTGCATATGGGATCTCAATTGTGGGTTGTGCTAAACAGCCAGCGAGCAATCTCAGATATCCAGGTCAAGCGCTCCAAAGCCACTGGTGAGAGACCAGACATGCCAATTGCATCCGGTCTTGTGAGTAAAGGGAAACGAGCAGTGCTACGGAAAAGTACGTCTGCTTGGAACGATGGAAGACGGTTAATGCATCATCTCCTCAGCGGAACAGCGTTGCGGAAGTACGCCGAGCTAGAGGAACAAGAAAGCTGTCGGATGCTTCTTCACTATCTGCAACAGCCGGAGAAATGGTACTCGCACCATTTCCGGTTTTCGACAGCCATTATGTATCGAATCACTATGGGGGAGCGGTTGAATAAGACCCAGAACGAACTAAACGAATATCAACGCATCACTAATGAATTCCTTTTCAGTTTGTTCAGGAGTCCTATAGACTTCTTCCCAAAACTGGCGAATACGGTTTTTATACCTCGCGCTTTGCAATTCTGGCGCAGGTTTTGGGAAGAAATGGGAGACTCGCACTCAAAGGTTTTCGAAGCATGGTGGAAACCAGTACAGAAAGCTGTTTCTGATGGGACCGCGCATGCATCTTTTGTCCGAGATGTGCTTTTGGGACCTGCCACAGGATATAAAGGGACCGATGAAGATGCTATGTACCTAGCAACATCGGTCATGGCTGCGGGAGGCGACAACACGAGAATGACCTTGAACGTGTTTATCATGGCAGCTATCTGCTATCCGGAGATTGTGCAAAATGCACGTAAGGAGCTGGACTCCATCTGTGATGGCCCAATCATGAGATTACCCATAGTAGCCGACATGGAATCGATGCCATATATGGCTGCTTTGGTCAAAGAAACACTGCGCTGGAGACCGACTGTGCCATTGATACCACCACACGAGTTGACAGAGGAGCAGCTAGAGTACGATGGCTATGTCTTCCCAAAGGGCACAAACTTTCTTGTCAATAACGTTGCGGTTTCACAAGAGTGCACAGACCCAGAAAGTTTCATGCCGGAGAGATGGATGGACGAGTCCAGAAATGAGTTGAATATTCTCCACGACTTCTGGGGATTTGGTGCTGGTCGTCGAATCTGCGTGGGTTATAAGATAGCACAGCAGATTCTCTTTTTGGCCATTTCGCAATTGGTATTCTGCTTTGACTTTGAGCCGGTAAGCCTTGTTTCCGCCCTGCTCTTCTCTGATTACTGACGAAAATAAGAATGGGCCATATGATAATAAAAAGTTGAATCCGTGGAGCGTGACAGAACCTTTTCCGGTCAAAGTGACTTTGCGAAGCGCTTCGCACGGAGAGCTGATTAAAAGAACAGCATCGACCTACAGCTTGGAATAGGCTGTGTACAAGCGACTAGATGCATTGGAAAATTTGAAGCTCCTGCCTAGTAATTGAGGGAGTTCTACAGGGCTCAACTGGTTGTACACATGGAATTCATAGAATTCATAGAAAAATTCATAGATATAACCAGACATATTAGTTCTGTATTGATCCGAACATCCATGTTTTCAAAGTAATTGCCCGATTGAGAGACCCGCTGGTCCTTCCAAATTAGGCAATTAGGGCAACTGGAGGCAGGTGACCTGGGCACGTGAGCAGAGTTTTTCCTCCCCTTGCTCTTGTTTTGTCCTCTAACTCTATTGAATCCTCTTCTCTGTACTTGTATTTACATTATACACTCAATTGAATGATCCGACCATTAGGTCGCCGGCGGACCCCTTGGTCAACACTTGGACACTTATATCTCAATCGTAAACAAGCCAGTCCTAACTCACATTATAAGAATATATCTTCTGAGAGAAGGCTTGTTGTTGAGATATGTACTTACGGTACAATTCCATTATTAATAAATCTCTGACAACTATATAACTTTTCTACCAAGGCACTGTATATCACTTCATAGAATCATCAAACATCTCATTCGCCAATCATACTTAGGTACAAAGAGACACGGGAATTGATCAATTTCTTCGAAGCAGATTTGACAGCAGCCAATTGATCGATGCACCATCAGAATACAGGCATATAAGCCGTGTTCACGTAGTCAATATTACTATCGACAGATTCAATTCTTTCATGGCAAGTGCCAAAGATCCGATCCCAAAGACGTGTCTGCTTGCCGTAGTTGTGACTCTTTCGCCATCCCTTGCGATGATGTAGATCATGATCCTCAATTACAATTTCGGCACCGAAAATGGATAATAGCCAGCTCATTGTTGATGGAGCAGTCAAATGTATGCGGAGGCCACTGTGACCAAAAACTTCGGTGAAAGCGATGTACTGGTGACAAATCCACCAGTCATAGAAACCCATAGGTAGGCCCATCGCCTTTAGACTAACGTAAGTAAGAAATGGGATCACCGCCATATCAAAAAACTCTTGTTCGTGGTCGGCATAGGCGGCTAGTAGAGGATTTGGATGTTTAGTCAAGTGGTGGGTGCGATGGAACTTCCAAAGAGGATTGATATCGTGCATAGCGCGGTGATACCAATAGAACCAAAAGTCGAGGACAATACCATACAGACCGATCTCTAGAGGAAGCCACCATATCCACTCATTCCACGAAGTCAGCGGTTGCTGAGACTTGTTGTATGTCAAAAACACAGCCATGACTAGACGCGAGCCAGTTGTTTTATAGAGTGATGCTGCTACCCGATGCACTCCCGCGTCTGGCACACCATCTCGCTCGTGCTTATCTCCATCCAAGAATCCGTATTGGTGTGCTAGGCGTCGAAGGATGTGTGTTTGGCGGACTATGATTGCATTGAAGGCGAAGAAGTAGATATTGAAGGTAGCGAATTTCCCCAGCCCATTTGGATTGAAAAAGGTCACCCAGGCCTGATGGACCACGAGTGGTAGGAATGCGTGAAATAAAACCCAGACGTGCAATGACCATGGTGGTAGGTATGGCACTTTCTCGTCCTTGGTGTGCACCGGGACATCTAGATCAAGGGCGACATGATGGACATTGAGTATTTCCAGTAGCCAGTGTGTCACAGTCCACTGGTCTCGATTGGCTTGACGCCAGGTAGACTTCATCGAGTCTCTAGAGACTGGTTGTTGAGTGCTCATTTTGTGCTCTTTGGCGACGCAATCTCTTCTTTGATGCTCAGGTGTCCTTCAGTCTGTCAATTTTCTCGTAATATCTCTTCTTCTATCCCATGGTCATTGTTTCCTAAGCTGGGGCCTTCCTTTTATATCTACATATATATATAGATTTTGCTTACCTATATATGAGCAGGTGCACTAGTGACCGAGGTCGCCCAACAAATTATGTGAAACGAGTCAAGAAAATCCTCGTGAAAGTAGATGAACGCAGATCAGACAAATTAATACAGATCATCGACGGTCTGTACCGCTCTTGAAATCGAAAGGCTTGCATTTTGACCTCGTTGTCGACATATTCCGAGGCATCCATGGTTCACAAAATTCCCCAGGTCCCAACAAAATCCACCTTGCGATCCTCAATATAATGGACGCGCGATATAATTTGTTCAGCTCTGAGGTCAGGAAGTTAGCGTATGCGAAAACAGTGGAGTTTGATCTATGGGTTCATACGATCTTCCTTTAGATGCTTAATAGATACTAATATTGTACGTGACCATACGCAATTCGATATTCAGGCACATGAATTCCGGTCTGCCGAGGTTGATGGGATAATATGGCGGAGCTTCAAGTCGATTGGAGAGACTAATCAGAGTATTAAGTAAAGTTGAAGACTCATCTTTGGAACCTAATTCAATCTAATAAAGTTAAGATCGCCGTAGAAAAGGGTTGAATCTCAATTCTTGAAGAAGTTGTGTCACCAAAGATACTTCAGCTTTAGGGTTTGTACGGCTAGGGCAGGCGTTATGATCACCCCTATACGCTTCAATTAGTTGATAGATGAATAGAATTGCCTTTCACGACTCGTTTGATTCGTTCAGATCACTAATTAAATTACAAATTTTGCAGCGATCTCATCGCGCTATAAATAAGCCATATCTCCATGTCTGGTCCATAAATTTTATCTCCGAATGTGCTACCTCGGTAGATAGATGAGGGGAGGCCAACTAACATCCATTATATTGAGCCACATCACCAGTGATTTCAAAACACTAATCGTCCATTCCATATACACTCAGGTCCTTGTCCATCTCCGGCAGTGCATATACTGCGTCACGTCTACCTCCAAAAGCTTGTAGATTTTTTTCGCCTCTGAATTGAAGCCCTATCTTTTCCATGACGCGGCGGCTGGGTTTGTTATCTGGATCACAAAAGCCAAAGATGCCTTTCAAATTAAACTCGCGACGAGCATAGTCGATTAAGGCGATGGCAGCCTCAGGCGCATAGCCTTTTCCCCAGTGATCCGGCACAAATCCATACCCAATATCAGGGCATAGGTAGCTGTGTAGTGGGTCTCTCAGGATCAAGGACACTACTCCGATCGGTTTACTTTCTGCAAGTGATGCTTGAGGGTGTTGTTTCAGTGAGACCAGAAAGCGACCATATCCGGTTCGGTTGTAGTCTGCTTGGATGTGATTTCTGATGAAGGCATCTGCCGATTCCAGAGAGTCAATGCCTTTCTTGCCGATTTCTTTCGTGATCTCGTCAAAACTATAGAGGTGCAATATAAAGGCGGTGTGATTGGGATTTCCAGGCTCGAAGTACGAGATGTGTAGGCGTTCTGTTGGGATACTGAACGATGGTGGTGGTATGAAAACTGCCGACATGGTGGTTTGAAATGGTTTGTGAGTAAACCAGAGCTGATATTGGCGATCTCAGTGTACCTATGATGTGTTGCTTTTCGGAGCCAATTGTATATCCAATCTGGATGAATTCAGCGTCTGATCTATCTGTAAACATAGGTGAGTGAAAACAGATCAGCAAATCTGTTCAACAAAGGCGAATATCAAATTGTTATCGGAGAGAAGAAATGAGTCATGTACCGTCTGACTCATGATTTGATTGTGGTTCCAGTTAGGGTTATTGAGGATAGATAGGGTTGACTCCGGGGTAAGCCCTAAGGAAGAGAGACTTTATTTTGTACGCTTCGGACAATGTGTAATATGTACTGTAAAGGCTGGAAATTGCAGCCCTTTTGATTAACGCTAGATTTTCAATCTGATTCCCAAGGTGACTACTATAGTTATTTCGTCGATGTTAGGGCCTCTTTGTAACAGCTTGAGTTGCACCGACAGACCTCGAGGCCGACAATCCTTCTCTTACCGAGAAGTTAGATGCACGTCTACTTGCGCAACTGAATTTGAAACTGAGAGTGCCGGGCTCTTCCCCAAGACAGTAATCATTGAGCGATGTTATTGCAGAAATATGCGCCATGCGATGTTACCTATAAGATGTTTCAGGCAAAATCAGCCGCCCGAAATACAACTCCGAATTCTTTTCTACGTAGTATAGCTTACTAGAGACAGTAATAACCTATGACAGCAATGAGAGGTTGCACTCTGGCGGGAAGCAGGATCAAAATGATCGACGAGTGGACCGAGTCCCAAGCCCCCTTCGACAGGGGTCCGAGAAACATAAGTAGAAGGCTTTCAATAGGTAAAGTGGTATCCCAGGCTGGTTTGCGAATGATTTGATCGAAGGTATCAATTACAAACATTTGACCAAGTCCATGATAACCTTGGAAAAGTTCAAGCTCATAGATCGAAGACCAAATCTATCAAAATGGTTGTTGGGCTGAAAAGCCTCGTCGCGGGGCTGCTTTTGCCCCTCCAGGCTCTAGCGCAGCTACACACATCATCACGATGGATTCTTGATGCAAATAACAACCGCGTCAAGCTCCGCTGCATAAACTGGGCTGGACATATTGATCTCAGAATTCCGGAAGGCCTGAGTAAACAGCCTGTTGATAGAATCACTAGCTGGATTGCCGATAATGGCTTCAATTGTGTTCGCCTCACTTATTCAATCGATATGGCTTTGGCCCCGACACAGCGTGTTTCCGACTCGTTCACTGCGGCTGGCACAACATGGAACGTCGAGTCCGAAATGTCTAATGCATACAATGCGGCAGTTGCCCACAATCCTTTCCTTGCTCAGGCATTTACTTTAGATGTCTTTGCTAATGTGATTGATAGCCTTGATAGCAAAGGTGTTATGACGATCTTGGACAATCATGTATCTAGAGCGAGTTGGTGCTGCAATCTCACCGATGGCAATGGCTGGTGGGATAGCGCAACTGGATACATCGCGTCGAATAGTCGGTACTTCAATACAACCGAGTGGCTTGCAGGTCTCGATGCCATGGCAACGTTTGCACTGGATCATCCGGGTGTTGTGGGGATGTCAATTCGAAATGAGCTTCGACCCTTCCCTATTCTTCAGGATCTCACCCATACCGATTGGTACAATTATGTGACTCAGGGTGCACTTGCAGTACATGACGCCAACCCGGACGTCCTTGTGATCATTGGCGGGTCGCAATCAGCTACTGACCTTTCTTTCATCAAGACCTCAAACCTTGACTTCTCTCAATGGGCGGGCAAACATGTCTGGGAATTCCACGCCTATTCCTTCACGGTCACCTTTCCGGGTAACACTGACTGCACGGTAGCCGATGCGGAGTATGGCCTGCTCGACGGCTTCTTACTTACTCAAGACAAGCCATATACAGCGCCTCTAATACTCTCTGAATTTGGTGTTGCTCAGACTGGCGGACCAAACTCTGGACTTTCCGACACGGACTACAATTATCTTCAATGCTTGGTTCAATATATGGAGTCAAATGATGCGGACTGGGTTGTATGGGCCGTTCAAGGAAGTTACTACATCCGTGATGGCAATGTCGACTACGACGAAACCTGGGGATTGCTGAATCATGACTGGTCTGATTGGAGGAATAGTAACTTTTCAGGTTTGCTGGGTCAGATGTGGAACATGACTCAGGGACCTTAGCCAAGTCCAGATGGTTTATTGTACGTAGAGCATAATGTTCAGATAACGATCGGTAGATGCTCATTTGACAACAGACTTGTCTTGTGACACCCAGGATAGTATTGTATTGGGAAATACCCCTTGTATGGCCGAGAATATCCACTGGTCTCCCATTATAATCTTCAGCAGTACTAAATCATGGCTAACCAGTGTCTTTTCCACCCCCTGAATATAGAACGCTAAAACACGGAAAAGAAGAACGAGAAATGAAGAAAGGCAAGCGGCGGCGGTAATAACGCGTCATACTCCAGTGAATACGGACCTGTCAGGGTACCATAAGCAGCAGCCATTCGATTTTGAGATCGTTTTTTTGCTAGATTCTTGCGCAGCATTTACTGTTAAGCCCCCAGCTTGACTCGGGGCTTATATCAGAATTAAGTACATATCAAGATCCTCCGAGTTACTCAAATGTCCCGTAATCATGCGCCGAGGTCTACCTAAGTGCATATGCACGGTCTTCGGCTTAATCTAGCTATCCCCTGGATAACTGGATCAAGCCATGTTGTAATCAAGAACACATATCTCTATGCCTAATCACGCTACTCACTGCTGTCCTTGATATCTTGTATTGCTTAATAGATTGCCTACACCGTGGACATCTGGTTTTATCTAGAATTGCATTTCCGGCCATTTCCTGCACGATTACATGGCCAGATTGCAATTTAATCAGCAGCTTATCTAGGTATACTTCTGTCCAATTTACCTAGCGCTCATTTCCGTGTAAAAAGCCCTAATGAAACTCGAAGTTTAGAGGGGTTGACTTCCTAATAGGGAAAACAGGAGAGATCTGAGCACCTTGATTGGCTCAGGAGTTACTGACCACCATGCTATACCCTTTTTGAGGTTGCTTCTCATCATTCCATTTTGAGAATGATTGCCTTATTTGTCTGCAAAGTTGGAGCTGGACGTCGAAAGACCAGTTCTCGCAATTGTAAAACTTACTAATTCTTTCATCACGACTCTTTTGATTGATTCTGTTCCAATTATTCAAGATCCGAATTACAATTCCGCGATTCTAGCGTACTCAAATCATGGGCTCCTTAGAAACACCTCCCCTCCCAGTACGGGGTCTTTGCGTTGATATATCTGCGCTTGTCTTAGGTGCCGGAGTTGCAGGACTACTCTGTGCTTTCGAGCTGTGGCGTCAAGGCATCAAGTCGCTTCCGGATGGTAGTCCTGCTGCAGAATTATGGATTGGGTAAGTTTTGTGCATTTCACCTTGGCCCATCTATTTTGTTCCAAGCCTAACGATATTGTATGAATGGCATTGCTGCCACATTTGGACGAACACAAACCGAGATGGGGCGGAGCCTTAGACACAAGGTTCGAAACATCCTTTTCAATTTTTTGATAAAGCACTGACAATAGAATAGGCATCTGAAACACCAGCCGAATCATGGTCAAAACACATTCCGCCACAACAAGTGATCAATGACACCACGTCAAAGATTGATGGCTGGCCGGAGTACGCAAACTGCGTGATTTTGATGACTCCTTCAGACAAACTTCTGAACTTCGAGCTTGTCTGGCGGGATCCGCAGCCTATTTGGACATCAAAGAGCGGTCTTATAGTACAAATTGGTGATGCGGCGCATACTTTTCCTCCTTCTCCCGGCAACGGAGCGAATCAAGCCATGGAAGGCGCGATTTCGCTTGCAAAATGTCTTGCAATTGCCGGCAAAGACAACGCTGGAGACGCACACGAGGTACATAACAAGCTTAGGTAAGTGTCTGTCCTTGTTTCATCGTGTCTAGTTGTACAGGAAATGAAGCTGACAAGTTGATCATGGATTCGAACGTGTATCCTGCCTTAGAAAAGTAGGGATCCTCAACCAAGCCACCGGCTTTCGGCCAGAAACGTAACGACAACGAAGCCGGTGAAAAATCTACACCTATACCCATATACGTGAGAACGCTCATGGCTCCATGGGTAGGGAAACATGACCCGGAACAATACGCCGCGAAATAGTACCACGAGGCACTAGCTGCACTGAAAAATGGGAGCTCATTTCAGAATACGAATATTCCGAAAGGATATGTGTAAGAGCCGTGGAGTTTCGAGGATCTTCTGCAGCTTGTCGAAGATGGGGGTGACATTGAGTTTGATGAAGATTGGTACAGTTGAGGTGGACCTAGAATGATCTCGGTTATAGGTGCTTTTCCTGTCGACTAATTAAAACGGAGGTAAATGTATTTAAGGAGTTCTCATTCTGAATTTATTACTTCGTCTCTAGCTAAGAACATTTTTTTTCTCTCTGTGGTAGTTTATTGTCGTAAAACCATAATGCATAGAAAATTCTCAAAAGCCACAACGTCCACCCTCAAAACTCCAAGTTCCTAGTATTCATTTCCTCCTTTGTAAAAGATTGCTTCAAACCCAACTCCCCAAAGTGTTGTTTTGAAGACTGGCACCGACTTCACGGTTCAATGATCGATCAAACCAAGGCGGCGACGGTAGACCGCCTTCGTTCCCCTAGACATGAGGAAAGGCACAGAGTCAAGGAACTGCATGAGTCCCTGCAAGTCATTGTCAAACGCGGCAAGACGCTGAATGGTGGCTGGGGTCGAAATAGCTGCATGTAGGAAGTCCAGCGTGAATTCAATCCAGGCCGTGCACTCACGCAAGTTGTCGACACCAGGGGGGCTACGGAACTCGACGCGGCCGTGGATCAAGTCGGAGTTCGCATCTGCCTTGAGTTCGGTGAAGTTCCATGCCCAACGCTTGTGTCCGTTGTTCATGAGCATGACCAGTTCTTCCACGGTGGCACATACATCGACGAGAGCAATACGCGATCCGACGCTCCAAGTATCCCGGAATTGAGGGTTCATGCGAGTGGTTGTGCTTGTGACATAAGTGGGAGAGCCATTCCACTTGGCGTAGTCGTTGTCTTGGCGATGCTGGGGTAGAAAAGAACGAATGGCACTCTCAAAGTACAGTATGCTCTTGGCGAGGGACTTGATCTGTTCGAGACTATCCCAACCGTTGTGGTCGTTGGCAGATACACTGATTTGAAACGCGCAGTCATCGTTCACAAAGAAAGTGGTCTGATCCGCAAGGACTTTGAACAACTTCGGGATAGAATTCATCCATTGAGGAAATTGAAAATCACGGAAATCGAAATCGAAAATTGGGGATGCGAACTCAACCGGCCCTAAACGAATGATCGTGAGTCAGTTTGTCAATATATTGGGGAGGGTACCAGAGTGCTATCACTTACAACCATCGCATTGTTGAATACCGAACATGTGGAGACTAGAGTCGTCATGAATCTCCCAATATCCGTGGTTTCTAGGGCTACGGGAGACCCCCGAGTCACTGTTGAGGTCCCGATCAGAACGCACCATTCCGGGAAGTCTGTAAGGTAGCTCACGGATGGCGTCGTTGTAGAATTTACTGAGGTGATCCGCTGCCTTGCTCCACTTGCCAGTCATCGATCGTTCTTGTTCAATGTCTGCAAACGTGCTTTTGAACCTGACGAACCCCTCGAGCTCGACGCCAAACTTGTAGTTTGGCATGTTGGGTGGATTTTGTCTAGCAAGACGAGACATGAAGTAAGTCAAAAGAAGAAGGGAGGTCCTCAGAGAGGAGAAAGAATTTTCAATACGAGTCTATCGAGACCTGAAATGAGTGTAGAGGGGATTGGTGAGATCGAAGAAAGAAATTCAAGAATGGTGAAGAAAGAGGGAAAGGTACTTATAATAATATGATGTGCTCACTGTTCTATTGGGAAAGCGTGAAATCGCATCACTGCTCTTATGTGAATAGGTGAATTGCTTAGTCGCCAGTGCAAGGGTGTGTCCCGACGATATTGAGGTCATATGGAACTTCATTTAGTATAGAAACAATAAAATAGAGAATAGAAGTGAATGCCATTGAGTTCAAAGAAGATGCCGGAATTGTATGTGCTTGTGAGTCAGATTCTATAACAATATTATTTACTCATAGGAATAATCTCTACCCAGACCCATGTGAATAGACAATAGATATTAGCCAGAATATGCCTCTATCCGTATGGATCTTAGCCAGAGACAGTATCTTAATTTTTATGAGCTTCAGTCCTAGATAACACCCTAGTGCTAGAGTCCGAGATAAAAATCTTGAAAGTGTGCATATGTCTTCGATGTCAAGGTAGGTGCTAGGCCGGCTCGAAAGCTACCTGGTTTTTAGTGTATGCTAGACACCGTTCTGGAAACAATCAAGAAGGTAACGAGTCAAGAGTAAGTAGTTGTATGTGATGTAACTTGGTTGAGGTGGAAGGTCATGGCAAGGTGAGAGATGTAATAGCAGTCCTAGGAACTTTGATATATGAACAATAAGTATTAGATTTAATAGTGGTGATAATGCTTTGCTATCTCACATCATAAAGAGTAAACACAACAGTCTCGAAACGATAGTGAGTGAAAACGTGGAACAGAAATTGGTATCGAAGTGTGGAGGCAGAGAAAGAGAGACGACTACAAGCGATAATACTACTTGAATTCTGCGATCGATTTGTCTGCGAATTCGATAAAGGCTGCAGCAACTCCGTTGCCACCTTCTTCCTTGCTCTTCATGGTAGACATAAGATCCTGCCTGGGATTCGGGTGGACGCGACCCCAAGGCACGACATATTTGCCGTTATCTTCAATCTTCAGCTGAGGGGACAGCCCCGCCCAAAGCTCAGTGTAGGCGCCTTTCCTGGCATGATGCAGCAACGGACTAGCAAGTATGGTCACGTAGGACGGAAGATGGCGGGCCAAATTACTCTTCAGATTGCCGGGGTTCTGCGTGACGGTCAAGATGCCATCGCCGCCCGCTTGCTTAGCGAGCGCATCGGCCAAGTACCAATTACCTAATTTGGAGATTGCGTAGTTGTGCTGAGGGTCGGGATTAGGCTTTTGGAGCTCGGAAAGCTCGATTCCATACTTCGGTGCCTGCACTTGGTCGGCGATGGAGCTGGTAAATACAACGCGCACGCTACCTGGAGGGAGAGACTTTGACGTGTTTCGCAGTGTCGGTAGCAGCAATTGTGTGAGCAAATGTGGTCCAAGAACGTTGGTAGCTAGTTGCAGTTCGTGACCTTGAACAGACACGGAACCCTTTGGTGGGTTCGAGACACCTGCATTGTTGAACAAAACGTCAAGCCTTGTCTCGGCAGAGTTGAATTTCTCCACGGCAGGTTTTATTGTAGTCAGGTCATCGAGTGAAAGATGCAGGAAAACGATTTCTCCGACCTGCGCCGAGTCTTTTGTCGGTAGAGCCTTGATTTTGGCTATGGCTGCATTTCCTTTCTCTTCCGAGCGGCCTGCGAGGTACACTTTGCCTCCGGCTTGGTATAACATAGTGACGAGCTCATAGCCAACACCAGAGTAGCCGCCGGTGACTATGAAGACCTTGCCCTTTTGACTGGGAAGGTTGGCCTCTGTCAAGGTTGGCTTAGGCGGGAAAAACTGAGACCACACGGCACCCATGGTGATGTTGGAATGTGTTTGAAGTAGCACTAAAGGGGGTGTTGATAATGATGTTCGGCCCGTGTCAATGAGCGGCTTTTGTTTTGTTGTTGTTGTTGTCCAAAACAGTCGAATTGTGTAATTATTGATGAAAATGTAATGATATGATGATTGTCGCCGATGTCGACTGAGCTCCTCACAAAAAGACGAGGATGAATAAAGTTGTCGGTCTGTAGCTTTAGCTAACGGGGCAAGGGACCACCCAGAACGCGCCAGTCTTTACTACGGAGTAGCTTTTCTACTTGACTGGTGTTTGCTTGCTGAAATCAGTGGATGAACGAGTCACTAAAATAGGTAGCGCAGTGCTTGTGCTTACATTCTCCGCCGTGGCTGCGAAACAATGGCGCCAGAAGGTCGACAGGGGGCCGGAGACTGGAAGTGATGTGCGCGTAAAGAGAAAATGCATCAATACATCATATGATCATACAAGGTACAAAGACAGAACTAACTAGTTGATTGATCTGCATGGATGCATCGCCCCCAAATTCGAGGCATCAGAGGGAAATCACACTAGGGAGTCGACTACTCCGTAGTACCTAACTAAATGGAGGAAAAGAGAGTGACACGCAGCCAATTCAAGAGCTGTATTATATACACTGTATGGGTGTGTAATGATACAGCTAGACTAGCTTAAACATGATAGTCTGCCGCCCATCCACAGGCTCTCTCGGTTTATTACGCTGTATTGTTGACGTATTGTCTTATTGATTCAGCCTTCTTTGTTCGTTATCTCCACGCAGACGGGCCTCTATCACATCACCATCACCATCACCATCACCACTATCCAGCACAGACAGTATCAATCAAACTACTCTACTCCATACTCTATCTTGTCATATCTTTCTACATTGCGAATACATCCTGCTACGGTCAATATCTGTGTCTCCCGATTATGGCCGTCGCAGAATGGCTTGCCATGCCCAACCTGTGGCTATTAGCCAAATCCCTATTCATTGGGTTTATACCTTTGGTAAAAATTGTCTCGTATATCAAAGATTCCAAGAGTCTCACTGATCAATGATCGTAGTACTTTGTTACGATTATATTCAATGCGCTGTATAATGTGTTTCTACATCCTCTCAGGAAATATCCCGGTATGGTTGGATAAACTAGTTCTGTGCTTTGAGTCAAGCAGACACCTTGAGTCGCATCATTCTAATAATCAAATCAAGGTCCGATTCTAAGAGCCGCTTTTCAGCTGCCGGACATGTTATCCTTATTGAGAGGTACCGCATATAAAGACACCAAAGCATTACACGACAAATATGGCTCTGTGGTTCGACTAGCGCCGAACACGCTATCATATAATTCCTCTCAAGCCTGGAAAGGTCTGTACCCGAGTTCGATTGCGGAAATGGAGCAATATCTAAATAGTTTCGTATTCTGTTATAGACATATATGGCCTCAAGCCTGATCGGTCAGAGCTAGACAAGCATCCGGCTTATTACAAGAGATCATCTCGAAACCTCCTAGGTAATGTCCTATCCCCCCTCCCCCCAGATATAAGACTGGGATATATACTGACACAATTCTGTAGTTGTCGATCAAGCCGATCACACTCGCATGCGCAAACTAATCGCTCATGCATTTTCTGACACGGCTCTCCTGGAGCAAAGTCCAATCTTGACCAAGTACTTTGATCTATTGGTGACAAGACTAAAACAGCAGATTGATGGGCCTGAAAAGGGCCGAGTGAATATAGTTGGATGGTTTAACTTCCTCACTTTTGACCTTATTGGGTATGTTGTATTGTTTTCATTCCAGTATACAAGATTCATCTGACGACAATGCTTGTAGGGATATGACTCTTGGTGAACCGTTCGGAGCTCTTGAACAGGGCGACTATACTCCATGGATGAGGTTTGTCTCCATCTCACTCAAGCTGAAGAATCATCAACTGACAATCAATTCTAGCAATGTCTTCTCGGCCATCAAATTCCTCGGAGTCATTCGGTTTGCCGAAACGTATCTGGTTGTGGGACTGCTCTTTCTTTTACTGCAAAAGTTGATACCTTCATTCGCTGCTAGAAGAGCTGCTCATCTTGATTACACAAAAAGGATGATCGATGCTCGTCTCGCTCGGGAAACCGATAGGAGCGACTTTATGACCCAGGCAAGTATTCTGGATTATCAGAAACTCTGCGACGGAACTAACAGCAAGCTCTAGATTCTTCGCCATAACGACGATCGTGGCATGTCCTATCTAGAATTACTCGGGACCTGCAGAGTCTTTCTGGTCGCTGGCTCCGAGACAACAGCTACTTTGCTGTCCGGTGCAATCTTCTACCTGCTTCAACATCCCACTTGTATGGAACGATTGAAGCGCGAAGTCAGAGAAGCATTCCCTACCGCGGAAGATATCACAATGCGTTCGGTCACATCATCTGGGAAACTGCCATACATGGAAGCAGTTCTGCAAGAATCGTTCCGTTGTTATCCGCCCGTTCCGTCTACTCTGCCACGGATCACAGGATCCCAAGGGGCACTAATAGAGGGCAGATATGTACCACCTGGGGTATGACTTATTCATTCCAAAATTTCTTTCATACCCAGAACGTATATTGACCAGAGCCTCCTTCTTGGTACAGATATCCGTCGGCGTACACCAATGGTCAGCATACCGCAGCAGCACGAACTTTGCTTCTCCAGACACATTCGACCCAGACCGATGGCTGCCCGATGCACCTGCAAAGTATCAAGGGGATGACAAGGCTGTGCTACAACCATTCACACTTGGTCCTCGTCAATGTATAGGCAAGGGGTAAGCAAAATCTCGCCAATCTTTTATTTGAAATTCATAAACTAACCTGTGTATTCGACAAAGGCTGGCATATTTTGAGCTTCGATCTGTCCTGGCCCGCATGATGTGGCATTTCGAGATAGAGTTGGATGCAGCAAGTAGAGACTGGATGGACGATCCAAAGGAGTTTGCACTTTGGCACAAGCCACCATTGTTTGTGAAACTGAGCCACCGTGCTGACTGATTACAATCGTAATCATACGTGTATACTGCCTATGGAATGCCATGCGTAGTAACGACCCTTGATGACTTATGAGCCCAATCTACTGTCTCGGCATTGACTATGTACGACCAAAGATATAGTTGGTGATTGTCTTCAGGCGTGATGCCCTTTTACTCAGTAACGCCAATTGAATCCAATCGAAACCTAAAAGATGCTCACGTCGCCAAACCCAAAAGTAAAGTTAAATACAATCATATACACAATAACACAACATATAATCCAGACGCAATCCGCTGCATAGGCTTATTGATTGGCACCCAAATCGAAGCATACAACCTAATTCACAGTGACACGAATACCCTTGGTATTCAGTCTCGGCAATGGTACAACATAATCATGGACATGATTTGTGTCAGAAGTATCTGTCTCAAAAAGCTCTAGACGAGGACCATTCGGTCTGAAAAACACGGCGAGTGCAAGGCTGAGCTCTGCCATTGCGAGATTTTGACCGAGACATCTGCGGGAGCCTGTGAACGATACACATGAGTGACTCGGCTTTTGTGATTTTGAATCAGATCAAGACATACCTCTTGCAAAAGGGACAAAGTTGCGCATCATGTTCGGGTTAAAATTCTCGTCTAGCCAGCGTTCGGGCATGAAATCGAAGGGTTTGGAGTACACGGATGTATCGGTGTGCATCAAGTAAGGTGACATGGCAACAGCAACCTGCGGAGAAATCAGCAATTGTTGGTACATTCAACTTAATATGAGGGAAATGGGAAGCTTACGCCAGCGGGAATGGTCCATTGCTTGTATTCAATAGGAACATCCGGTGAGACTCGTGGCAGAGGATGCATCACTGCATAGCTGTGTCTGTATATCGGATAGCATTTAGCAAACTTTCTTTCACATGGACAAGTCTAAAGGAATGCTTACCGAAGACCCTCTTTGATGCAAGCCTGCAAGTACGGCAATTCCTCCAGTTCAACCCAAGTAGGTACTCTGGCCGGCCATTCCGCCATAACAGGAGCAAGTTCTTCACCGAGTCGGGCGCGAATATCCGGTCGAGACAGAATGTGGCACGTAATATGGCTCAAAGTGCGAGCGGTACTGGTACTACCGGCTGACATGATGACTTGAGCCTCGTTTGCGAGACGCTGGTCGTCCAATTCAGATTCAGGCATTTCGCTGTTGACAATCCAGTGGAAGAGAGATGGATACTTTCGTCTGAAGGGATCACGCTCAGACTTGTCCAATTTGGCTTGTTTAGCGATCGATACATTGCGCAATGTCATCTTGTCTTTGAGTTAGTCGAGTACAGATTAGAAGAAGCAAGAGGATTTCGATCGAACGTACTCTGTCGAAATCATCAAAGACCAAAGCCTGAGGCAATAATCGAGCTATCAAAAATTTTGGCAGACTGTTGGCAGCTTGCGCAATCCAGGGGAACATTTGAAAGAGATAGATAGACTTGATGATTCCATGAATAAGGTTGTACCTATTTAGAACTATCAGTTCAAACGATCCCTAGAGGTCCCCCATGGTTGAAGCTTACCATCCAGGAGAAAAGTTAGGCTCATCCAAGAAGTCCTCCTTTTCGGACCAGCACAATTTACCGACCACATCACCGGACATGGCAAAGAATGCATGGTCTAGACGGATAACGGATCCAGTGCCTTTGGCTTGAGCAAAGCGTGAGTCGAGTTTCTCGATTGTCTCGGCCAACAAGGGCTGGAGACGAAGGATACCCGAGCGAGAGAAGAATGGCTCCAATGGCTTTCTCCTTCGTCGGTGAAGATCATGTTCTTCAGTTAAGAAGTGAGATCCTGTATGACTGTTAGTTTATGACAAGTAAGATACTAAGAATGGGCTCACCATCAAATCCCAAGCCCTGACTGAAAGGCTGGTAGTTATTTGTCTTCCGTTTGGCCTCGGATACATAAATCTCATCGTACGCCTCAGGGTCATTGATGCATAGGATGCCAGGATTAATTCGAACAATTGGTCCTAACCTCAACATCAGTATAATGATCACCCCTAAGATCAGGAATTCCTCGTTCGCTTGTTTGAGAAATATTGGTCCAAAACCAAGGAATAAATGCACCTACCATATTTCTGATGCATCTTCTCAATTTGATAAATATATTTTCCTTGCAACCAAAAATTGTAGTAAAACTCATACCAATGCGTAGCAGCCGCAATCTTCGGGCCCGGGAAGCCCGCCAAAGGCGAGAAATAGAGTCGGTAGATCACCAACCCAATTCCATATACGATATATGATACAGCTCCTACAATTGCCAAACTAGCGGCGGGATGCGCCTGGACAATTGGCGGGAGGTAAGACGTAAGAGATTCCATGATGTGTTGATGTTATTCTCACAAGACCACCTTCATTCATGGATGGATATTGACCAGCCGCTACATGCTTTCACTGAGAGAGAATGTATGGCAACGATAAAGTCAGGAAAAGGAAAGCGAAATAGCATAGACGACGTAATTGGAAAATGGTACTGCAGATCGAGCTCAGCAGTATTACATAGTAGACACACTCTAATCAACCTCGTACCGTTGCTTTTTATTTTTAGTAGCAGTACAGCAATCGGGTTCCATGGCTGGCAGTGTGTTTCATGGGATTTTTTTTGATCAAAAGTCTACTGAATTATCTTGTGGTGTTGAAATCGCCGGCCATAGGTGCAGCCATGTACGCAAGGCTAAATCAACTGTGGTCTGCCCTAGCTAATCAGATGCAAGTGGCGCCTGAAAATCAATAATACTAGCTTGAGTAGCAGTATGCAAACGACTAAACGACTAGACGCCACTACGATAGCACGTACATATACGGAGTACTACTAGCTGGTTCCGTATGACTTGTCCGCTATATACGAGAGAGCTTCTCAGATCACTGAGGTACAGCTTGTAATTATCCGCAATTCAGATAAATACACTCTGAAACTTGATCGTGGGTTCAAGTTTGTCTACGGAGTAGAAGTCATGGAACCTGAGATCATCGTGGTCGTCAGTGGAGCCCAGCTATCCCAGCAACACAGTGGGATGTGGCGGATAATAGAGACCCAAAAAGTGATACTAGTGCTGAGCACAGGACAGATAATCAACGATGATACGTACGTATCCGGAGTACCTTGAATGACAATGAGACCTGAATAGTGCAGAACCCGGAGCTGCACGGAATGATGCCATCGAAGTAGATTGACAGGCCTACATCATGATCTCGACCGTCGCATCAGGGACAGGGGAATGGCAGTGCTAGCTGATGTTGATCAATCAGCGACCACTTATCTTCCGGGTTATCACAGACACGTGTCTTGCGTGCAGGGATATGTTTATGCTTGTTGCTCCTGATTATGGATTCTTTCTGATCCAGGTCGATTCTATATCACATTTTAAGAGCTAAAGCTGCATCGTGCATTGACAACACGAGAAGTCAAGTCCCTGGGCTGAAAATCAAAAGTGAGAGCCGCCCCTAACGGGTGAATCGTGCGCGTTTCTGTGGATCTAGGCTTACTGTGACCATTTTCAATTATGCGCAGGGTAGTACTCAGCTGTCCATCCCCACGGCCAAAATGGACAGAAAAGGAAACACAGGGCATACCCATAAGCTTAATCAAGTACTTATCTACCCAATCCGGTGTATCAACAGCCCCATATCAGCAACTAAAATAATGGCAACGTACGTGGTACGGAGGTGTGCGTCAAAAGTATTGGCACGCGCTAATCTTTAGTGCCTCCTAGCGCCCCCAAAGTGGGAAAAAAACAGTACCAATTTTACCAACAAAATACTAGTAGATAGAAATATACTCAAATTTATAATATTATATATAGAATTGCCCTACGTTCATAGGCGCCTATAACAATTTCAGGGGTGGTATTGGTTGCCATAGTGAATTTGTATGTAAGGGTATGTATCAAAAAAACAGACTAAAGTAGCGCGTGCCAATACTTTTGACGCACACCTCCGTACTACGTGCTAGATTTACAAGGAGCTTAGTAGCCTTAGTTTCGTATTTACATTTAGCTCTGTGGGTTGGTGGAGCAACATGTCGAATGACTCGGAATGAGTAGAATCTCATATTGGGGGCCAAAGTTCCATGATCTAAGAGCAGTGAGAGAGACTCTGAAATGCGGCGCAGACACCGAACGTACGCAACCTACGTAATTTCGCATTTGGAAGATTGAAAAGCACATGGAAAGATCATCACTGCCAATCACAAACGCAGAAATTTGCATGTTGAAGCAATATTTGCTCTGTTTTATTTTTATTTCATCGTCCACCTTAAGCGCCGCCACGGAGGGCACGCCATGAGCAGTAGTAGCTTTTGACTTGACGCTGACGTCGCCATAAGCTTATGAATGTTTTCGAAATTTGAAGCAGTATGATTATTCATCAAGACGCACACCCCAATCACTTTGTACTAGTCTCCGTTGCGATTTGCGTAAAGTGCCTCCCAATGTCGGAGACAGCATTCAACGGGAATAGATCGACCCGCTAGTGCCCTCTCTCAGATGATCTTGAGATGCAAGAACAACCAAGACTTCCTCGGCAGTTTGCTAATCTTTAGGAAGATAGTATCTCAATTGCCAATCTAGATTTATTCTGAACCGGCGCCTGTCTCAACCACCAATATAATGATCAGATTTAGACTTTTCTGGTGTTCGGTACCCTGCTACTGTGCTACAACTTCGATTGCAAGGAAGCGTGGCGTTCGGCTTACGGCGCAATCAGTATCCGAAGCAATCGAGGCCAATTAGCTAAAGGAATAGTTTTTGATTCTAAGCTCTAGAATCCGGATACTAGCCCACGCGATCCAGTGTCTGGTCTGAGTGTGCCGTCTTACTTTCGATTCGCAGCAGTAGGTAGACGAAGGTCCCGAGAAAAGATAGCTTGGCCCAAGATTGCAGGGTTCCGTTGAATATCAAGGCTGAAAGACCTTCGATACCTAGGTAGACGTTATTACATCTGTAAACTTACTGTCAGTATCGACATATGGCACCATAGGAACTTAGAGCATGAGGCAACCTTCCATATCGAAAGAGAAGTAAGAGTTCAAACGACAACCATCCAGAACACATTCTTGTGTGGAGACCGGTCGTGCTATATATTTGCCAACATTGATCTGTTATTGGTATGATGGAGTTCCGCTACTCAGAACACGTTGATCCAAAGACGTATGAGACTCATGGTCTCTGCGATGGCATTGAGCTGCGTATACATAAAGACCCTCATGCAGAGATCAAAGGTGCTTTACGATGCCAACGTGACTGGGCCAAACTGGTGGCACCGGTAAATCAACCGTTCTGGGGCACATTGGGCGATCCTTACAGCTTTGTTCGCGTGACTATTCCAGAGACACTCCCTGAGAGACTTGAAATTTTATCATATGCCAACGAATTTGCGTTCATATATGACGGTCAGTCCCCCTGCTCTATGCAACAAAATCACCGAGCTGATGTTGTTCATTCTAGATGCAATTACGGAGAATATCGACCAGAAATTGGTAGGGCTCTCAACCAACAGCAAAACTTGGCTACAAGATTGAGCGTGGACATTACTAAAGCTTTGTATCTGTCAGGAGTCGAGTAATCGTCGCGAAATCCTCGATGAGTTTGGATCGAGTAGCCTTACGCTGCAACAGCAGAAGGACAAAGCTGACCGTCACCAAGAAGACGTTGCACTTCGGCGAGAAGGCGTGAAGCAAATTCAGGGTCAAATTTTCAAAGAAATGATCGCTATTGACAAAGAGCGAGCGATCACTACAATGAAGAATTGGCAGAAATTCGTCCAAGTTCAGAGTAGCCGGAAGCGTTCAGAGCCATTTTCCGGACTAGATGAATACTTACCATATCGAATAAGTGATGCAGGAGAGCTGTAAGTTGACTTCATTTTAGTCGAGTCTTCGAGCAAAACGCACTTTGGACTAACTATACCCTCTGACATAAAGATTCTGGTTTGGTTTGATCACATTTGGTATGGGTCTTACAATTCCGGAGCACGAGATGAGTCTTTGCAAGGAGCTGGATCGACCTGCCTGGGAAGCTCTAGCACTGACCAACGATCTCTACTCGTGGGAAAAGGAACGGGACGATGCGGCCAAGGCCGGAGAATCGCTCGTCGTCAACGCAATCTGGGTTTTGATGCAAGAATATTCGGTTTCGGAAGCCGAAGCTAAGGATCTCTGTCGTCAAAAGATCAAGGAGTCCGTCTCCCGTGCAGTCAAGATTGCCGAGGACACTAAGAAAAGGACCGATTTGTCGCTGGATTTGCGACAATATACCGATGCTATCACGTATAGTGTCAGTGGAAATCTTGTCTGGAGTATATACTGTCCACGCTATCATCCAGAGGAAGTGGAGCGGAATGATAACTTTCTCTCGGATTATATTCGCAACGAGAGTCTAGGCCAGCGAGATCCGCCCAGACAGCAGCCACAGCTAACTCAACCGGATCATAAATCACAGGCTAGCAATCATGCAAAAATTGCGAAACCTGTCAGCTACAGCCACAACAGCAATAAGTATCCATCGAATGACTCGAGCAGCCCCTCTTCATTCCACGTGCGGCAGAATTCAGATCTGTTGAACGTCGCAGTCGGGGGCGAACAGCTGCGTTAGATTTTAGATTTTGTTTTTATTTTTGCCCGGAAAGCAGTATCGCAGAGCATAAACCCGTGACTATACTATTTTTTGATATTCTCGTTTCCTTCATACATCGCACCTGCAACACCTGTGGGTTAAGACGAGAGGCGGAGGATCTAACGCTCAGTCGATAAATTGCGTGGACTCGAAAGTCGAACGACGTATGAAGAAGTGTCTGAGCAGGATTCGTGTATTTAACCTTCTAAAGTAGACGTTGATTGACCAACCAAACGACAACCTAATCTCAAAGTCTAAACCTCTTGAATTACCCGATGTTCACCATCGGCATATATCTAGTTCTCAGACAAGAAGTGCAAATATGCTTTGTCACTTATCCCCGTCCTGGGTAGCACAGCATATACCGGGGGGTTAGCCACATACGCACTGTACGCAAGCTGTCTGCAGCATTGTGGATTTAAGGTGGGTTGGTTCTTCACCGCACTATGGTGATAAACATGTACTTGATGAACTCTCTCCGTATCTTCACTGTCTTGCAATGACCGTTGAAATCCACCGAATCAAATGCCGGGCAAAACTCGGCAATTGATACCCTGGAGCTCGATTGACAAAACGCCTTGCACTTCTCTTGTTCTCGTAGTACATGATGAGGCGTTCTTATAAAAAAATGTTCCACTCCACGAAGCCATGTTTCAAGAGTGAATAACAGGGATGATTCACGTGGACGTGCTTAGTACCAACACCTGTCACCACCTCTTGAAACACACGTGGAATGCTATGCGCGGAAGCTTTGCAAGGCCCTCCGAACACACAACCAATTCTTGAGAATTCTTAGTTCTTAGAATATCTTCAAGTCCGATCGGCATGTTGTGTTTCACTACGTTGCCATGGAGTGTAGCAGAGTCACTTATATATGCGCTGCATATCACTATCAGCTTTCGCTTACACCTTGCTTTCCAGGTATGCATGGAATGTCTGACTGTATTATACTGCGGCACGGGGTAGGTATGGACTACAAACTACTGCACGCAGTGCACGGAGTTCAGGTTTCAGGTCAGCTCTTCTACGTATGTACGTAGTATGGTTTTACTGAAATGGCCAGCCTCGCACGTTGCAGCAAGGTTTAGTGTATTGTAATCACCAATCAAGAGCACGAATTAACGGCATACATAAATGGAAGTGGAGCTGTTTACTCATTTAGTCTGGACGACAAAGCAGCAGCAAGTCTCATAGGTGAGTCGTAACTACGCAGCGGGAGCACCTTTTTGGCGGGCTTATTTGCCGTGCTTCTAACCCAGAAACGTAGGAAATCAAAACTTTTCAGTGAAACGGAGCCCCGGGATCCAGGGCATTACTTGGGACTTCTCCGTACTCTGTACGTAAATACTAAATATACGTTAAGCTTCATGGGCCCGCCGCACGGTTATCTATTCAAGTGGAGGGAAATGTAACCTCGTGTGTCCACTGTGCACGACTCCACGTCCTACTCCATAGTAGTCTCCCACTGCACGACATGCCCTCATGAGCAGATACGGTAGATTTTTCCCGCTAAGATAATACATGTCGCGATTAACCCAGTCCCATAAGCCGCAGATTACTTATGGCTTGGCCCCCATCCTTAACACGGCCAGTATCCCAGTTGTTTGGGGGCCAAAGTGCGGCAGTCTCAACTTCTCAAGAGTGACATGGATATCATCGAGCCGATCACCGTAAGACAGGCCAGATTCAATCCTCAAATAGGTTAGGATAGTCTCGTGTTTTCTGCACGGTTCATAGAGTACGGACTGCGGAGTACACTTGTAATTACCCTTATCAGATTTCTTCAGCCGACGATGGCTAGGCTTTGCCGCTTTCAAGGTATGTGACTTGAATAAGCTTTCTCATTCGTTCCTGAATTCTGATTGTCAAAGCAGCCAATAGCCTGGTGCATTGATCATTGGGTGGACTTGGTACCTTGTTGAACTTGCTGTATGCCATACCAAACGACAGGAATTCGTCGATGTGGATACGAGAGAATGACTTCTGTCGGTACAGGGCGTTCCTAGAGTGCATTAAGGAGGACACTAACACTTTCTCACAAACGTCACTGTCGACTTTGAAAAGACTGCCCTTTCTTTTCATCTCCAATTGTACGGAGTACGTAGTGATAGACTACACCCCGGCACGGAGTAGTTATAGTTGATTACATGCATGTCAGCTGTGGACCGAATGAGTTGAGATCTTCATGCTCGCCGGGTTGATATGAAAGTCTTTGTGTGTGCATGAAGAAGTGGCAAAACGAACACCCATATCCTCACGATCAGCAGCTGTGCGCAAACCGCAAACCGAACGATCAGTGCTAGTACCACGACGTCCAACATTCTGCATTTATCTGATTACAGAAATATCAGAATCTTTCACCCATACAGTACTCCAATCACACTTCGGCACTTGAGTCTATACTTCCACTCCTTACACGCCACTCAACTTATCGCGATTCAATTCGTCCAGCGTGCCATTGATTTCGGCATTCTATCATCTTCAACCTTTTGCGATCTTTATACTCAGATACAATTTATTGCCTTCAACGGCCTAATCGTACCAGAACCGAAGTTATGACGACAAAAGTCGGCATTGAGCCTGCTCCGGCAGGTCAAACAGTCAATTTTGTTGATCCGCCAACTCAGACCGCTGCGAATATTGCCATGTACACAATCATGCTGGTTGCGTGCGCTTTTTGCTTAGCAGTCCGCATGTACACACGAACAACGATTAACCATTCGTTTGGGTTTGATGATGGTCAGTCCCTCATATCACATATCCAGCGAGAATTTCGCTAACTCTTTGTCCGTGATCGATAGCCTTTTGTATTGCTGGATTTGTGAGTCTTCCAAGGTTACGTTCGATGCAATTGGCGCAGCAATGAGGGAACGAGACTCGAGATCCGGACGCTGATTTGATCAATCATTAACAGGCATTCCTCGTCACGTACGCTGGACTTATGCTGGATTGTATGTTTCTCTTCTTCTCAGAAACAAAAACCTTGTTCATGCAACTGATACAAAATATCAATATAGGCGGCAACTATTACGCAGGACGCCATATTTGGGATATCACTCTTCCTATGCTAACGCACGGCTCAAAGGTACTCTACCTCAATTCTTCCAAAAACTATAACTGACATGGCTAACCCTTACTCAATAGCTCGAGGTGTGGGCGGAATGGTGCTACCTTGTAGTCTCCGGCACTGTGAAACTATCCTATCTACTCCTCTACATCCGTATCTTCGGTCCATTCCAGCGAGTAACTCCGGTCATGTGGACCGGCGTGGTACTTGTTTCTCTGATCTATGTCGTCCTGCTGATGATGTCAATCCTCGATTGTCAACCTATTCATCGACACTGGGACAAGACTGTGAACGGACAATGCTTACCTGCGATGGTCCTCGCATATTCGTCAGGAGCATTCAACGTTGCCACAGACCTATTTGTGCTCCTTGTTCCTATGCCAACCGTTTGGTCTATGAATTTGACCACGGCGAAAAAGTTGCGAGTATCTGCTGTTTTTGGCCTGGGTGTTATGTGAGTGATTACTCCTACTCGATCGACACATCTTGCCTTCGAAAGAAGGACGCGTTGCAATTGAACTAACGGCTTTTATAGTGTGGTTTCCTTGAGCATTACTCGTCTTGCCAAGACGCCAATTGTTTTCAAATCCACGGATCCTTCATGGGATTTGTCCAACTTCGGCATCTATTCGTAAGTCCTCCTATACCATAGAAAGAGAATGGAAATATCAACAAGTAGGTACACGTAATACTAACTCGGGATAACAGCTTTTTGGAACTCAGCTTCGGTTTCATCTGTTGCTGTCTCCTTACTTTCCCAGCCTTCCTCGAGCACCACGGCACAACCGTGATGAGCTGGCTGAGATCTCGTACCAACTCCTCCCGAGGATCGCATTCCAAAGGCACATCAACCTCTTCTCCTCTTTCCGAAAAAAGAAGGCAAAGCCCTAAGATTGATGACAACGACAAACATTCTTTCAATTCATTCAATAGTGCCGACGCCCGTCTCACCTTTGCCACAACACCTGCAGGGCTGGCCCAAAGTGCGGATTTAGAGACAGGCGAATTGCGTGATCTCTCGAGCACGAGATCTAGACTAGAGCATGTCGATCTTTGAGCTTCGCTATTATTATTTGTATTTTGATGTTGTCACTCTACTATTATTCTCGGCCAATAGAACTGGTGTCTGATGGGCGAAATTCTCTCTGCATTACGCGAAGACTTACAACGTTTTCTTGCATATTTATGAACGTGGCTTGGTTAATAAAGCTCTTTGTATATACAATGATGAAACACCCACTTACCAATAATGATTTATGTCGGTTGGTGTTATTTCGTCTATGTCCCAGATCACAAAGCGCGAACTTTATAAGTACGTAACCCGAAACATCGTTTATCCTCCAGGGCTTAGTCTGGATTACAAGTGTTCCATGGAGAAAGTAGATACGTCTTTAGTCCTTTTGATCTCGCATGTAATTGACATTAGCAACATTCAGATATACCACTTTGGAGAACATCACAATAAATACTCGATTCTCGTTCCTAGTACTGTCCCTCCCATCTCTTCTAAAGACAAACGACAGGTTTTGTCACTGCTTCCAAAATCTGCAGAATATTTTCTAGTTCTTCGTTTGGCATTATGCCTATTCCACACTCTGTGGCAGCGCTGAATTTTGGGACCACTGACTGCGCAACTTTGATGCGCTTTCTTGTTCCGTCCTCATCGTTAACGTGTACCAATTCAAGGTATAAAGTTGTTGTGGCAGGAACACTAAGATTCTTTAGCGGAGCAAAGTACCAATATCGTCTCTATCCTTGGGCACAGGCATGTGAATCCATGACACGGGACGACTGACTTGCTCAATGATCCTGCTTGCAAGATCGACCAAGAGAGTCATGTCCTCCGGCTCGATGAAATGTTTATAATTTAGATCACCATAGCAAAGGTGAAATCCAAGAGGTATATGGTCAGGGATAGGTTTGCAAATGCGTCTGATTCGCTCCAGTAACCCTTCTTTAATTGGAGAGAAATGGGGGATGAAGAACGGAACTGTAGTACGCCCTTTTTCGACCTCTAGCATAATCATCTCGAAGCTGAGGTCCCATTGCAACGCATGATCATCCGTGGAAAATTTTTTGATGATAGTCTCGAGGGATTCGATAAGCCGCTTGTCGTACAATGGCTCCAGTTGGCGATGAAATTCGGGCCTCGTGTGGCCGTCCACGGGGTTGAGAGGAGTGGGCAGCGAAAGCTGGAAGCGCACACCATGAGGGATGATGCCTTGCTCTCGACCTTTTATTAATTTTGCATAGGACTTCAACGCGGCATCATCGTAAAAAGTCGGCAGGATTGACTCTGGGGTAAGAAACCCCTGTATGGCCTGCTGGCAAATCGACTCCTCCGAGAAACTTACCAAGGGTCTCTCGCGAAAACCTGTCAGTCTGCCAAGCAAAATAATTTTCTTGAACTCCAGTCTCTCCATCGGGGATGGAGTGCAAACGACTTGGCTGGGCGGCAGCTGTTTTCGCGAAGACTTCTTCGGCAGAGGGTAGCGGAATGCTAACTACGAGGAGGACACCGCCGTCAGCCATGTTGAATGAGTTGTTTTGGTAACGTCAAGGGAAGGTCTGAGTAGAGTTCAAAGTTTGGAAAGAAGAGAATGAAAGGGAGTAGGGAAAGTGATCAAATGGTCATGGGAAATGCCTAGATATAGAAGGTCTTTTGCGTAGGACAACATATAAGAAAGGAAAGAGATCGACGTACTGTGCTGTAATCTCCTACATATATCATTACAACCTGCGCAATTCTATACAACTTCGCTCATACATCCGTGACTGTCCTTCACTAGTCCCATCTTCCAATTTGTAGTTCGATACTCGGTGGCTTTGGCCAAGTAGTACTGGTTCGGCCAAGCCTTTGTTTGGCCTCTGAGGTACTCGATACGGTATAGTTCATGCCGAATTGGGCTCGTGATAATTCTCAATAGCCCTCTGCACTGCCGACTGAGTATACCATCTTAACTGAGCATATAGAATTGGTACATGATATAGTGATAGTATAGATCAGATGGAAATAAGGGACGGACCGAGCGGGTATCCATATCGGGAATGCCCACGTTCTCACGTACCTGAGGGAAGGGCGACCAATCGGAGTCCTCCGCAAAACATTTACCGATTCAACCCCGCAGCTATTTTGATACTGCTCTTCCTGTCCATCTTGAGTGGTGATTCTTGAAAGATATTGCATTATAACAATAATCTGTTTCAACTATCTTGTCTGTGACAACCCTAGGAAAGAGCACGCGTAACAGATCATTTTATCGCGGGGGCCGATACCTAACCAAACATAAACAACCATGCCCCGCCGAAAAGCACTCATCATCGGAATCAACTACTATGGCTCAGAACATGCACTGAAGGGTTGTATCAATGATGCGTACAATGTCCGCCAGTTTCTGGTCGAGGACCGCGGATTCTCACCCGATCAGCGAGACATGGTCATGCTGACAGACGAGCCCAAACATGAGGGAACGCCATTCTATCCTACTGGTCAAAATCTAATCGCTGCGTTCAAATGGCTCGTATCATACAACAACCCGGGAGATTCAGTGTGGTTATCCTACTCGGGTCACGGTGGTACGTGCTGATCCAAGGAAGAATACGTAACACCGGGATTGGCTAATGGTGGCGAACAGGCCAGGTTGCGGACGACTACGGAGACAGAGAGTCCGGGTATGTCCAGCTTTTCAGTGGAAATTTGATCGTAGCTAATCGTTGAAGATTCAACGATACGATCTGTCCGGTCGACTTTGAGACGAACGGGCAAATCACCAGCAGTACAGTAAGTTACCCACGCATGCGTGGCTTATAGAAAGGCAAAGCAGCAGGCGATAACTCCTACATCTCTACGCCGCGGAAAGCAAGATTGTACTCATCCGGTATACAGCTACATCAACTTATCATCTCCCCAATGAATCCATATGCACGACTAACAATTCTGTTCGATTGTTGCCACTCCGGCTCTGCCGTTGAGCTCCCTTACACATATCGTCCCGATGCAGATGGTAACGTCAACATGGTTAACAACCTCAAAGAGGGCGTAAATCTTGCTATGCAGGCATCGAGCCTGCTTCAAGGCGGCTTTAGCATGGACAGACTCGAGGATGCGCGTTCGTTTGTAGCCGAAGCCGCAACATTTTTCCACAGTCTGCATCATCAACCAGAGGCGGATGAGCAAGGTCTCGTTGATGAGGGCTTTCACGAAGGTTGGCGCAATGAGGCTAAAGATGCCTGGATGTTTAGCGGTTGCGCGGACGATCAAACTTCTGCAGATACCAGTATACGAGGACGTGCAACGGGCGCAATGTCTTGGGCTTTCATTAATGTGATGAGGGAAAACCCACAACAGTCCTATCTCGATGTAAGTCGACGCATCAGTTCAAATCTGGTCATCCGAGTAAAATAAAGTCACATGCCTCACTTTTCAGTGTTCCTGGTGCTCATACTTCTGTTTTCTCTATAGATCTTAGCAAACACAAGATATCTCATTCAACAGCACTATTCTCAAATTCCGCAACTATCGGTTGGTGGTGAATACGACTTAAATCAGCTGGTTTCGGTCAGTGCCCTTTATTGATACAGGTCTCAACAACTCGAGTAGTCTAATAGTAACTGACGAGATGTTTAGTTCTGAGACTCGACGGTTACGCTGGTTATCAGATGACAAAACATCCATGTCGACTTTTGTCCTACCATGTGAAATTATGGCTCGGGGACTTTTCCTCGAGATCATGGGATATTTGCTAATTGTGTCTCATTCATCTCGACTATCTTGGATGGGTCTTCTAACGCAGCCTCAGCAAGGCGTCGAGGCACAACGTTGATGCATGCACATAATATGATTAGTGGCTACCTGCATATCAGGAGCGTGGTATGGTGTAGTTACTCTTAGCTAAATTCACATCCCATCCATACATACACTTGATTCAAATGGCAGAAATACAAGTACATCAGTGGCTGGTATAGCGAGGATACACATTTAGTGTCCTGCCGGTAGTGCGTTTTTTTGAATTCTTGCATTACTACAAGTTCCATGCACGGTAGCTAAGAGTGACAGGGAGTTGGAGACGCTGCTTTAAGACCGGGAAGTAGACTGTTGTGATCTTCGATCTCGGCCCTATTGGTAGCTGAGTCTCGTGGGCTCTTTATTATTGTTCGTTCTGTGACTCTATTAGGGAGGCCTCTTGTCTTTTGAATTTGAGCACCCCTGGTCGGACTCGAGCTTGAACAGGCTATTCTGACACATTTCTAGCTGGCTTCAAGGTATCCACTTGTGGCTGCTACTGTGCTCGGGACTAGTCTATCTGATACATAGGCATTCTCAAAGCATTTTGGTAGATTTATAAAGTCAAAATTGTATATACTATCTAGGCAAATTGCCTCATAACATACTAAACACAGACTTTGACCACCCGGTATGCTGCCCAAGGCAGACGTTTTAGTTACAGGTGGTGAAGTCAGTGAGTCCAGTATCAGGAACAGTCTCATGAGGCAGGCAGAATGGAACATGCTCGCCCTTCAAGTGCTTGAAGACACGCGAGTACTCAGCCTGTGGAGAAAACTGTCAGTGTCTTTTCGCTAAGGAATTAGAGAAAAACCTCGGGTCAATATCGTACCTCGATCCTCTCAACAAATGTGTTGTAGATATTCTCAGCCTTCATCTTCTGACTGACCAGGCCGGAAACGCCACCAAGAATAGCATTAACAGTGCTGACCTTGCTGTCCCAGGTAAGGAGAGCAGAGACTCCCGTTCCATCACGACGGGTAGATTCGGTGCTTCCGTAAATGTCTGATCGGCAAAATTAGTAAAACTATAATTGAAATGGACTTTACAGGCAGATAACAAGTGTTAGTACTCACTTTGCATCTTCTTAGCAATCGCCATATTTCTCCACCAAGCCATTCCGACACCCTTATCAAACAATACTGTAGGGAAGACACTGTAAGGAGTGATCACGTCGAGTTCCTGAACCGTCTGGTTTGCGATGGAGGGAATGCCGGCGTTGGAAATGTATCCGACGACGTCGCCAGTGGCTGGATCAGTGACGTTGTTGACGGAAGCAAACATGCCAGGGACTTTGGTGACAACCGAGTTGCAAGTGCGAACACGCTCAGCGTTTTGGAAGACGCGGCTTAAGATTTCCAAGTCAGTGCCTGCTACAGGCTGAAGCGAAGTAAAATAGTAATATTACTCACCGAATGATGTCGATATCATAGTAGGGCATCTCCAGAACCTTCCAGGTCTCATGGCTGGAGAACCAATATCCTAAATCACACAATGTTAATCTCAGTCCCATATCTTCTACAATGAGGGGATTGATAAGCAAACCTTTCTGGACGGTGATCGGTCCAACATTGCCCATGTGATAGTCCACGCTCACCAACTGGGGTCTCTTGTAGTCCCAAAGAGCTTCAATATCAGCATCAGAAAGACCGCCGAAAAATTGAAGCCACCAGGTAAAGAGCTCTCCCTCATATGGATCATTGAGATAGCTGGTACCTTCGCAGGCATAAGTCTGTTCGGGATGATAGACAGGAAGCGACTGGTTCTTGATGCTGGTAACAGCACAGACTTTACCCTCGCCTCGGTAGAAAACCTATTGGGAACAGACACAGAAAATTAGCAAGAATGCAATTTTGATTGGGGGTCTCAAATGATAACATACGTGAGCTGCAGTGGTCTTCGTGTAGTCCATCCAAACCTGCCACTTCTTGGCAAGATCAATGTATGACTTGTTTGACGTGTTCTCGGCAGCTTGAATGAAAGCGTAGACAGCCCACAAAAGCTCACTGGAGAGTTAAAGGTATATCAGCTGAGATACTTTGTGGGAAACAAGAGTAATGATGGATGACTTACCCGTTGTCAAGGCCTGGGACACGGTTATTCCAGTCCCAGGTAGGAGTCAGATCCTGAGAGCTGGATGTAAACCAAGGCAAGAATCCCCCAAAACCTGGGTATGTCTCGTTGAATCTCAAATAAGTCTGCAATTTGGTATCCATGATAGATGCTGCAATTCCAGGGGCTGCAGACGGGTTGTTTGGCGAGAGGAAACGAGCAGCATCTGCAGAGCCCGCAATAGCATGAGCATAAAGCATTACTTGGAGGGACTATTTATGATGCACGAGAATAAGCACGCCGTTTTCGATTTTTGAGTAGAACAAAAAGAACTTACTTCTTTGCTCGCGGCGCTGAATGGATGCTTGACGGTCCTTTCGCCGGTGACCCAGTCAATATTGGTACCGTCATAAGACATACCATTCCCCGAGTTGTAAGAGACGTTGTTCTGGTGGAACTTGCCCTCCCAAAACAATACATCATTGATGAATCTGGAAGGATCTTGCAGAACCTGCTTCTGGGTATATTGCTGAGCAAATCGACAAGAGGGTTCTGAAGACGCGGGCAATGCTGTAGCAAGAGTGGCACAAGCCAGGCTTAATGATGCCTGAGTCAAACGCATGATTGGAAACAATAAAAGTCAAGGATTGGATGAAGAAGATACAAGACTAATTCAGTTCATGCGTCTGACATTGAAGTAACCGGGAAAGCAGTTCAAATTTATACTCCAGCTGGCTGAGTTCTCATAATGGAATAACAACGTGAAGTCAAAATCTCCGCAAATTTCGAACATAATTGATACCATGGGGAAGTATATCTTTTCCCCGCATAATCTTCACAATCAAAATAAAATTAAATCTCCGCTAGCTCTCATTTATCGGAGAAATCTTCACGGACACTCAGGAAATTCGCCGCAGCAAATCTTGAATAAGAGCACAGACAAGCCCGTGCCCCACGACGATCATAGGACGACGGCGAAATATTGAAACGCTATCGTGAATGTCAAACTGGCATCGTGCCTATTCGATTTTACTCCAATTGCCCCGAATTCCTGGTATTCTTTAAGTTTCTTGTTTGGACATAGATCACGTACGCTCAATCGCGGTGATTCGCGATTTTACCGGCGGCGATTTATCGGTATAATGTTACTGATAGTTATTTTTTTTATCAACTTCTAGAACAATAATTGATGGACCCATATTATAGAGACCCACGCAAGGAATCTGAAGCCTTTGAGTCTAGCCGTGTCAAGATATCAAGAAGCACAGACAGATCAGTTCGTGCGCGTGCTGATAGAGGTGATGTCTCATGTTGATCGATGATTTCCAATAGTCTGGCACCTATGAGACGGATTTTCTCAACCTTTTACATAAGATTAGCAACGACGGCCATTTTCGAGGGGTGTGGTCATGATAGGTACTCACACAAGGTTCTCCATTGACTTGTAATGCCCAGAAAGGAGCTTCGCGGACAATTCTCAACATATTCCGAGCAATCTCTGTCTTCCTCAACAGCAGCATTTCATTATCCCCCATGGGAAAATAGTTGATTTCCTCGAACTTTTGTGTTATGACCATTTTCAGACAGTGCAATGATATATGGAGGTTGGCTGCTTGGATGGTATATGTCCTCAATAGACTATTCATTTCGTCCCTGTTAGAGTGGGTATGAATCCTCAATTGATCATCGTGAAGAAAAGGTGGAAGATCATCTAGAGAGGTCACAAAGAGCACGTAGAGATGATCTAACCGCTGCCTTTCTTCTGCTGTCAAGGAATGATGGGAACCGATTGGAGGTATCGCGCTCTTTCGACTAGTGACTAAACGTATTTCTAGTAGCAAGTCTGACGCTGTCTGCCAGAGACGCAGATTCGCATTAAAACCCGTTAAAAAGCTTCTGTGCGCGCTTAAATCGTTTGCACTCGTGTTTTCCGACGACACCAGATGAGTTTCATCCCCCTCAAAACCGGTAGGATGCCCTATAGTAATTCCAGCCTCGAAAGAAAACTTATGAATCGTAATCGGTCGGCTATTCAATATGGCCGCAGACTTATCTCCAATATAGATAATCCAGAACACTCGTCTGCGGAATTCGGCTTCAAGGGGATCAAGTCTTTGGATGGATTCTTCGTCATGCATCTGCAGAGCCTGGGCCAGCCGGGTCGCTTCGCCGAATATATGCCACGAAAATCTCGGTTTCCCAGCCGCATGCATGCAATTCGAGTGAAAGTAGCGAATAGCGACGGAACTTGCATTCGGCTGCTCGAGATCGGCCTCGAGATACGTAAAAAGACAGTTGCGTGATGCTTCAAGAAAGATTTCCGCGATTGTTTCTCCTTCTGGGAAGATTTCCTTAGGAAGAAGAAACGCAGTCTCTGCGCACACGGCAGTAATGAGCGTAAAAGTGGCATCTGGCCATAGTCCAGAATAGCTTAACAATTCATCGTATCTGCTGTCTCGGCGCGCTCCTCCAAAGTTCCTTGCGTCGTCTCGCGCGACGAAAAACTCCAAGCCAGTTCGTAGACTGGGTTCATGGACAAGCGGGATAAGAGGAAAAAGATAGTCAAAGAACAGATTGAAACAGCGATTGATCAGATCCTCCAATACCACTGTCGGCTGGCGTACGTGCAGCTCTCGGGCAAGAGCCCCCCATCGCTGCAAACTGGATATAGTACTTCCAGTTGATGCAGCATGGGACAGCGGCGTTGCAACGGTTTGAACTGTCACTGGTGAGAGCGCAGACGTGACAACGTCAGATGTCCATAGACCAAGATGCTCTGATCTCGCAGCATTTTGATACAAACCCCGTGACAAAGGGCGATGTCTCAAATTCTCCTGCAAAGACGGCGTTATGGGAATTGGACTTTGGAAAGAGTCACCGTGAGTTTCTGCGGCCAGCTGGCGTCGTTTTGCCTTTGGGCCTCGTCTAGAGACTGGCAGTCTGAAAGTGCATTGCTCACCAGCTGAGCGGCAGTTAATACAGACTGGGGACGGATCTGAGCTATCGCACTAGAACGAACATTATTTTAGCACGTTTTGTCAGATCGCTTTCCTCTTCAGTCGACTGAGATCGTGTACCTTTATTTTTCGCCGTCGACATCGATCGCATGCCCGACTGGATGGACGCGGAGTATCTTCATGATTAGCAGCTGCCATAGTCCATCATCACATTGTCGGTCTTTTAAGTCAGGATGAAGCGGAGAATTCGTGTAGTGTGGAGGATTGTTGAATAGAGAACCGGAAAATCGCACGGGGCCTCGACTTCATGGGACAGAGCCTTGAAAGTTTTCCCGACGGAGAAATAACCGCCGATCTCCACGTTAGGTACAAGAAAAGAGAAATTAATCAACCAATTGAAACAGAAGCTGATCTACAAAGTAAAATATCGTGCGACCAGTAACTGCTCACCCACGTACCCCGGTGTTACGGGGTATATGGTGATATTTTAACTGTTTTCGTGCATTGCAAATATCTAAAAGGCTGCAGCTAGGTCCCGATAGTGTAGCTAAACAAGCAGTGCTAGGGCCTCTCAGGTACATGGACTCCTGCTATTTAACTAATTTCTCGGCTTTGTGTATTTCTCGATTATTCCTTTCAAGAGCAATGCAGACTGCTTCGGGGTTCTCTCAAGGGTATCATAGTCAGTGAAAGTGGCACCAAACCGAACTCCGTATCCATCAGACCACTCTAAGAAGATGTTAGTCATTGCTTGAATCAAGATAGAGAGGCTTAAAAACATACCTAGATTATCCATCAATGACCAGGCAAAGTATCCCTTGATATCAGAGCCATCTTCGCTGCGCGCCAGCGCAACAGCTTCGATATGGTCTTCAAAATATCGAATTCGATATGTATCGTTCACTGCCTCAGTCACAGTCATACTCTCTTCTCCTGGACAGGGACAGCCATTCTCGGTGACGTAGATGGGTTTTCCGTATTTGCGGTAAACTCGAGTCAAATGTTTTCTAAACAGTTTAGGGGTCGACCGAAGCCAATGAACACCAGATGGTTCACCAACTGACACACCCTCCTTGTTTTCTTGGAGTTCATCTACATTTCCCAAGTAATCGTTCTTGGAAGGTGTCCCGTTGCGATGGCGTGCGAATTGAGAGGTGTAATAATTCATTCCGTAGAAGTCTATATCGCCTTCGCGAAGCAGGGAAAATTCGGAGTCTGTGAACTTGGGTAGACGGTCACCCAACTGCTCTCTCATACACTTGGGATAGTCTTGTGCGAGGCTTATTTACACGCGATAAGAGTTAGCTTCTGAGTATAATCGTAGATAGATGAAAACAATACGTACCACACCGGATTGGCAAACCATCCAATATGAAATTCCATTCGCCTCTCAGCGGCCTCGCAATCACGCTTATCTTGGGCATCCCAAGGCTCAAAAAAGTCCCCATTCAAAGATATTCCAATTCTTCCACTTTGTGTTGATCGGAAGTCTTTGTTGTAAAGGGCGACCGCACGAGCGTGGCTTAGGATGAGAGCTTTTCCGACGATCCAAGGCTCTGTCGCAGAGTCACCCTCAGAAGATTTAGGATTAGTGCTGCTTCTTCCTGGAGCGTTTCCACCTGTCGAATATCCCTACAGAATGTCAGTATCGACTTTCACGTCGATATGAAAACAAAGCAAGAAGAATATATGCTTACAAAAATCGAAATGATCCACGGCTCATTCAAGGTAATCCAGTTCTTGACTCGATCTCCAAAGCGCTCATAGCAGATCCGGGCATATCGTTCAAAATCTAATTGTGACTCTTCCACATTCAGCCAGCCGCCGTATCTGTCGTGAAGAGTTTGGGGCAGATCCCAGTGGTACAAAGTCACCCAAGGCACGATACCCCTGGAAAGCAGAGAGTCAATGAGCCGGTTATAGAACGCGATTCCCTGCTCGTTCACGGAATCTCCTCTTCCGCCGTCAGGAATAATCCGCGACCAAGAGATAGACAAGCGGTATGCTTTGGCGCCGTATTGGGACAAAAGATCAAAGTCTTCCTCGTAGCGATGATAATGGTCGCATGCAACATCGCCATTTGCACCCTTTGTTCGTGTTGGCTTCAAGTGGCAGAAAGTATCCCAGATTGACTTTCCGCGACCATCTTCATTGACAGCTCCTTCAATTTGGTAGGAAGCTGTCGCAAACCCCCATTCGAAATCGCGAGGCAATGAAGCTGGAATGGGAGATATAGAGCCCATTGTAGCTGAGAATGCGATATATATTTTTTCCGGCAGAGATATGTTGTCTTTTTAGTCAGGGGGAAAGAGAGAAAGTAGTTCGCGACTTGCAAGAAATGATTCTTTCCAATGTATGCGACGGACGCAGAAGCCCCGAGCTCCCTTATAACGGTGGAAGCTGTGGTGGCTTCGTGGCGTTGTAGCAGAGGTGGAGATGGAGTAGATCTCCAAAAGTTTCAGTATATTTCGGGATTGACGGAGATTTATCATCGAATAGTGGACGCCCAACGAGGGTATTTTCCCGCGTATTTTGCCGTCTGAATTTCCCCGTCCCCGCAAAATGTTTAATTAATCAAAAATTTGTCAGTTCTGGAGAAAGTCAATATGCTCCTTCTAACTTGGGCAGCCCATCTGGACCGATTTCCTCGGGAATTCCTCTCCACCTCCCCAGATCATGAAATTCTCTCCGGACTTTACTCCACGTGCTGCAAGTTCCAATTCCTGGCTACTTATCAGGGAAGTATTCTATAAAAGGGTCTGGATTGCCCATGTTGGAAATGGCTCATGCAGTGAAATAACTCAGCTGCAGGTCCTTTCCTGGTTCCATTTGCCAATCTCTCCTGGTAACAAATATTCATCTATCAAGACCATACCGATCTATAACCATGGCTCCTGCTGCTGCTCATGCAGTCGAGGGTATCATATCGCCCATCGATATAGACTCTCTTCCGCCGTTTTGGCGTCGCAGGAATGGCATCTTGCTCTACTTCCTTCTCACGTCCTCTTTACTTGCTAGTGCTGCGCTCGGTATTGACGGGGTAAGTCAAAACTTCACGCTTTGCAACCCCCATCTGAATGTTGTTTCTCTAACAAAGATTTCTTCAACTAGTCTATGACAAACGGAATGCAGGTCTTGAACTCATGGCAAGATCGATTTGGGCATCCCGAAGGCAGCACGCTTGGATTCTTTGGAGCCTCCAACGCCATTGGCGGTGTCATTCCGTTCATCTTCTTCAGCTGGATTGCCGATAAATGGGGTCGTCGTCTTCCGACCGCTCTGGGTTCTGTCGTTATCATTGCCGGAGTTCTGGTCGAGTTTTTTGCTACTTCCTTGAACATGTACATCGGCGGCAAGATTGTGCTGGGAATCGGCTCGTCTTTGATTCAGATGGGTGCCCCGGTCCTCGTCACTGAGCTGTCTCATCCAAAGGAGCGTGTGCAAGTCACGACTTTCTACAACACGTCCATCGTCTTGGGCTATGTCATTGGTGCCTGGGCAACTTTTGGATGTTATCGTATCAACAGTCAGTGGTCGTGGAGACTTCCTACCCTCATTCAAATCGTCCCCTCGGCTTATCAGTTCTGTCTCATCTGGTTCTGCCCTGAATCACCACGTTGGTTGATGTCCAAGGGCCGTGTCCAGGAAGCGCGTGATATCCTGGTCAAATATCACGGTGAATGCAACACCAACTCCGAGCTGGTAGAGGTCGAATGCGCCGAGATCCAGCAGGCAATCAGCAAGGAAGCCGAGAACAACATGACCTGGAAGGACTTCTTCTCGTCTCGGGCGAACCTGAAGCGTATCTTCCTTTGCTTTGCCACCGCAGTCTTCAGTCAGAGTTCCGGTAACTTGCTGGTATCCAACTACCTGACGCAAATCCTGAAGGACACGGGTCTCAAAACCGAGTACGAAATCACCCTCGTCAACGGCATGGTCACACTTTGGCAGTACATTGTGGCCGTCTTCGTCACGCTCATTATCGATCGCTTCCGTCGCCGTTTCTTCTTCCTCACCGGATCTGGCGGCGTTCTAGTCACCTTCATCGTCTGGACGATCGCCGCCCAGCAGTACCTCGAGCACAACTCTCTGGCCGCAGGCAGATTAGTCATTGCATGCATCTTCATCTTCCAGGCCTTCTACACTTTCGCCTGGACAAACCTGATCGTCACCTACCCGCTCGAAGTGGTAACGCTACAGATGCGCGCCAAAACATGGGCTTTCGTCCTTCTCACGATCCAGGTCTCTTCGATCTTTGGCAGCTACGTTAACCCTATTGGTCTTAAAAATATCGGCTGGAAATTCTACATCTACTACGATATTTGGGTGTTGATCATTTTCCTCATTGTGTACTTTTTCTACGTCGAAACGGCTGGCCCTACTTTGGAAGAATTGACGTATCTCTTCGAGGGCGAGGATACCAAGCATGAGATGGTGCAGAGGATTCAAGAAAAGAAGGAGCAGGTGATGTATGACGAGCAGGTGGAATCGAAGGCTGCGTAAACTATTTGTATACCTAGGTATAAATCTATGAAGTTTCGAGCTATCTTGAAACCAAGATCTATAACTTCCGACAAAGAATATTTTGAGCAATCATATCAGCTATCTTTTCTCGGTCGGAAAACTTTTTTGGGAGATATTGCAGTAGTCGATTTTATTCGTCCGTGTCATCAACTTCGGTATCGTTGATCTTACCCTCTGCTCTGGCAGGCAACCAACGTAAGCTCCCTCTGTAACCGATTGCTAGAATAACAAGTATAAACCATGCCAAGTAGCCCTTGAAAATTTGCTCTTTGACACCGGTGGCAAACAGACTGGAAAAGAGTGCAGGCGCAACTGCACGGAGGCCGCTATTAAGTGTAAGACTGATTGCATTCACAGTGCCCAGGGTCTCCGGAGAGGGTGAGATATCATTGATAGCAAGTTGGCAAGCAGCTATTAAGGCAGGACATCGACGTGGTTAGATTCTTATTCTTTTTTCCATGAGATAGCGTTGAGCCACGGAGGGGCTGTGGGAAAGACTCACTAAAAGCCATGGCAACACCACTTCCTACCACCAGCAAAGCTGGAGCAAAGGTCCAAAATGCTGTTTCCAGCTTAAGTCGAAGCAAGAAGTTGGCAGCTGGAGTTGCAGCAAACCACACCGGCCACACTGAAGCACAAAGCCGTAAGACGCCGCCAGTCCCGATGCGGTGTTGCAGCAGGGGGAATACGAAAAGGAGCCATATAGCTTGAGCAAGGCCACCAACGCCAATGAACATCGCGATCTGAAATTCACTGAAGCCGTAGCCTCCCAGCTCGACACTGGTAAAATAGAAAATCGGCACAACTTTTTGTAGGGACTGAGTCAATGGATGCCCTTGGCCATGAATGAGGGAGATATTTTGGGGGGGGGGGGGGGGGGGGGGNNCCCCCCCCCCCCCCCCCCCCCCCCCCCCGCAATAGAAGTTGCTGGGAAAGTGAAAACTTACTGGCTGTGTACGCCAAGGCGAGGAGCATAGTAAATGTATATACAAACAGGACTTGCGACACACCAGGTGCCTTCATGATTTCGGTCGTTGTCATTATCTTAGGAGACGATCCATTTGCGTCTCCTTTGGGTGTTTTTCTTAGTGTCTATAATCGAACCAAGATTAGTTTCCTTGACCCGTATAAAAAAGCAAATGATAAGCAACATCACTGACCTCCTTGACAAAAAGAGCAGATACTACGCACGCAGTTGCGCCAATGGCCCCGGTCGTAAAAGTGGCAAGGGCATAAGGATAATCCTTAAAAAACTGGATTCCGCCAAACACAGAAGGATACTTATCCGCAGGTCGAGAAAGGACACCACCTATGTTGGTTAATTGCTGATTTTCGTTGTTGCTTGGAAGACGTACCCATGAAAGGACCCAGAAAAATGCCTAGGTTGTTCGAAAATGCAAAGTAGCTGAATGCTCGAGCTTGTGTTTTTGGTGTACTGTTTTCTGAAATGGATGCACGCACAGCACTATTTGATTGTCAGTCGGTTATTGAGAAATAGATCACGTCATGGAGAGGTGGACATGGTGAACAATAAGACCTACACAATAGTCCCCGAAAACATTCCAGCAATAGATCGATACATGATCATCTCCCAAATGGTGTGACTGGTTCCAAATAATGCACTTGCGGCAGACAATCCAGCCATAGAAACCACGAGAACTGGTTTTCTTCCAAACTTATCGGCAGCTCGACCCCAAGGGATCATGAGGAGCATCTGAACGAAAGAGAATATAGACTCCTGTGATGTCGTCAGTCATATAAAAACCCAAAAAAAAATGTACAGAAGATATACGTACAATGACACCACTATAAAAACCAACCTCAGACTCAGCAACCCCAGCTGCATCTTTAATCATCTGACCAATAAATGGGAAAATGGAGAAAAAAGCAATTGGCTCAGCAATACGAGCAAAGCAGAGTAACATAATCTGAGCCATGGGCAATTTTTCCGAGTCATTGGAATCAGAATCGGAATTCTGCTCACCGGCCTCCCCATTTTCGATTTGACCTGCATCTAAGGTACTCTCTGAAGCGATGAGGGGGGTTGTTTCGTCCGCTGTCCCATTTTGAAAAGCTGTGCTGGTAACTGCCATGACCCAAGTCTTCTGAGGGATCCAATTGTGTACAGTAGATATTGAGATTTTCAGTAAGCAAAATACAATTGCATCTGCAGCATTGCGTGTCCAAGGTTGGCCTATGACTATACTGTCTGTCTCGGTTGCGGGTAAAGGCAGTATTTGCCTGACTATTCTAAGGAGCAAAAAACCGTTCGCAATGTCTCTGCTTTCTGGGGACGAGCTTTAATATAATGAGCGGAATACCAGTTGGAGGTTTGGTGCTATCAAAGGATACGTCGTTGAAAGTCGGAGTCGAATTTAGGAAATTAATCTTCTTGATATATCGATCCACTTGCAGCATCTAGCCAATCATATTCCATCTCGCCATTATTAAGCAAAAGCACCTGATCTGCCTCTGTCATTGGTCAATGAGCTCGTATTGCCCCACCTGCACGAAACAGGGTAAGATATCAGTCAACGTCCTCTGAACTACCTCACTATCAACATCATTGATATGCCTGAATTCAAGTAAGACGGAGCTGCTGAGTAAGAGACAGTCTTGACCAAGCAAGGAGCTACCCATGGTTGGAGTACCCGGAAAGTCGAAGGGATGCAAAACGTGTCGCAAGCGCAAGATAGCTGTACGTGAAGAGATGACATCCCTTTCCCCATTCTCATGCAAATTACGTTCTATCACTGACGTGCGAGGCTTCTATGACCTTATAAAGTGTGATCTTCAACGTCCAGTATGTGCGAATTGTACCAAGTCAAAGAGAACGTGTCTGGGATACGATAAAGATGTTCGGTTCATCCCAGTGCGGGCAAGTCTAACGGACGAAAAGATTGTCGTCACGAGCTCGTTTGACATACTGCGTCAGAATCCATTAAAGACTCTTGAGGAATTTCAAAACTCACAGAAGACATCGGATTCGACCGAGGGAGCAACTGCCTCTGTTATTACCAGGCGTCACCAGTATCTTCCGTTCCTAGTTTTTGATCCTCTCCGTGGACCAGCAAACCGGCAGCAACTACTGAGCATTTTTGTTACCACATGCATCCCAACAGGCTCAAACGGTTTAACAGATCCTTCCAAAGGTGGAGGTGGACCATGGATGTTTCAACTACCCCAGCTTTTCATGCAAACCCCTGCCCTTGAGGCTGCGGTGTCAGCTATTGCTGCTTCTATACTCGGTAGACAGCACGATGACCGGAATTTTGTTAATGAGAGTCTCAAGTTCTATACCAGCGGGCTTCGGGAACTTCAAAAATCGCTGTGGGATCCGGATGTCATGTACAATGACGAGATACTTGCTGTGTGCTTATGTCTTGGGTTATACGAGGCTATGGAGTGTCCGGGAGATGCTCGGCAGGCATACTATAATCACTGCAAGGCTTGTATGAGGCTTGTCGAGGCTCGCGGTGCTGACCGGCATATGTCCGGCGTGGCACATGAACTATTTCTAGGCATTCGGGCTCAAGGGGTAAGTCCAATCCGGGGGGTTAACGATAAAACTGGTAACTAAAGCTATATATAGGCTCTACTTAGCATGGCAAATCATGTCCCAAGTTTTCTTTCAAGCCCTCTATGGATGACAACGCCGTGGAAGCTTTGCCCAAAACGCGCTATGGACCGACTAGTGGACTGTATGTGCGAAGCGTCCTCCATTTATCAAGAAAATGATCGTATACTGCCTTTGGGACCAGTTGAAAAGCTTCATTCCTGGCTAGGAAGTGCTGCAAAGTGCTGGCAAATGGATGCCATGCTTCAGGATGTTTACAAAGAATACGAAACCGACCTCCCACAACCTATGTATTGGTCGGTCTTGTCGAAAGAACCCAACTCAGCCGATGACCCTATCCGCGGAAAAGTGTTTCCTGTTGCCTATAGGTTTGGCAACATGGCGGTGGCCCGCTCGCTTATGCTGTACTGGGCAGTCTCGCTCATGATATGGAATGGCTTGTCTCTTCTTTATATGGGAATAGCCAGTCTCGAGTTTGACGATAGTGAAGCACATTGCTCCAATTTTCCGGACTGTGAGGCTTTCCACGATGACATGTGTCATTGTAAACACTTACGGCTTCAGCCATCGGGATCATACAAATACGACATATCTCGTCTGCCTTTGCTGGGCCATAGGACAAATCACAAGACTCTGATCAACGACGTTTGTCAGTCCATTGAATATTGTCTCGAATCTGAGATAACTGTTTGGGGAACATGGTCGGCCGGGACACCTCTCACGCTGGTATATGAGACGGTCAAGTTCTACCCAGGCCTAGAAAGGGAGGTGCAATGGATGGAAGCAACACTACGAAAGCTTCAGGGACGTGGCTTACGAATACTCAACTACACCACAACTTTGCATCAGCCTCGAGTTTATTCGTGACCCAGGCACATCTTATCAGAAGACATCCTTCTCAGCCTCTTGAATTAGCCTCGTGAATTCGACATTGATCAAACCCCCCCGTATTCGCAAGTTGGTTCCAAAAGTGGACTAGCGCGGATTCAATCTGATTTTTTTTCAGTTAAGCGCGGGCTCCACTTCGCGCCCCAACCAATCACAACCACCGTCCGACGCCCTATGCCCGATTAGGACGCAACATGCGAAATTGGAGGTTTCGGTATGAGAAGAATATACCAGCGATTGGGGTGGGATATCGCGTCCCCGAAGAACAAATTACAAGAGTTTGGTGTGTGTAGGGCTTCGCAAAGATGTTGCTGTGCGGCTATATAATGCCACAATTGTCCCATGCTGGCCACATTTTCTCTGCTGTCATCTTAACAAGCTTTAGTCCAGTGATTGGATCAAAACCAAAATGCTCAACGAACACTCGAGAGTCAGCATTGCTCAAATTGCATTCTACGTGCCGGCTGTAGCTGCTGCTGTAGCTCTACTATTCTTCCGACGTGCCATTCGAGCCCTTCCTCGCTTCCCATGGATTGTCATTTTGATATTTACTCTTGGTATGCTCTTATATCTTGGCTATCATTATGGAATTGAAACAGATATACTAACACCTGCCCTTTGAATCCAGTCCGTCTAGTCGGAGGCATAGTCGTCATCCTTTATGAAAATCAACCTTTAAGCAGCGGGCTCCTGGTCGCTACATATATCCTATTGAATGTCGGGGTGTTTCCTTGTATCGCCGCTACGATAGGGTTGATCAACATCATGTAAGTCTTTTTGATCACATACTACCTCACTCTCATCGTATCACTAACATACCTCGTCTGACTAAATACAGCACATTCATTGATTTTCGCCAAAACAAGACTCTCACCAAGACCATTATCTGCTCTCGGTTACTCTTTCTTGCAGGTGTCGCTGTGCTTATTGCTGGTGGTTGTCTTCAAGGCAATGATAGCCCAAATGACCATGAAACTGGCACGAAACTTGTACGAATCGGATACTGTATCGTGGCAGCTTTTGTCGCTTGCCTCATTTCATTCCAGCTATTCTTTTGGTCAAGGAAAAGCAAGCTCAGCCATACAAGCTTCATGGTGAGAATGATATCATTTTGAAATTCTTGGAAGCAAATATTGATGATATTTTGGAGTATAGGTACTCCGCAGTGCGTCCTCGGCCATGCCATTTTTCATCGTGCGCCTAACCTACGCCTTTCTGTCCATCTACCGCCAAGATCAGACGTGGGACGCTTTGAGTGGACCGGTTGCGCCGTTCATCGTGATGGCCCTGCTGATGGAATATTGCGTTGTCCTTATTTATCTATCTACTGGATTCAAAATCAGGTATCCCGAGGAACCCGCCGCTCATATTGCCGGCGAGGCAATTGAGCTGAAGTCGTGAAGGAGCTGAGTGCCGAAACTTCGAGTAATCAGTTACCTTTTTTGAGTTAGTCTCCTGCCCACTCGGTCGTTGACGACGAGTTGGTGACTATGCTGTTTAGGGAATGCGACGGTGCTTTTGTTGGTGTAATTGACTTGGGCGAGGTAGATATACATGGAGTTTTCATGTGTGGTATTCTAGGAGCGTTAAGTATAGCTTGAGAAACCGATGGGTTTAGTGCAAATACGCGATCAATATACCTTTTGTGTGAAGAATAGAAAGCACTTTTCAAGAACTGCTGTCTCGGCCTTTGTTATAAATTATTTTCGTCGCAGTGTCGTATTGTAAGTATTGTCGCCGAATCAGTAGAGACCCAAAGCCGATCACGGGGAGGAACATCATACTCTAGATTTCTTGATAAACTTACTTGTATCGCATAGAAAGACGAGGATAGACCAGATAGCTATAATGAAGTATCGTTGAACAAAACAGTCAACGTTGTTCCTACTGTAGTTAAAATACGGCCGAGCCATAGTGGCTCCACTCCATCCATCGTGTGCGTCATTGAAGCCGACTACGAAGGAAGAATCAATCACTTAACATTGCTTCATTCGACTTTCATAATTCGTCTGTACAACAAATTCCGCCCTCATTGGAGGTACATTCGACAGGAAACATGCCTTTAGTCAACAATATCGCCTTCACAGCCCCCATAAATCCTCCGGGGGCAACTCCCATCCTCAAAAAGGAGCAGGTCTGGGCCGGACTGTTACTCAAAACCCGCTCCGCAGAAACCTTCATTCCAGACGCGATTGAATCCACAACCGTCATATCCGAGAACACGGATGCATCCACAGGCAACGTCGTCACTGTCCGCGAGGTTGTCTTCCGCGAGAACCAGAGGAAAGTCAAAGAAACGGTCACGGCATACAAAGACGCCAGAGTCGATTTTGTGCAACCGGATGGAACTTTTATTGGAAATGTTATTAGTGAGGGCGCAGGTGGGGAGTTGTATATGACTTATGTATTTGAATGGCATCATCCGGGAGTGTCGCAGGAGGAGCTTGATGCTTTGTATGTCAAGGAGAAGGGTATTGCTCAACATTCGGTTGAAGGGACGGTACATGTCATTAGGAAGCTGGTCAAAGAGGGAAAATTGTAGAGAAACGGCACGGTGATTTGCTCTCGATGGTCTACAGTTGATGTGAAAATAGCAGACTTTGACATGAATCAATGTCCGACGACCATTGTAATAGCGGAAGGCTAGAATAGGCATTCGATCTTTCTCAATGCATCCATACAAATCCCATGCCCATTGAAGCACTCAAATCATCGTGATTCCTTATAGTGTCGTGTCCAAGCACTGAACCAATTGTCATGTTCGCTGCTCGATCCAGCCCCAGAGTTATCAATTAGAGATATCTTTGAAAGAAGTCCACCGCGAGTTTATACCCCCTTTCGACCTCTGCTTTAATGCTTGGGTCCGAGAGGTCCCCACTAATCGTAGGTAAATCTATCAGCACCAAGACATCTGAAATCAAAGAGAAGATACAGAAACATACCGTCCACTCATCCACCCATGTATCTGACCGTCAAACCTCTCCATGAATTTATCCGAGGTAGGAAGATTATCATAGAACTGCCGCATTGTCGGTAAATCCTCATCCTTGGAGAGCAGTAATGCCATTGGCACCAAAATGTTTTTGGCCTCTTCAGGATCAGCCCTTGAAGGGGACGTCTGTACAGCCACTGAAAAGATTCTATCCGAAGATTTCTGGCAGGCTATGGATGCCAACTTGCCACCCCAGCAAAATCCGAATATACCAAGACTCTGAACGTTGGGAAGAATGGGCTGCTGTTGTTTCAGTCCCTGGGCAAATTTGAGTACTCGGGGAACGACTAGCTCAGGGGCAGCTTTTGTCTTGATGAAGTTTCCTAATTTTGCTGTCTGTTCGTCGGTGACAGGGGGCACCCAAGCTTTGTCGGCTACGGTGCCATCAAGCCAGTCTGGAACAAGGACTGCTACAGGGCCCTTGGGTGAGTTTGAAAGACGGGCAGCAACGATATCTGCGCCTCGTAGTGTCTGGGGTGAGTATCCGAAGATGTCAAAGACCCAGACAATTGCACGAGTAGCATTCTTGTTTCCAGCGACATCTATCTCCATATAATCAATACTCTGTATTTAATATAGCAGATCCACAAGCGAATTCGAAACTTACAAACTTTCTCGCCGAGTATGTCAAGGTATTCTCCTTGGGCGTCGTATTCAGCAACGTCGGCTGGGACTGGGGTCTCACAGCATGCTTTGGAGTGTGTGGAGGCCATGATAATGAACATGCGTGAAAGAAGAATATTAGCTTCTGATATTTGACCGAAGAAGTTGAGTCGATCACATATATTTAGCTGTACTACGGCGCAGAGTAGATGATTGACGATGCGAACATATTCCACCGAGAGAAACGTTCTCCCTTTTATGATGTCCAGCTCCCAAGAAGCTGTCCGGAGTTTGTACTATCTCCATAAGGCCCGTTTCAGCATCCGGATATACGGTAGATGACCTTGTATCGAAGTATAAGACTTCTGAGGCCTCGATATACTTCAAAAGTTTTGAGCACGCTGATTGGATGGTATTGATCTCAGCTTGGATATAGACCCCATACCGCGATAATTTCCACATATGGTCAAGAGTGTCAGAACTGGCCAATCAAACGCCGGAATTTTACATGGGTGTAAACGCCGACTTAGTCTCTTCAACTTCTTCCTCGACATCACTTTTTTGCCGATGACTTCGCTGTCCGGAAAAGAGCAAAAGAAGCCTGTAATCCTACGGACCAAATCACCGAAAGCCCAATACGATGGTCAGACGGGGCGGACGAAGCAAAGCGTGTGCGTCTTGTCGACAGGCCAAAAAGAAGGTCAGTGGACACCGCCCTTGTGGAACGACGTGCTATTGTTTTGGATGGAACACATGCAGGTGGCTGTGAAGGATTAAAAAAATATACGACATGTATTAATACACTCTTCTTGTCACAGTGCGATGAGGTTTATCCACAATGTGGTCCCTGTGTGGCTGCCAATAGGCCATGCCCTGGTTCCATTCAGGGAAACGTCTTCGTCAATACAGACGCTTCTACCATACATAATCGCGCCGTAACGCGCGTAGCAAATGATAATGCTCGGACTCGACTAGAGTCTGATACAAGAACGGGTCTCTCGAACCGTAGGCAACGCCATAAAATGTCCTCCTCGACGGGCAGGAGATCAGACGAGTCATGTACACTGTGCGTAAACTCTGCTTTTTCCTTTTATGCTTAGCAACGTATTAACTACTGCTCAATCTTTAGGTCTGGAATCTGGAAAGAGTTCCATAGTGTCCCATTACACGACATCCAGGTTATATCCAATCTAGTACAATACTACACGCTCTCAGGACGAGGACCAGCAACTGGCAGTCGAGACAGGCAGTCATGGCTCATACGATTACCTAGCTTATTAAAGCAGAATCTCTCAATCAGAATGCGTGCACCTTTACTCGCTCCCTCCTTGATACTAATAGCTCTTCAATCCAAACAACCCGGTATGTTGAAAGAGGCTTTGAAGTGGTACGATCGAGGGCTTAGCTACATACGAACAAGATTAAAGCATCTGGACGATAATGTGCCGGATGATGTGGAAGACAGCTTCTTGATTTGTGCGGCAATATTCATGTCCATCTATGAAACATTCCAGACTACTGTTGTTGGTGGATATGAGCAACATGTCATAGGTGCTGTTGCCTTACTACAGGCCAAAGAGCCCGAGCTGTTTGCACAACCTATTTACCATGATCTGTTTCTGGCAATCAGGGGGCACGCAGTACGTCAAACTTTCTGAGACTGAAGATACGATACTAAAAACCATTCAGATTCACGTATCTCTAATGACAGGCAAACCAACGTGCCTTGCTAATGAAGAGTGGTTACTTAGCCCGTTCCCCCATAAAACGAGAACAAAGTTTGAAATGATCGATGATATCCTTCTTTTGATACCCAGATACCTGTCCGAACTGCAACATGAACTCTCTTACGCTGTTAGTCTGTTTGAGCAAGACAGTGCGAAGCGAAAATTTACGCAGAAAATCGACCTCATGAAAAGCGATCTTGACGAATTACAGAGTTATGTATCGCAATTCCTCCAGCCGATACCATCAACGGATCCGACCTCCACGGATAAGAAAAGTCCAGATTGCCGCGATTTTTATGACTTTACAGGTCCAATACACGCCAGAATAGTTGCAATGCACGCTTGCGCCAGAATCATCATCCTAGGTATCCAATCCTCGTCAACCTTATCTCCTCTTCCTCCTTGGCCATGCTTTTTCCCTATCGAAAACTGGCACGATGAGACTCTCATTACCGGAATTGAGGAGGCTTCCAAACGCATCATTTCGGCATCACGATACCTTTCTCAGTTCATGTTAGGATGTGCCTACACGCGGATGATACTGCCTCTACAGCTGGTCGGTCAGATGAGCCCGAGTCGAGCTCAACGGACGGAAGCTAGGAATATTTTAGAATCCTGGTACAGGGATACACCTGCTAAGGGGTTGACATTGCTGGCATTGCAAGCTATTGATTCAGTGTCTCATTTCAACGCCTAATTTCGGGTCATCTGATGATTTTTTAATCTCATTTTTTATCGTGAAGAAAAACACAATTCCACTTGATAGGATCCCTGTATGAGGACTTTTCAGTGTCTGGGCGTAGGTAATACAATGCCCTAACCACGGGCGGAGTCATCTATGCTGAATGAACATTCCGTGTAGTCCGCGGGCGTCGTTCTCCAAGCAAGATAAACAAGCACTCGTTGTGACATAAAGCGGCTTACCTGCCAGATTTAGCCATAAGTCGAGTCTATGTAGCGTTTCCTGTTTTGTCGAAGATAACACCATCAACATAGAGCATCCGATGATATCGAAGGTCACCGCAGAAAAGCCTCAAACCTCGGAGATAACGTGTGGGTCGGCTTAACTCTAACAATGCAACAGTGATCAGACACAAACCTGAAGACATTGCGGACGGACTCAATGAGTAGGCATTTTAGTACCTGACGCGGGCCTTAGTGTCCTACATAGTCCTACTCCTTGTGCAGATGTACCAATGAGCTTGAAATAGACTCGTTAAAAAGTACTATATGCGTACATACCTTATCTAGGATCAATGCCGATCCCCGTGTGAAGTTACCTTGTCCTCGGATAACCGTACGGTATCACCCAAAGTTGATCATCAGATGCATACCGCTATGGTTCCAGACGGTCAATGAAAGATTCAAGCCCATCACTTCAATATCATGCCACGACCAAGTCCGATGAAAAACTGCCGAAATTTGGCATCTCCCTCTCCAGCTAAATCGAGCCCCAAATCGATTTCAAGCCATGTGTGAGTTCAACGGTTCCGGAAGGGGCAAAATCCTGGTACAGGAACGCCCAAAAGTAAAGTGAACAGCAAACAAAAAGGGAAGCCCACTGTAAAATATGAAGCTTTTCATTGGTAAGACCTCGTTGCAACCACCGTCCGTATTCGCGTGGTGGGCGAATAATGAAACAGCATCTTCGTCTGCACGTTTGGGACGAAATGAGACGGGATTTCCCAATTGGGTTATCTGGCCTGTTTTGTGGAGACTGAAACGGACGGTAACCCTAAATAAACCGATGATCCCTTTTCCATGTTGCAATATCGTAAAACTCTGCCGGCATTGAGAATAGTTACGTGCGTAGATATTGCTTATTGTACAGCCTCTTAGCAGTGGCTTCTATTGCAGTTATTATTGCTATGTATAGGAAATAGCCCTGAGCTAAGGCTGATTCTTTCAAAATCTGCCTTCCCAAGGCACCAGATGCGCATCAGTGGCGTTGGCTTGCAAAAGGCTGTCCTCAGTGTCCTGTCAGCATTTCTCCACAATTTATCCCCTCATTTATGGGCCCCAAGGCTTAGCAATTTCCATGGATCCACAAGAACAAAAAAGAATCAGCTGAATGGTTCAATGGGCACGTTCTAAGCATGGCTCGTTGTAGTGTCGTATCGTGGCTGATTCCTGGCAGGGCTAAAACTCGATGATCGTCGGCATTATGAAAGGGGAAAAATATGGGCAGCTTCAGTGTCATTGGACGTCCTCGACTTGCCCTTGTGGTAGTCCTCAGCCCCATCCGGATGTCGGGAGTTGGGGATTCCAGACCCCGTTCCTGAGACTGATTTCCATGGTTTCTCCTGAGCTCTGGAATAAAGAGCCTAGGATTGCTGGGTACGGATGTTTGATGCTATTTTCAAGAGCCATTGGTTCGTGGCTGCCAACGAGTCAACGACACGCGGAGCCACGTAATTTGGGCTACGAATCTGTTCCATGAATCCACGTAAACGAGCAGGATGCGTACCAGGATAATGAAACGCCGCACACTACCCCAGAGCACTAGCACGCTGATGCACTGTAACTGCCCTCGATAACGCATGACCATTAGGGATCTGCTGCGCTTGTAACAACTAAAATTAGACTAGGCAGATCCCGAATACCAAGTCAGATGAAACTAAACACTCTTCTCCGTTCTCCTACCTACCAGATACAGTAAGTATCGTCAAGATAGATTTGTGTATTCTTCATACGACCCTGACCGTCCCCCGTATTGAAAGTCATCTATGGATATACATGATTCATGATTGAATCTCGAGTATAAATGAGACCTCCACTCTCCCCTCTCATCGAGATTTTTCCTTCCAGACATCCAGTCCACAACAAAAAATCATATATCTTCTTCTCACTTTCTCCTCTTTCATTCTAGAAAATCATCCAAAATGAAGTTCGCTACCACTGCCAGTGCCCTTCTCCTTGCCGGCTCTGCCGTTGCCTCCCCTCTCTCCCAGCGCGTTGCTCGCCGAAGCCGAAATGGTGTCAGCCGCCCTAACGCTCGTTTGACTGGCACTCGTTTGGCCCAGAAGAACGACGACCAGAGCACCAACTGGTCCGGTGCTGTCTTGGTCGATTCCGGATTCACCAAGGTCTCCGCAAGCGTCGTTGCTCCCACCGCTTCCATCCCCAGCGGTGGTGATGACAGCACCCAGTACTGCGCCAGTGTCTGGGTCGGTATTGACGGCGACACCTGCCAGAGCGCTCTGCTGCAGACTGGCTTCGACTTCTGTATCCAGGGCGGCTCCGTATCCTACGATTCCTGGTACGAGTGGATTCCCGACAACGCCTACGACTTCTCCGGCATCGACATCTCTGCTGGCGATACCATCGAGATGAGCGTCGAGGCCACCAGCACAACCAGCGGCGTCGCCACCATCACCAACCAGTCCAACGGTCAATCCGTCAGCCACACTTTCACCTCCGGCGAGGTTCAGAGCTCCCTCTGCCAGACCAACGCCGAGTGGATCGTTGAGGACTTCACCATCATCAGTGGCGGATCCGAGTCTCTTGCTCCTTTCCCTGCCTTTGACACAGTCACTTTCACGGATGCTAGTGCCACCTCTGGCTCCGGTTCCGTCGACACCTCTGGTGCTGATCTCATTGACCTGATTGATCAGAGCGGCAACGTTATCACCACTGCCAGCGCTTCTGGCAACCAGGTCGTCGTTTCCTACCAGTAAATTTCTTGGGTCGGTACATGAACTGGGTATATGAATCAATGAACATGTGGATGGAACTGGATGATTATCTAGAATGAAAGTTTCTCTGGGAGAGAAATTGTATTTATTCTTGAAAGTAAATATTGCTCAATCTATTAAGTACATACAGTATAATTGGTACATCAGCCTATTCTCAACCCTTTCTTTGCGTTCTTTCCATGTTCCATTCCTTTATATCTGGCGAATCGGTAACGACTGTTAACCTTGAACCTTGACTTATGTGACAAGTCAGTCATAAGATCGGAAAGCGATGAAGGAGATACTGACCTGTTCGTTCTGCTGACTTGGTCAACAAGCTTAGATGCAAGCACCCTGCGTTGGTAAATCGGAGGGCTCCCAACCGCTCTTGGGAGGAATGAAGCATTGCAAGCCTTCGCAGCAGCTAAGTGCGTCTGGAACGCAGGCACCGCCCTTGGGGCTACAGGTAGCGCTGTCGAGGTTGAGAGACTCGCTACGGGTGTCGATGACAGCGCCGAAGGCCATGGTGGCGAGGAAGAGAGCTGTGAGGCTGTTGAAGAACTGCATTTTGACTGGTGTTGGGAAGTTCAAGATGACTATGGGAATGTGTAAGCAATCGATCTAATTGCTCATGGGGATGGAATTGTCACCTTGAGCGAGGTAAGAAAGATGTTTTGTAAGGAAGCTTGCTGTGGGTTGTTGATTGAAGGCTGATGATTCTCAAATGAACTCTAGTAGGGAGAGGATTTGGCTGATTTTATACCTCTTCACCTGGCCCGAGCTTGTTCTCCTTTTGCTTTGATCTTAGACTCAAGTGTGATTGATCGTAGCAAATGAGGTGGTATGATATTCGACAACTACAATTATCATCACGACGTAAAGCAAGGGACATTTTGATATATCCAGATATCCTAATCAAGGACATGCGTAAGATATGTCTAACGGCTCTCTTTTGATTTGATACCCCCGAGCATAGATCTTAATTAACTACCTCTTGCAGAAGGCTCCACTTGACGACCACTCATCGATGTCTGCATGCAAACGCTCCACTACATCTCCGCTTGGGTGAAAAGCTATCAGAGATCTTACCTTGATATGGCAGTACGACAGAATACGAACATCCTTCGGTGCGCATCACCGGACACTGCGCCCTCCTAGCTTACCAGATTGCAGAAATACGGCGGCAAACATTACCTGCAGCAATATTGACTGGATCGATCGATATGAGAGTATAACTGTCCATCATCATAGCTAGCTTTTGCATTGGTCTTCAGATCACAAGAGACAAAGCGTCATGGAAGTATGTTGCGATTTTTGTCTGATTAACGACGCCTTCTCTTGGGTGCTTTTCAGCTATATTCATGGCAACATCTATCATATGATATGAACATTCAAATGGACGCTTCTTTCAAAATACTTTACAAGCCAAACAGTAGTGTATGGATGACCGATCACAACAACAAAATTTTATGAATTATAGGGCATCATAGTCTGCTTTAGGGCTTGAAACAACCTTCTCGGATAATTTACCGACGCAAGGGGGTTGCCGTTATTGGAATCATTTTAAGCATCAATCGAATCAATAGTATTGTTCCTTGCAGGCTTGGCAGGGGCAATTTCAAGAAAATGCAAAGGATGAGTTGAAGCTGATTGTATTTTGTCCTGATCTCTCACTCTATGGGGTTTTGTGTTACCTGATCGGTGGTATCCAAGACCTGCATCAAGCCAAACTGCTACCAAGGCGGCTCGCTACGAATTTCTTCTTGTCACTCGTGTTACACCAAGCCTTCAAATCAGGGACATAGTCTCGCCCTTTTCTAATCCCTCATATCAAGACACCTGTCACGCTCTGCGATCTTCAACCCCAATATGTGGCGTACTTGCTTTTACCTTTGACGACCTCAACAAACCGCTCTGCGATGATAGAGTCGGTCTTCCACGAAGGATGAAGATTATTATACCACAGATATGATTCCTGGTTTGCTGCAAGAGTGCAGACGCCACTTGCATCGCACTGCTCAATGTATCCCGTGACGTTGGCTGGGGAGGCGAGATATTGGTCCGGATTGTAGTATATGTCGGCAATCTAACGAGCTATGGTCAGCATTATCTATATCCCCATCAACCTCAGCCAGATAAGAGAAGTCTTACAATGCTATACATATCCATGAGAGCGAAATGAGCACCAGGATATCTATTTTGAATCAACAACTCAAACGGGAGCTGATATTTGTAGATGTCGTTGACGCTCTTGACGCTCTCCCACATCCTGTACGAAACTTCTGTGACGTTGACACTCCCATCCGGATTGGAATACACTCCACCGTTCTCCGGCGTCGCATACAAAGGCGCAAGTTGCAACGGGATGACATTCTGGAGGACAAAGAACCTGGCACCATTGGCATAGATCTTGTCTAGAGCCGAGAAGACGCATTCTGTATAGTCCGGAAGGGTCTTTCCAGGCACTTGAGAGTCTGTTAGAAACGCATCTCCGCCCAGATCATTTGTTCCGATCCACATTGAGTATACGGTTTCCGAGGGAGGGATATCCAGGAACGGAGTTCCATTTGTGGTGAATTTGCTATCAGCAACGTAGGCCGGTACCTCATACTCAAGAACCGATGGGTAGTTGCCATTGATAGCAGGGACCCAACGAGGTGTAATCTCGTTGGAGCAGACGGCACCAGAAACGGCGTAGTCGTAGAGATTGACTTTGGCATCAAAGGCGACGTAGCGAGCCCATGTGTAGCCACCGGATGCAGTGTCGTTACTCTTCACGCCATTAGATTTTTTTCCACTCATCTTGAACATACAGACTTCAATGCGAGGCAAAGTAAACTTACGATGGGGTCCACCCAACCGACGGGGGGCGCAGAGCCATTGTGACTGTAAAAGTAACCAAACCGACTTTCATCAGTGTAGCTATCTCCAAAGGTGACCAGGCTCTTGAATTTTTTTAGCTTCCATTTGGCGCTGTGTGCGCCACGGCTCGAAAGAGTTAAAGGGTTAGCGATTGCGAGCTGGCTCAGCAACGCTACAATGTAGACGTGTTTCATTGAAGGGACCATGTTGAAACGTAAATCTTTGGAAGAACAACAACAACAACGATCGAAAAGAAACACAACACTGCCCAAGGTCGTCTTTAAGTCGTAGATCAATGCGGGGTGAGAGAGACATATTGCCAAATCTCGCTCCCCGCAACAAGCATTATATATCCACGCAAATCAAGATCGTCCTGCAGGATTAGTGTCTTTGTGTAAGTGAAAACAGGCCTCTGTACAGACGGTTGCTCTGCAGCTTAACATACACAGAATGTCCTAATGTTAATGATTGGACCGGGGCAAAACAACGTCTAGCATCTGCACCACACTATGGATATAACCGGGGTAGCTTGTTCTTTTGCCGACATTCCGGTACGTAGGAGTTAGTATCCAAGACGTGCAATTATCCGGCAGGTTGCACGTCATACCTTCCCTTTTAGATGCGGGATGAAGTTGCCCAACAGTGTAATGTTGATGGCCTCAAAATCTAGACTTTGTGTGGGGATTAGTGATGCCACGTAACCTCCCTACTTCGCTTTTATGCCGAGAGATATCCTCTCCAAAGTATAAGAAGCTTCCGGGCGAACGGATGGATTAGTAGTCGCATTGGAAACCAGAGAAATGGAAGTTTGCTAATGTAAAATTTCATGTTGAGGTGTTGAATAGAAGGAACCCTGCCTTGGGTAGCAGGGTACGGCTTGGAAATGATCTTTTTTCTTTTGAGAGACTCTAATGTTCGAAGTCTCGGGAAAAGCTGATGTTCTGTCAGGACGAATCCTAGATCGATCAAAGATTCCTTCTTGTTTGAAGATATGTAGATCATTGAGCGATTGATTTGCGGCGTGGCGTTTCCCAGAACCCCGGTGCTTCTACAGATTCATGAGATAGATACTAAATTCGAGCAAGCCATCTGAGAACAACTCGGAGGAAATCTCCTCGCAAGACTTGATTGTATCCAGCACACGAAGAGTGTGTCTTGTCGTCCAAAAAGAAAGACGGAGGAAGATAAGAAAGGTGGTGGGGCACTCCAACATAAACTACCGTAGCGGCTCGTGACTTCCGGGGTCATGACATGTCAGTTCATCCACGACAAAAGACTTCCTCCATGAGACACGTCTTATCCTCAAGTACGACTGTGTGAGCGCTGGCCTGCTCATTGCTGTCTCCGTCTAACATGCTTTGCACCTGAGCGAGTCGCCGAGTCTGCTACAATCAACATCCACGGACTTGAACGAACACGAACGTCATCGGATTTGCGATTGAAGTGGGCTGAAGAACGACTCAGCTCACGACAAGCTAGATAAGCCTGCTAGCTTGACTTACGAAGCCTTTTCAGACGCTTGCTACGATATCCTCTCAAGCTTCAAAAAGTTGGACAGGAAAAGGATTGTGATTCGGCAAGATGTTTGCCTCCAAGCGGTTGGGAAAGGTGAGTTATAAACCCGCCCCCCCCCCAACCCTCAAATTTCTTATCGCATCTGTTCATCTGCTAAAATAATTGACTGCTTAGGAGCTTGCTAAGGTTAGTACACATCAGACCTCGTTTTCGTGATCTTATTACAATCTTCAACCGTCGAGAGCTTCCCCGCACACCCTACCCACCGCCATGGCTAACACCGAAAACTCGACAGATGCAAACCCATCTTCCTCCCGGCATCGAAATAGTCCAAGCCGAGAACTTTGAGCAATGGCTCATGGATATCCGTGTCCTCGACTCGAACCCCCTCTACCAAGACCAGACCTTTCGGCTCAAGCTGATGTTCAGCTCGAAATACCCTATTGGTATGAACCAAACAACCCCCCCAGCAACAACAGCATAGGTACTGACAATTGCCGTAATGCAGAACCACCAGAAGTCGTCTTTGTCAAAATCTCCCAACCTACAGATACGCCCCGCGCCATCCCCATACATCCACACATTTACTCCAACGGCTTCATCTGTCTTGACCTCCTTTCGTCAGCGGGCTGGTCTCCCGTTCAGACCGTCGAAAGCGTCTGCATGAGTTTACAGAGCATGTTGACCGCCAACACCAAGAATGAGCGTCCGCCGGATGACGAGGAGTTCGTAAAGGGGAATAAGAGGCGGCCACGGGACGTCAATTTCTACTATCACGATGATAACGTTTGATACTTCGGAATTAATTTTGTTTACGGGGGTTGTTGATAATAATGATTTCTGATGATATAGAACGGTTCAAGAAAAGCCCGGGGCTTATAATAATACACTTTTACCAATGAGACAATACGAGAATTATATAATCATTCTTACGGACTGAATGACCATCCATATCTTTCTATTGACACTAGCTGTACATACAAATAAGAAAGGGGACTGGCAGCCATCACAAAGAAAATTGAGGTTCAGAAAAAGTAAAACATGTTAAATCTTGGATGATTTGATGAACAACGATGGATAATAAACGCCGGTAGTACAACGCTACTTGATGGTAGCTGTATAAATTCTTTTGCTCTTCGAGGTTTTATTGTAACATGAGAAAGGTCTATCGGTCGACTTCACCAAACACCAAATCCATAGTACCAATAATGGCGACGGCGTCGGCGAGCAAGTGACCGCGTGAGACCTGGTCGAAACCACCGAGATGGGCAAAACCAGGGGCACGGATCTTGCAGCGGTAAGGGCGTTCGCTACCGTCACTGACGACGAACACACCCATCTCACCCTTGGGGGCCTCAATGGCGGAGTATGTCTCGCCAGGAGGAACAGCGTAACCCTTGGTAAAGAGCAAGAAATGGTGAATCAAAGCCTCCATGTTCTCCTTCATGGCGGCACGAGGGGGGGGGCTGATCTTGTAGTCCTCAACCTTGACGGGACCAGCGGGCATCTTGTTCAAGCACTGGTGGATGATGCGGAGGGATTGACGGAATTCCTCCATACGGCAAAGGTATCGATCGTAGCAGTCGCCGTTCATGCCGACGGGGACATCAAACTCGACCTGACCGTAGGCATCGTATGGCTGCGACTTACGGACATCCCAGGGAACACCGGAACCACGAAGCATGACGCCAGTGAAGCTCATGTTAAGGGCATCTGCGGCGCTGACGACGCCGACACCCTGTGTTCTGGCCTTCCAGATACGGTTGTCGGTCAACAGTTCTTCAGTTTCGTCGATGCGGTCACCGAATTGAGTGGCCCATTGGTAGATATCGTCGAGCAGACCGAGGGGAAGATCCTGGGAGACACCACCGGGTCGGACATAGGCGGCGTGCAATCGAGCACCAGAGACACGCTCGTAGAATTCCTTTTCAATCACAGTTAAGAGACAATCTCAGTTTTGACAGAGAAACTACGTACCATAAGCTTCTCACGTTCTTCGAAACCCCACAAGAAAGGCGTAAGAGCACCAACGTCCATAGCGTGTGACAAGACAGACATGAGGTGGTTCAAGATGCGGGTAATCTCTCCAAACATTGTTCGAATCCATTTAGCGCGCTCGGGGATCTCAATGTTGAGGAGCTTCTCAACAGCCAACGAGAAACATTGCTCGTTGGTCATCATCGAAACGTAGTCTAAACGGTCAAAGTACGGCAGAGCTTGCATATATGTCTTGTATTCAATCAATTTCTCCGTTCCACGGTGCAAAAGACCGACGTGAGGATCAGCGCGAACAATCTCTTCACCATTGAGCTCGAGAATTAAACGCAACACACCGTGCGCAGCTGGATGTTGGGGACCGAAGTTGACGGTATAGTGTCGGATCTTGCGATTGCCGGTGTCGGTGGTCGACTCTAGGGCAGCACCTTCTCCGACGGGCTGCGGGCCTGCCTTGTTCGCAAGATGGGCGAAAGAGGGATCTGTGGGAATGAGTCTGGTGGCTTGGTAGGGTGCAGGTTCGGCAGCTCGTCGAGAGGGGGTTGTGCTCATATGCCGCGCGCACGAGGCGGAAGCTTTGAACAGCGATTGATGACGACCTAGCGTCATTGGCACACGGCCAACGACGCGAGAAAGTGAAGAAGCCATCGGGGGTGCGGCGGGCGACGCTGGGGATGGCTGCGAGAAGAGGTGTGGACGTCGGGAATCTGAGGTTGCTCGGTGCGCTTCCGCCTTCCGGCAGATATTGCCCAAAGCCTGAGGTGTCGATGATGCGTGTCACGTGATGAGCCTACAAAATCAGTCCTACGCCTCGACCTGGGTTTGCCTATCCAGAGAAAGATATCCTGGCATTGAGATGCCCTACCCTATTTATAGCGATACCTCTTCTTCTCTTTGAAAATTATGCTATCGAGGTGGTTATGAGCAATAATTGACAAGCTCTTCAAACGATAATCATGATTCAAGGGCACATGATTGGCTGAGATTAGATAAGCTGTGCCCTTCTAACCACAAACGCACTAGTGTCTGCGGAGCAGAAAAGACATCCCAAAGAAAAAAAAAGTTCATGCAGCTGCTTTTCAGTCTCAACAGAACATACTTGCATATCCAGCACAATGGCCCCGATCGCAGCTACTACAGAGGAGCCTTCGCGGCGAAGAGTAAGCGGTGTTTTTTTCAAAAAGCTTTCTGGCCGTACTAACGACTCAGATTATCAATATCAATGCCGAAACCATCACCAACATACCCTCCACAGACTTTCCTGGACATTGGCCTGGAGAATCGCATGAGTGGTCCATAGAGAAATTTCAAAACGTACGTCGCCTGAACTTGCACAGTTCTTCCCCAAGTACTTATTCAATCAGAACTTCCGAGTCGACTTTCACAAAAACGAAACATACGATGCTTCCTTCTCACTCGTCGGCCTCGATGCCTCCGTCGCAAACGCTTTTCGCCGTATTCTGATCGCCGAAGTGCCCACCCTCGCCATTGAATTCGTCTACATCCTCAACAACACATCAGTCATTCAAGACGAAGTCCTCGCCTCTCGCCTCGGTCTCATCCCCCTTAAAGGCTCGATAGAAGGTCTTAACTGGATGCAATGGTTCAAAAAGGCCACAGAGGAAGACCCCTCGAGCAGCGAGCCTAGCGATTTCAATACCGCCGTTTTGAATCTCAACGTTGAATGCAGCGTCAATGAAAATGCTGCACCCGGCGAAGAAGATCCCCGCCTTCGCTACCATAACGCTCACGTCTACGCAAGCGACATCACATTCGATCCCAAGGGCCGTCAAGAGCACTATTTCAGCGGCGAAGGCGAAATCAAGCCTGTCAACCCGGATATCCTGATCGCTAAACTGAGACCAGGGCAAGTCATTGAGCTTGAGATGCACTGCATCAAGGGCATTGGTGCCGACCACGCCAAATTCTCTCCCGTCGCAACGGCAACATACCGTCTCCTCCCCGAAATTCGAATCTTGCGTCCCATTATCGGCGAAGATGCAAAGAAATTTGCCAAATGCTTCCCCAAAGGCGTGATCGGATTTGAGAAAGTTACTGCCGCCGAAGCTGCAGAGAAGGGTAGCGGATACGAAGGCCATGCGGGTGAAGACAAGGCTGTGGTTGTGGACCCATTCAAAGATACCGTCAGCAGAGAATGCTTACGACATGACGAGTTCAAGGATAAAGTCAAATTGGGCCGTGTGCGGGATCACTTCATTTTCAACATTGAGAGTACCGGCCAGTTCCCCAGTGACACTCTTTTCCTGGAAAGCGTCAAGGTCTTGAAGCTGAAATGTGTACGACTGAAACGAGACTTGAACAAGTTGGTGCAATAATGTGTGTTACTTTGTCACTTTTGTTGGGTATTGTTTGCCTTTTGCGGTCGCATTTACTGGCGTTCTGTGTTGTCTACTGGCGTGGATATAGATGTCAATCATTATACGGGTCTAAAAAGTCTCTTTTGATGTGTCTAAGGTGTTTCATGATATTGTTTCGTCAACTCATCTACGTACAGCAATCAAGCAATGCGCTTCCTCGTGATCGAGGTTTCATGAAAAAACAAGCTTGTACCGGAAATCAATAGTGAATGCAGGGTCGCTGACAGCAATTTCCTGCCCATCAGATATCAGGTCTTTGAGTTTCAACTGTAGATTAGGCCGTGTCTGTTCCTCCAACTGAGGCGGGAATCTTTGGTATAGTGTCTTCTCCTCCGATCTCAAGCTAGGCTTCTTGAGTTGTGCTTCTGCTCGCTCGCCTAGACTTTCTGTGAACTCCTCGAGAGTGATTTCGGGATTGACATGGATCGTGCGCGCAAGGTTGCCGCAGACGGGACAGTCTGGTTTCTGTTCTGCGGTAAATGTGTAGGTGTATACACCTTCCTCGCCAGCGTACATCATATAATTGTCCAAGTATGGGTTGCATGAAGTAGCTATCTTCAAAGCTTCGGAGGTTGTGGAGGCCGCAACAACAGCATTAGTCGACGCGATGGCGGGGATGATGTTCTTCACGACACCTTGTGTCAGTTGAAAGGTAACTCCAGGGATCGAAAATTGCTTTGCGCGTTCCAAGGCGTGTTGATAAATCCAGGAGATGTGGTCGAGATCATCGCTGTCGAATGGTTCGTCTTTCCGCTTTTCCTGCCATGCAATCTGGTGGGCCCACTCGATACAGTGCTGCGGTTGTCGGGGGATGGTGGCGATTGTGCATAGTGGAACTGCAGCTCGGGGGGCGTGCATGTCGAGTTGGCATTCAATACATGATGTGAGTGATGGTAGGATGACACGGGCCTGTCCTTTGAAACCTGGATTATCTTCAGTAAAGAGCAGCGACTAAGTCATGTACGATAACATACCCTCTGTACCTCCATCGATCAATGGTTTCAAACTCTCTGGATTCTCAGGGTCCACCATGCCAACAAGTGTAGAGTTAATCCATCGACGTGCTTCGATACTGTCCAATCCGCAAACAACGATCTTGAACTGCATGTAGTAGTCTTCGTCTTTATCTTGAATCTTTCCGACATAAGGCGTGATCTTGACACCCTTGACTCGTTTCTGGACAAATGCCGCTGCCACCTCAGCTTTGGGCTTTCCCACATCTGATTGACGGAAAAGAAATTGACGATTGAGGTTGGAGATATCAATTGTATCTGAGAATGTTAGCTCAAGAAACGTTATTTGTCGATGGAACGTACCCATATCAATAACATGAATGTCTTTGAAGCCAGAAAGCGCCAGATTCTTTAATATCTCGCATCCTAGACCTCCGGCTCCGCTAGATGCTGTCAGACGGGACATAGATAACACTCTCCAGAGAATGGTACTCACATGACACTATCATTATTAGCATTTGTTATTTCCATGATCGGAGAAGTACTTACAGGATTTTAGACGTCTCCAATGCATCGATGGTCTCTGATCCAGGTACCCAATCTTCATCACTGAAGGGGCCTGGTTTGCTCAAGACCTTGTACAAGTGTCTCCTGTGATAATATATGTTAGATGACTCTCTTTCTGTCTGAATCGAGAAACGTCCTACCATCTTGCACTCGAAGAGTCTGTAGCTGCTTCAAGGGAAGGCATAGTGAGACGGGTTGATATCAGGTATGTAAGGTTGATGATTGCCTGCCTGGAGCCTATGATTCGCGGGGCAGATGTTGCTCTTCAAGATGTGTTGTCAACCATCAACCAGACAGCTGGACATAATATAATAAGTATCAGTATGGCTCTCAATAACCCGTTTAGAACTTGTCTTCATGAAATGTTTCGAATGCGGTGTTGTTGATAGAGACGACGTTGGTCGAGTGGAAACTGGAGCATGAGATGATTGGCGGGGCGGCGTTATGATAACCCGCGACGGCTCCAGCTTCAGAGGAAAGAACCAACTGAGTCTTCGCAACTACTGCTCAGTGTGCTCAGGAAGGTTTTATTTTGTTCAAAATGATCAGGGGAAATTTGATATTACACCGGAAATCATGATGGATGGCTTGTTGACCGCTGTTCAGACAAAGCGCATCGAAGTGTTGTCAGAATCGCCTGTGCAACATGTTGATGCTTTAGGTGAAGCTCCATCCACGAAGAACATATCAAATGAGAACAGTGCACCGGAAGCTCTATTGCAGCTTCTGCAGGACAAACCCTCCGAGCAGGAGCTCAATCGTATCTTGAAGTCGCTGGACCCATTGCGAGCTGGAATTGGAAGCACGTCTTTTGACATACGGCTACCCGATCCGCTTCATGGACAGATCCTTCATGTCTTGATCAACAAAACAATCCCGGATCATTGGACCAATGTTGAGAAAAGTAACTCGAAGATCAGAGGGCCGCTTTTGAGATGCCTTTCTAGTGTCGTAGGGCTACGTGCTCTGGTGGGATATATCCAGATATCCAACAATGCGATACGATCCTTGTCAGTGAAGGAAAGGGAGTCAGGGAAAACCTTAGCCCTAAGAGATGTCATGTCATTCACATCCGCGCTGTTGAAGCCCACGGACTTTGTCTCGCGAGTATATCATGACAACACGATTATATATGATTCAGATACCAAACGACGTGTAGCTTGGTCCGAGTTTTGCTCCCTTCTATCCGGAGGAAAGGTTCTTTCTACGAGTGCCGAGGCATTGACTATTATGGAAGACAGCGAGAAAGACCACCGAAAATCATGGATAGGCGGAGGTGAAGCCTTTGCCGAGTGGCTCGGCAAAAATATGAGCTACATGGTCGTTCAAGGTGCTCACTACGACGAAGATCTTTGGAAATTTGCTGCCCTCATGATCGGTCGATCCACAGGACTAGGCTATACTGACAAACTTGTTCACGAACTGTACACGGGTGTGATTGTAGATGGGACGGTCTCTCCATCCTGGGGTCTCTGTTTTCAACACCTTCGGCATCATGAGCGAAGTGCCATTTTGCAAAGCATATTGAAAGACATTCAAAAACGGCACTTTGCTATGGATGAGAAGAACATACAAGCAACGAGCTCAATTGTTGGAGGGACCGCTGCACTTTTACATGAAATTCTAAAAGACACTGCGAACCCTCAAGAGACACTTCGATCATGGCTGTCAAACGCAAACATCAATGTGGTGACCACTTTTGGTTTGCGCCGCGCTCTTGTTCTACTTGCGGCAAAGGATCCAGGTTTGCCGGTTCGACCCCGTTGAATACTTACTGCTGACGTCTTAATAGTCTCCCTTCGGGAACTCCTGGAGCAGGCTTTCCGTGACTTTGGAGACAGTTTCAGTATCAAGCATACCCTGTTGTCAATTCAAGAAGGTAATCAGTCTTTTCAAGAGAGGGAATTACAGTCAATTTGACAGTTTAATAGCAACCGCCCAAGTCCTTCTATTGGCTACCGGGTATCTACACAGATCCCAATCTACAGAATTACATATCATTGGGCGGTCGTCTCTCTATCTAAACGCAGTGTCGAATCGATTAGCCGCCTCCTCTACAAGATCTCGCTTCCTAGGCATGATTGTCGGGATGGCCATATCCGAACTAGTTGAGCCAGCAGGAAAAGGGATGAAATTCGATCTCGAAGGATTTGACAGTGAAGAAGTAGAATGGTACATGGGTCTGACCAGGGTTGACGACAAGATGGCTTCTATACAGGACTTACAGAGACTCGAATCTGGAAAGGATAAAATCAGCAAGCCTGCGAAGATGTCCAAACCCAAAGTCGCATGGGCGCCGTCCTCCATTCAGAGGGAGAGTTCGAAAATAGTCGCTATCGAAGAAATCCTCGATGATGATGTCGAGGACGAAGAAGAGGAATTCATGCCGTATGCTAAACCAGACAGCGACGCGTCCGATTCTGAGGATGATCCTACTCTAGTGCAGAGGGGCAAACCTACGGCCCCTGTGTAAGTTCCAGCATTTTATTCGCTATGAATGATCAACTGATACGATACAGGTACATACGAGATTTGATTTTCTACTTGAAAGACACCGACAACGTAGACCGATATCACCTAGGTATAACCAATGCAGCCTCTCTCATTCGGAGAAAAGCTGGATTTGGTACTGAGCTGGTCGAAAATATCGATGGACTTGCATTAGTCGTCATAAGTCTTCAGGACAACTATTCACTACCGAACTTTCACGAACACCGTCTCCAAGCCATGATCGCTTTACTTGCCGCGCAACCAATCCGCATGGGTCGATACTTCACGGCGACGTTCTTCGATGGAGACTTATCACAAGCTCAAAGATCAGCTATTCTGACGGCCATGGGTCTAGGTGCTAGAGAAGTTGCTGGACACGGAGAAGAGGATGCTAAGACCCTTGGCCTACCGGCTACTTCTGCGGAGGCTAGTTTCCCTTCCAAAAAACTACCTAGTCACTTGCAGCAGTTCTACGAGACACAAAAAGAGACGTCGCCTATTGCTGCGCTTACCGAGCGACTGGCTCGTACATCACTCCAGCCGTTGGCACTTGACGCAGCGGACGCGGCCTCGGGACCCAATGCGCTGAAAGTTCGAACTTTCTCATCGCGCATGGAAGTCGAGCGTCAACGTCAGCTCCGCGAAGCTCAGAGGAAGAAGCAAACAGTTTCGAAGGATCTGCACAAAGACTTGACTGAAGGATTCTTCTACCCGTTGGTAGGTAGATTTGCCCTCATGTTGCAGTCACGATCGTAAGTTATTCTTGTAAACAGTAAATATCGACCTACTAACATTTTCACCAAGCGTATCTTCATCCAGCTACAACCCGTTTTACTCAGCGAACATTCTGCAACTCTTCCTCCAGACAGTGACCCTTGTAATATCAACCTTAGGTCCACATACACCAGCACTCCCAACCATCAGCCAAGAAACACTGTCCCTCGTCTTCGCCCTCCATGGCAGCGCCGTATCAACAGAACCAATCGTTCTACCAGCCTTGCTCTCCCTCTTCTTAGCAGTTATCGACTTGAACGTTGCCGCCGGCTCAACCGCAGAGGAACGGCTCGTCACGGACCACGGGGTCCAGGTAATCGAACTGAGGGATTGGTGCAATGATGTCTTCGAAAGAACGCCAGCGACCTCCAATAAAGCGCAATCTGATGCAAGTAAAATGGATGACACAGAGCAGACGCGGATGCTTGCAGCTGGTATCTTGGTCAAGTTGGGAGAAGTGATTGAGAGATACCAGGGTCGTTTGATGGGGATCAATGTAGGATTCAAGTACTGATAGGTAGAGCATCTTGTAGAATCTACAAATTTGAGTGTCATGCACTGAAACTGGAATGGTAATTCGATATTCTTGGAGCGTTGCAATGGGATTAGAGGTATCTTTTGTCTTTTGACCTCTGATAATTCCCTGCCTTTCAAGTAGACGACCTGGGTCCTCTCGTTCACATGTCACCAAAGAGGAGTAACATTTACTCTCCTTCTGACGCTGTTATAATTCAATTGTCTTTCTTCTTTCTTCACATTCCTTTTTCCCACTCCACTCTTGTTCATGGCAGTAGAAGAAACAGCCTTTCTAGTCAACTCTTGCATGAATACAGCCTTGGAACTCATTAGTATTTTTCCATCACTTTAAAAAACCTCATTTCTCCAAAATGAGTCAAATTCAGCAACATGTCAAAGACTTCTCCTCACCGGCATCGTCCACAGCCTCAACCCCGCTGTATCGAGTCTTTCGTGGCCTCAGGTCCACGCAGGTCATCTCGATCCCATCCACGAACGCAGCATGGCGTACAACCCTCAACGAGCTGAAGATGATCTACCTTGAAGGACGGTGGAAGGAATGTGAGAGTAAATGTTTGCGTTTGGTCGAGAGCTGTAGGGTGTGTATACATACACTATCACCCTTGAAGAAATGGGATGAGACTAACCACGCTATGGGACTTTAGGATTCGCCTGTCATCCATGCATACTTTCTCTTCCTGATCGGTTGCTGTGTCGAGATGCACGCGAGAAATATGCATCAGTACTCAGCAGCGAAACCCAAGAAAATTGAAGATGCTGCTGTGTGGTTCGAGAGGTGTATGGCAGTCTTGACGAATACTGTCGATTTTCACGATGACAGTGACGTCGAAGATGTCGTCTCAACACCATGGGTTCCCTTCTCAGAGGACAGGGGGTCTCCATTCTATGGTCTTGAGATCTCACCTTTGGTACAGAAAAGGGGTATGCAAATTACCTTTGTTGATGACTTCTCCAAAAGTTCAGACTAACCCCCTCACTTTGCAGAAAGAATCGAGCGCCTAGCAAAAACAATCAGCCGACTAATTGACGGCGACCCAAACAATTCATTTTGCGACGAAACAGATCCGTTCATGTCAAACAATACTGCCATTCAGAGAGAATCTTTGTCTTTGTCAACACCTTCAAACTCGTACATTCGGCCTCGACTGACGCCCTCTCCGCTACGAATTCGCAAGGGTGTTCCATTGCATGTCGATATACCATCCACGCCACTCAGTTCTATGGGCTTTGTCGATTCAGAGACTGATTATTGGGACGAGAGTATGATGAGTACACCGATTCAGCGCCATGAGGGCGGCTTTCGGTCTTTGGCGAGTATCATGGAGGATATGAGCGATTGTACCTGGGCGTCAGAGACGTGGAACAACAGTACGATGGGCAGGGGTCAGAATGTCGCCTGTGAATCATTCCCAGTACACCCAAGTGACTCATTCTCAGTCGATGAGCGAAATGGTTTTACGTCTCAGGCTATCTATGAAGCAAGAATTGAGGCGAAAAAGGAAGCTTTGAGGGCAGAGATCGAAAGACGAGTCGCAGAGAGAATGCGAAAGATGGATGAACCCATCCTCGTCAATTCATCGAGCTTCGCCTCCCTCCCAGATACAAAAGGAGGATTGCCTCGTTCAGTCAGCGCCATGATTCGCGATTTTCTGGGAAAGGAATGCGCCGAGAAGATGACGCCTTCCTGCCTGAGGCCAATTCCGAGATCGTCCAGTGCTAAGCCGTTGCCATTATCTCTCAAGCCAAAGCAGACTCTGAGAGCGTCGGACTCAGACAAGGCTTCACTAGCTCGTCTGGTGCATGCCTGGGAAGTGGCATCCTTCGGTGGATGGTACATGGTCGACTCAGACCGTCACTCCCTGTCCCTCGTTGAAGGAACTTGGCCACAACTCCGCGACTCATATCATCATGATAAGGAGGCCAGCCACGTCGATCTGGAAGTACGCATCGCCCGATTCGATCATCAGCTCTCTTCTCTGGTGCACTGTCTACATCAAAACATCTCCGATCTACACCAACTAGCCATCGATATCAGCCACCACCGTACGCTACACCTCCAGACTCAGAAAGTGCCACAATCCAAGTCATACTGGAGCTTTTCGGTTATGTCGCTCGACGCTACTGACGAGAAGAGCAGCGACGAGTTCGACGACAGCCATCACCACAGTCGCAATACAAAAGATATGAGATTCAACCTCGGCTGGGCTGCGCCGGGCACGGTACTTAGTGAAAGCAAGACGGCGAGAATTGCGAGACTCCGAAAGGACGGATTCAAGACCGTGGGGTTATGGAATGAGCAGCGTGGGCACAAGGGGGATGAGTGGTATGCTAATCTGTGTGAGGAGGCGCTGAAGGATGTTGCATGTTTGTAGTACGGCAGTATGCTGGCTATCTTCTCGGGGTATGTATGATACGAAAGACGAGGGGCATCGGAGTTCGTTGCGATGCTGTCAATATGCAGGATCAAGTGTGTACAGTTCTATTGGCCTAGAACTAAGTTATTAGTAACATACGTAGTCATTCAGCTCACGGAGCATAGAAAGTCTCTCCACAAATATCCGTCTTCTCCCCTTTCCCCTCATCCTCCACTCGACCTAACTACGTCCTACTCCATAGTATGTACTGTGATACCTGCTTCAGCCCTTGACAAGGGAATCAATCAATCGACAAATCGGAGTTTGTCTTTCTGCCCTCTTGTATTCCGCCGGTTGGTCGATCCCGGTGGTCTTGCAAGATACCCCGAGTTGTTTGCTTCGTCTCCGCTTCTTATAAAGTGACAGCTTCCCCGCGTGATTTATGTCTGTCAATTATTTTAGGGCAGCAAATTCACCACATTCATCATGTACGTTCAAGTGTTGGCTACTTGCTACTGAAATGATTTAACAAATATTCAGGGGATACACCACTGCATTCGCCTTTTTCGAGGCCCTTTGGGAGGTATGTTTATGTACCTTCCCGCGCTGACAGCTGTTGATCATACTAATTGCCCAGGCCGGCGTCCAATATGTCTTTGTCAACCTGGGCACCGACCATCCAGCAATCATAGAAGCACTAGTCAAAGGCCAGAGAGAGCGCAGAGATCAATGGCCAAAAGCAATCACCTGTCCCAATGAGGTATGTCGGTCGTATGCGGGTAGCATCGGCTTCTCGTATACAAGAAATGCATGGAGTCATCGACACGATACTAAATACGATGTAATTTAGATGGTCGCCCTGTCAATGGCCGATGGATACGCCCGTCTGACCGGAATACCGCAATGTGTCATTGTCCACGTCGACGTCGGCACGCAAGGCCTCGCTGCGGCCGTCCACAATGCTTCATGCGGTCGAGCACCGGTTCTCATTTTCGCTGGCTTGTCGCCTTTTACACTGGAAGGAGAACTGCCAGGTTCCAGGACGGAATACATTCACTGGATACAGGATGTGCCGGACCAGAAACAGATTATATCGCAATATTGCCGGTATACGGGAGAAATCAAGACGGGCAAAAACGTCAAGCAGATCGTGAATCGCGCATTACAATGGGCTACTAGCGACCCCCAGGGTCCGGCTTACTTGGTCTGTGGTAGAGAGATTATGGAAGAAGAGATTGAGCCGTATTCATTGAGGCAGGAACAGTGGGTGCCAGTCACAGGATCCGCGCTGCCGTCGAGTGCAGTGGAAATGATTGCAACTGAGCTGGCGAACGCAAAAGAGCCCCTTGCCATCGTTGGGTATAACGGTCGCAAGGCCAGCTCTGTAGAGGAACTGGTCAGGCTAGCCAACTCCATCAAGGGCCTCCGCGTGGTTGACTGCGCTGGGTCGGATATGAGTTTCCCGGCCGACCACCCCAGCTGGCTGAGTTTACATTACGGAAGACATGAAGCGGTCAAGACTGCGGATTTTATTTTGGTGGTTGATAGCGATACGCCATGGATTCCGACTGTTTGCAAGCCAAAGGACACGGCCAAGGTGGTTCATTTGGATGTTGATCCGTTGAAACAGCAGATTCCGATGTTTTATCTGCCGTCTATTGCTACTTTCAAGGTCGACTCGACGACTGCCTTCAAACAGATTAATGACTATATTGCTTCGAATTCGGCCCTCACTCAAACACTAAATAGCCAAGAAGTGATTGAACGACAGAAACTTGTCGAAGAATCATACCGCAAACGACTCCAAGAAATTGCAGACTCCGCGGCGGCTCCTGCTGGTGGACCAGATGCATACCTAAACGCAAACTATCTCATGGGTCAACTCAAAAAGGCAGCTCCTCAGGATACCATCTGGGCGGTTGAAGCGGTTACTCTCACACTTAACGCGGCGGACCATCTGCAATGCACTCTACCGAAATCCTGGATCAATTGCGGCGGAGGTGGATTGGGTTGGTCCGGCGGTGGTGCTCTGGGCATCAAGCTTGCCAGCGACCACGAACACGGCGGTAAAAACAAGGGTAAATTCGTCTGCCAGATCGTCGGAGACGGCACCTACCTCTTCACCATCCCGGGGTCTGTCTACTGGATTTCTCGCCGATACAACATCCCCATCCTGACGATCGTCCTCAACAACAAGGGCTGGAACGCGCCTCGCCGAAGTTTGTTGCTCGTCCACCCGGACGGCGAAGGTTCCAAAGTCAGCAACGAAGAATTGAATATCTCTTTTGATCCGACACCGGATTATGCGGGAATCGCCAAAGCGGCTGCTGGAGGGGAGCTGTGGGCTGGTCGCGCGAGTACGGTTGGGGAACTTGCGGAGAAGCTTCCGCAGGCTGTCAAGAGTGTTTTGGAAGGCAAATCGGCTGTGCTGGAGGCGCAATTAGATGGGACGGGAGGGAAGTATGTGGAGAAGTGATTGTTAGCATATCAAAGCGATTCAGAATAAGTAGCATCATCATCACGAGGCATTTGTAGACGTAAAGACCATACGAATTGGAGATGTTCTAATTGATATGGTATCCCTCCGGACCCTCCCACCAATAACCAGAAGTATAGCGTCGTAAGAATAGGTCCGAATAACATTGTCATGAGCAGACGAAGAAGAGGTGTAAAGGAAACAAAGGCTTCTGAATTGGAGGTGCTTCCACGAGCACCTCGTTTTCTCCTGTCTAATACCGTAAACAAGGATATGTTATTTGCTGACTACTCAACAATTTGCAATAGCCTTCGTACATGAAGCAGGTTCCCTGCTGGAATACTCTCTGTCAAGTCTGAAGGATCCGTTGACATGTTGCTTAAACGCGCATGTCTGCCATGTTGTATCCATATGATACGAGGAACTTGTCAGCAGGGGTTTCAAGAATATGGCGGCTCATCATTGCAAACTATGAATACGCCTGCCTTTGTCCAACAGGCTAATCAAGGTCATAACTCGTATGACCGGCATAACTAGTATCATAAGCATGACAAGCACAAGCAGTATGACTGGTGTGATGAGTCTGCCATGCACGATAAGCACAGCTAGTATGTCCAAACTGGGCAAGCAGCATGATAAGCATGATAAGTATGATTGGGAGAGCTAGAGTGCTATTTGATGAGGACGACTGCTGTGTCTCGATGAAATTAGTTCATTGACACCGCAGATGGAGTTCATACTATGTATAAGGAGGGATGTATGTATGTATTCATCGTTACAAGCATACCAGGGATATCCCGCCCGCGAATACCCGAGAGTAGCCTACGATAAACGACGGAACGTAATGCACCGAAAAAAAGAGTAGCAAATTACCTACCGGTAACTGTTACAATCGATACAATCGATACATTCAATATATACAATATATACAAGGACCAACCCTACTACTAAAGGTCGAAATATACAAGTGAGTCGCCAATAATTCATGGATTAAATCGATATACAGCTTGGCGGTAATTTACGGTTCTTTTTGCCTGGATACAGTTAGGCCTGAAAGCAGATACCGATTCCGCCATACATACATACATACATACATAGTACAAAGCTGTATGCAATACACGGGCAATACGCGTATCGCACGCCCTTATCTCGAGATCCACCGTCTTTTTTCCCCTTCCTTTCTGGTGCGAGACTAAGAAGTTCCCACGCCTTGTGATCCATCTTTGATCCCCAGTGACTCATGCGCTCGGCATCGCATTGCCGAATTGCATTCATAAGAATTATCCAATCTCATAGTCCGTTGGAAAATTGACTTCTCGCATCGTCACACAAGCGACACCCGATAGAGACACACCAAAATGAGCCCCTCCGCAATCGACATCGCCGTCCAAGGCGAAACCGACACCACCGCCGTCCTTGTCCCTAACCCCCTCGACCCTAATGCCCTCGCCGCATGGCGCAAGACCGGGAACGTGCCTACGGGCGTCGCCGCACCTTCCACCAGCGACATGTTCAAGAGCCCCGCCTGTTTCAATCGACCAAAGGCTAAGCGATGGGATCATTACATCTCTACCGAGGCGAAAGCGCGGCAGCCGTCTTCTCTCAAAGGCGCGGCGAGGTATCTGTCGAGACCGGGCTTGATTTCGTTGGGCGGTGGGTTGCCGTCGAGTGAGAATTTTCCGTTTGAGGAGATGAGTCTCAAGGTTCCCAAGGCGCCGAGGTTTTCGGAGGAGGAGACTCGTGTGTCGGGCACGACGATAACGGCGGGGAAGCGTGATATCAAGGAGGGAAAGAGCTTGTTCGGTATGATTCAAAACATCAACCGCGAGGGATTGGTGGCTGATGTGTGCAGATTTGGAGGTTGCGCTCAACTATGGACAGTCAGTAGGGTTTGCGCAGATGGTTCGATTTGTTACTGAACATACAGAGGTATTCCTCCTTCTCGCATCAATCATTTCGGTCAATTGACGTTGCTTCAGATTATTCATGACCCCCCGTATTCAGACTGGCAGTGCTGTCTGACTGTCGGAAATACAATGGCCTGGGACGCGGCACTGAGAGTCCTGTGCGAACGAGGCGACTATATTCTTACTGAAGAATATGCATTTGCCAGCGCATTGGAAACCGCCGCTCCTCTCGGAATTCGCATTGCAGCAGTGAAAATGGACGAACAAGGTCTTCTCCCCGAAGATATGGACGAACTGCTCACCAACTGGGACGAAAAGGCGCGCGGCGCCGCAAAGCCGCATCTTCTATACACCGTTCCGTCAGGTCAGAACCCGACGGGAGCAACACAAAGCGCTCAACGACGAGCAGAAGTGTACAAAGTCTGCCAGAAGCACGATGTCTTTATTGTCGAGGATGAGCCGTACTACTTCCTCCAAATGCAGCCTTACAAGGCTGATGTGCCTCCTCCATCTTCTCGCGAGGAATTTCTGAAAGTGTTGTTGCCGTCTTTCCTCAAGATTGATGTTGATGGTCGCGTCCTCCGGCTCGAATCGTTTTCCAAGGTTCTGTCCCCCGGATCCCGTACGGGCTGGATCGTAGGCTCGGAGCAGGTCGTCGAACGATTCGCGCGTCATTTTGAAGCCTCTAACCAAAATCCTAGTGGGTTCGCACAGCTCGCCTTGTACAAGCTTCTCGATGAAGAATGGGGTCATTCGGGTTATTTGGACTGGTTGATGCATTTGCGTATGGAATATACCCGTCGTCGGGACGTGCTACTCGAAGCTTGCGAGAAATATCTTCCTCGCGAAGTCACCAGCTGGGTTCCGCCGTCTGCCGGCATGTTTGTAAGTTTCTTTTTTTTTTCATCCTCTTGGTCTTATTTCGTCGGTCTAATCAACAGCAATAGCAATGGATCGAAGTCCCCTGGAAACAACACCCCAGCTACTCCCAAGGAAAATCACATGCCGAGATCGAAGAATCGATCTTCCTGGCCTCCGTCGACCGTGGCGCATTGCTGTCGCGTGGAAGCTGGTTCCGATCCGATAAAGGTATGGCGGAGGACAAGATGTTTTTCCGTGCGACGTTTGCGGCGGCGCCGGCGGAAGCGATGCAGGAAGCTATTAGGAGGTTTGGCGATGCATTGAGGGCGGAGTTTGGGCTGACGGAGTAATGGTACCTTATCGAGCACATGTATATAGTATAGCTTGTGATTATATTGTTTGACAACAGTCTATATATAGCTCTATGTCCAATCAGATAAGTAGCATGCCGAAAGGAAGCCATCCATTGAACGAGTCATGTTCTTTACAACGTGGACACGACGAGTCTATTATCGGTCGATATCAATGATTGATTGATAATATCCGAGGGATCTATCCGAAGGATCATTCATCCGCAAACAATTGAAAAGATCGATTGATCAATTCTTCGAATAGGAAGCACGCACTGTACGTACTAGTAACCAACGGGAAGAAGGATCTATGGTAGTACTGCACTAGAGCCGTGGTGGTTGCAATCCGGTCATCATTCATTTCATGAAGCAAAGTGTCGTTCGGTTTTACCATAACTCGGTATCATCTTTCTTAATTTATTCCCGCCGTCTGTCCCACCCGCTGATCAAGCTTGTTGGGCTCTCTGATTAGTTAGTACCTTGTACGTCTCGCTGTCCTTGTTCCGAGACATCATGCACGTCCTTATCATTTCTTTTGACCCTGTGGGTGGAACGACTACCACGCACGGAAATAAGATCGACTTGGTATCTAAAAACGCGGCACAACCTTCCTACCCAGTCATCCTTGCTCTGTACGGAGTACTACTGCTAAAGTACTAGGTAGTCATGACGCGCGGGAGCCAACACAAGCTTGTTGCTTTGTGCCTGTTCAACTTGAGGCCGCAAGACCCGCAACGGTGGAACTGGCCCATAGGTAGTTGTCCATCACTAACTACTACGGTATGTAATAACTCCAACTTGCCAAGTGCAAGTCATTCAGGGGCTGCTAATTCTGGCCAGTGATTTGTTCTTCTTTGTCCAGCAAGCTTGTTTCATGTTGCGGCTATTCTTATCACCGAAATCATGATCGCTGCTACCTACGCTACGGAAGATTGTGCGCCTCTCCAGCGAGTACACAAGCACAAACGCTGTCAAACACTCGAATGTCTCGGACGATGTACACGCCAGTACCTGGTCAGATTTCAGAGAGTCTTGCTGATAGGGCTAATTCTAGCTCCAATCAACTCAAGAAGCCACAAGTGACAATGTGGTAATTGGGTTACCTCCCTCAAAGTGTGCTCTACTGCTACTGCGGCTATGGTTACAATTTCCCTACTGGAGGATCAGATAAAATGACTCCATCGTCCATATCCACCCCCAGTAAGCTACTGGCTAGCACTGGGCCTAAGTCGTAGCAGCCCTATGTTTGGCTCTTGGCATGGGATGAAGTACGACAACAACGCTTATAAGAGTCATCCACCCCTCTCCACGTCTCTCCTTCCTTCTCTCTCTCCAACGCTGTCAGTGAGATACAATCAGTATGACTCGTATTGTATCTCTGACTGCTATCGTGGCAGCTCTCGCTGCTATTTCAGCAGCTCGTCCTGCTCCAACTACCCACACTGTCCACGAGAAGCGTTATGGCCTTCACCATCGCTGGACCAACCCGTTGCGCATCAGGTCTGAGTCGGACATTCACGTCAGAGTTGGATTGAAGCAAAAAAACCTCCACCGTGGCCATGAATACTTGATGGATGTGTTAGTCAATCAACCATGCTAAAATTGATATAATGACATCCTGACAAGTCTATAGTTCTCATCCTAATTCCGCAAACTATGGCAAATTCTGGACTGAAGAGGAAGTGAAGGAAATGTTTGCTCCTTCCGACGAATCCGTCAACGTCGTCAAGGCCTGGCTCGTTGAATCTGGTATTCGCGATGTTCGCATCACCCACTCTGACAACAAGGGCTGGTTGGCCTTTATTGCGACTGGCGAGGAACTGGAGAACCTGTTGCACGCAGATTTCTACCAGTACGAGGACTCGGAGACTGGCAACACGGCCGTCAGTACTGAGAGATACCATGTCCCGAAGCACATCAAGGAGCACATCGACTACATCACTCCTGGTATTCGTTTCCCATTCCTTCAGAAGCGCAATGCTCTCAAAGATCCTCTGCGGGTTCCTACTCCTCCTCATATCCAAGCGAAGTTGGCGACCAGCGCTGCCAACTGTGCTGACGCTATTACCCCGGATTGCATTGCTCAACTGTACCAGATTCCTCCGGTCACCGGCACCCCATCACCCAGCAACTCCCTGGGCATCTTCGAAGAGGGCGACCAGTACAGCCAGGCTGATTTAAACTCTTACTGGGCCGCATACCCTTCCTACGGTATTCCAAACGGAACAGCTCCCATATTGAAGTCCATCGATGGTGGCATAGCCCCAGGCTCTTTGGTCGACGGTGAATCGAACTTGGACTTTTCACTTGCTTTCCCTATCATCTACCCCCAGAACATCACTTTGTTCCAAACAGACGATCAGTACTGGTCTGCTTATGGTCAAGGCTTGTTCAATACTTTCCTTGATGCGATTGACGGTGTAAGTTACTCTTCTACCTTATTAGTGGTTACATCAAGCTAATTCGGCTAAAAAAAAAGTCCTACTGCACATCTTGCTATGCGGGCGAATGCGGCAATGCCAAGATCGACCCTGTCTACCCCGACACTCATGGCGGATACAGTGGCCAGCTCATGTGCGGTACTTACCAGCCTACTAATGTCATTTCCATCTCCTACGGTGCTGCTGAGGACTACATTCCTCAGTCGTACTATGAGCGCCAGTGCAACGAGTTCGTCCACCACTCTTCTATGAGATAGAAGCAAAGCTGACTTTCGCAGGTTCATGAAGCTCGGTCTTCGCGGTGTCTCGGTTCTCTTTGCTTCTGGAGACTCTGGGGTTGCTTCCCGCTCAGGCTGTCTAGGAAATAGCTCTACCGTTTTCAACCCCGACTGGCCTGCGAGGTATTACCCTTCCCCATGAGCGTGTTTTCAAATACTGACGAGGTTTTTTCAGCTGCCCATATGTCACCGCCGTTGGTGCCACCAAGATCCCCGCCGGCGGCTCTGTCAGCGGCGGCGAAGTTGTTGCCAACGATCCAGCTGGTCATCCTTATTCCTCAGCTTATGCTAGCGGTGGTGGCTTCAGCAACCTCTTCCCTATTCCCGACTACCAAGCAGATGCAGTCGCCAAGTGAGTACTTTCTTTCAGCCACTCCAGTATTCTATCACCCACTAACATACTGGCAGCTACTTCACCAACTACCCTCCCCCCTACCCATCCTACAACGGCACCATCCTCGGCGAACACGGCGGTCTCTTCAATCGCTCCGGCCGCGGCTACCCCGACGTCTCCGCCGTCGGTGACACCATCCCGATCTGGATTGGAGGCGACTCCGTCATAGAAGGCGGTACCTCCGCCGCCGCGCCTATTGTGGCTTCCATCATCAACCGAATCATCGACGAGCGCATCGCAGCTGGCAAATCTGGACCGGTGGGATTCTTGAATCCGGTGTTTTATGCGAACCCGGATGCGTTTAATGATATTACCAAGGGATCCAACTCGGGATGCAAAACTGCTGGATTCTCGGCGGTGCCTGGATGGGATCCGGCGTCGGGGCTGGGGACGCCTAATTATCCCAAGTTGAGGGATGCTTTGATGGCTCTTTAGATAACCTTGCCATAACTAGTACCTCTAATAGAAATAAGAAGCTCACACATGGATAATATGTAAACAAAAAAAGAGAATCAATAACTTAAATATTCACATAAGTTACATAATCATGCCAAGACCTGGCCCAAACAGGCAAGGTGGCGGAAGATCTGCCGAACAGCAAGAAAAAGGTTAATTGAACATCTCGATATACTTCATCATCCATCTACATTCCACTCTCGTTCTTTATCGCTTCCTCTTCTTAATTATTCTTGTTCTTTCTGTACAATACCCGCGATTGCATGATTGTCGGTTGTCACGTTGTTTGGGGGCAGCCTATTCGATTAGGTACTTTCTACAATCCCTTCGTTCAAGGTTCGATGTTCCCCGGATTTGAATTCTTGGTAGGTTTGTTTTATTGCATCTTTCCATGGATCTGATATACATCGAAGTTCATCCTCTGTACATATCCTGATTAGCTTGTCGACTTCTGTCCCGTCATGAGATCGACTCGCCTGGAGGAATACTTCAGGCGTTGTTGTGCTTGCCCCTTGCCCCTTACATCACATGACCTCCAACCGTCGACATGTGTTCTTCGAACTAACCTGTGTATAGATCTTATATCATTTCTCGATATAGTTTCAGGCTTTCATTTGCTTTGTTCTATCTGTAGCAGCATACAAGCAGATTGTCAATTGTCTAGACTATCCTACTCTCAAAGCCTATTCACACATCAAACACTGTTTGAGCTTGGGGTTCATTGTCAACTTGCCCTAGGGGCAGGTGTAGACTCAGTGTGTGTGTGCGCACATTCTCGCTTAAGAAGCTATTTTCTGTGAAGTTCTGTAGGTACTTCTCCAATCATCATCCTATATTTCCTAGGAACTTTGAAACTAAACCTTTCATGATTGATGGTTGTATCTCATCTTGACCAAAAGTCGGGCTATGCTGAGCTTGCTGACATTGCTTAGTTGGCCTATATTATCCAACTGGTGCTTCAGATATGATTTGATCCTACTCTATGGCTTCAAGCGCATGTCTCTTCTGGCCATCAAGCAACAAGATATCGAGACAGTGTCTTTCTTGACCTTCTGCCCAGGAGTGTAAGCCTATTAGATTCAACAAAGATTTTCACTGTAAGTAGTCAATATTCTTTTCTCCACCCTCTTCTCGATCTTTCTTCAATCTTGCACCTCAATATACCTTCTTCATATATCTCAAATACCCCTTACTACCACCTCAATTTCTCTCCAAATATCTCTATCACCATGCCTTGCTTCTTCAAGCCTTCGAAAAGAAGTTTTCTAACTCCCAAGGCAGGAAAACGAAAGTCGAGTTGGATACAGAGAGCCTTTCGAGCTCTGAGGTGCGCTCCCAGCATGCATCTGCATCCTCAATACTAACATCTCTTTGTTCTTTTATAGTATAAAGCAGGGAAAACGGAACCGTAAACGTCCGAAAATCTCCCTCGTGCGCCAGGACTCGTCAGATCTCTTCACAATCGTCCGGCCTTCGCCCTTGTTCGACCCATTTGTCGACCCTTTCGATCAGCATTCCCCGAGCACCCCCATATCTTTTTCTCCAGACTCGTTGTTCCAGATTCCCTCTCGGAAGCCTTCACAGGAGCGCTTGGTCACTGGTTCGAATTCAAGCCAACGAGATCGGAATCTGCATCTTGGGTCCTCCCCGGATCCTGTTCTGCCCTTGCGGGCGACATTTCAGGATACTGCGTCGAATCATCAGTATGTGGTTCCCCCTAGACATCATAATGATCAGTGTGATACTAACCTTGTATTAGACCTTCCTGCTTCAACGAGCTTGTCCGGAAACGCCCTCCAACTCCTCCCTTTCCTCCCGTCATTGAAGATCGGAGTGCCTCCCAAATACACTCAAAAAACGAGAGCTCTGCATCAGATACTGGGATCCTTTCAAAGAGGATCTTTCCATTGCCAGTAGATTGTCGTTTGCCTACTGATCTTCCATTGATCTCTGGCCCTGGTGAGAGTGAGGAGAATAGCTTGGTCTGTAGTGCAGGGTGTGTTGACAAGGTAAACACCCGCCAATTCTTTGTTTTATCTCACTAGACCACAAGCATTGTTCACATGACCTTTAAATCTTAGTCATCGTGCTCTCTTTTCCTATCACATACTAACTACTCTTTAGGCCATTCATGAGCAGACCTCTTTTAGAGAATTAACACCAACCTGTGATCAACCAAAAAGCTCGCCCAAACATTCTCCATCAAAACTTCGCTTTGAGCTACCACCCCCCAAGGCTGACTCTGACCGCCCATCTGCATACAGTCGCAAATCTCGATCAACAGTCAAAATGGAGGTCTCGCGAACATCTCAGTTCCTGGACCCGTCCTCCGCCATGGCGACGCTCACCAAACAAAAAGCAGAATCCATTAAACTCGCCAGAGAGCAAGCTGCAGCCGTACACGAGATGTGTCGACGCGCGAAATCCGAAGTGCCGCCTTACGAATTCGAAGAACTCATTGGAAAAGGTGCCTATGGACGCGTCTACAAAGGTCGTCAACTGCCATCGCGGGATGTGGTGGCTATCAAGGTCATGGATATTGATGCGTTGGATTACAAAATGCCTCGCGATATGAAGGATGAATCAATCAAGGACTTTATTCATGAGATCAAGGCGTTGCATCAGGCTAGAGAAGCGGGTGCGAAGAATATCAATATGCTCATTGAGGCTATTTCGATTCACTCTCAGCTTTGGGTTGTTTGCGAGTATTGTCCAGGAGGTAGTGTGAAGACGTTGGTGAGTACAAATTTTTCCATCATTACAACTTTTTGCTTCTTCGTTGCTAAGTTGCTCAGATGCGTGCCACTGGAGACAAACTCGAAGAAAAATACATCATTCCAATCGCCCGTGAACTTGCTAGTGGTCTCCGCGCAATTCACGACGCAGGAATCATCCACCGAGATGTAAAAGCCGGAAATGTTCTCATTCACGAAGAGGGCCGCCTACAGATTTGCGATTTTGGCGTCGCTGGAATCCTACAATCCAAAGTCGACAAACGATCCACCTGGATCGGCACGCCTCACTGGATGCCTCCTGAGATGTTCTCGACTCGCGGTGGTGAAGCCCATCAATACGGTAGCGAACTTGATGTCTGGGCATACGGCTGTACGCTGTACGAATTCGCAACTGGAAATCCGCCCAATGCTGGACTTCGCGAACGCATGCAAATCGGTCGCTCGTTAGGACGCAACACACCTAAGCTCGAAGGCGATCAGTACAGCCAGGAACTGAAGAACATTGTTTCTTTCAGTCTGAATTCCGATCCACTCACACGTCCAACTATGGCCACTATTCTCGAACACCCTTACATTGCAGGCTCTGAGGTTGAATATCCGACAAAGTCGTTGAGCGAATTGGTGCGAAACTACTATCAATGGTCTCAACGCGGAGGACAGCGCATGTCTCTTTTTCATCCTGGTGGCGCTGCTGCAGCTGAGTTTCCTGACAACCCACAGCTTGAAGAGGACTGGAACTTTAGTACCACCGATGGTTTTGAACGTCGCTACTCTGTCTTGGATCTGGATCAACTCTCTGCCTCTCTCGCTGAGTTGGCAGGAAACGAGCCTTCCTTCCCACAAAACACCGAGTCGTCTATGGATGACATGACGATTACTGAAATGACACCAATCGAAAAGGCGAACTTTGACGAACGTGTGAAGCGAGGTGCTGCGGCTATGGAAGGCCTATTCGACGAGCAGAAACCTACATACAAATACGAAACGAAGAATGATTTCGTCCCAATTGAGGAAAAGCCAGCACCATCGGACTTGCCACTTCGTACTACCACAGACCGTTCGTCCGTCACGTCGACATTCATTGATATCAACTTGGGCTCGTTCGACTCTGCTCACTATGCCGCCGGAACGGCCTCACAGTTTCAACTCGCTGACGCTGATACGATACGTGCCAACCGGTCTAGTCTACGTTCCGGGCGCAATTCAGATGGTGATCAAACGCGCAATCGCTACAGTGATGTCGAAAGCGAGAATGATACCTTCCAACCTAACGCGCCGCGTCCACCGACTATGGATTGGAAGTTTCCCGCCATGATTGTTCCTGAGGAGCCAGATTTCTCACCAGCACCCGTTGCGGATGAACCATTTATTTCTCCTGTCGAGGAGAAGCGGGCAACTCGTGATTGGAAGTTTCCTGTCATGACTGACACAGTAAACGATGAGGTGCCGGTTTTAGAAAAGGACAGCATGTACACATATGACGAAACCCCAGCTCATACCATCCGTCCTGCACAGATTCAGACGCGTCAGTCTCATCAATCACAACAATCAACTCTCGACCTGAGCGTCGGCCACGTCAACAACCTTAGCGTCGACGGAATCGATGCTGCAGCCATCTCTCGTCCTTCAACAGCTACGTCGATGATCAGCGACTACGACCCATTCCGTTTCGACCGAAGCCCCGACATTTCCCAACGTACCCACCACCGCATGGCCTCAAAAGCGCCTTCTCTACTCAGCATTTCCAGTCTCGACGAAGGCCCCGGTCCAGACCATGAAGATGATATTATCACCGAAGAGGACGGCCCTGGTCCCGATCAAGAAGACGTGCCCGAACTCACTCCCAATGCTACCGCGGGTACTTCAATGACGGCTCAAATGGAATTGTCACAACAGCGTCAGCGGGCCGCTTCTTCGTCTTCTCGCGACGTGAGCCGTCCTGTGAGCCAGACTTTGCAGTTCCCGGAAGTTCAGTTCCCGAGCGCAGAGTCGATGATGGAAGGTGCGTCGGAGGATGTTGTTTCGGCGGAGTTGGATCGTTTGATTGATGATTTTATGCAAGCGTGCTATACGACGATTAATGTGGTGGAGAATATGGAATGATTGAATTTATTATCTTCTGACTGAGACTTTGAAACGATACGAAAAAGTCAGCCAAGGAAGTCTGCCTTGTTGGAGTGATTAGAGTTGTTCCTTTTTTTTTTTTTTTTCCCCTTTTTGTGAAATGTCCGACATGCATCGTTTTTAATTTTTTGTAGCGTGTATACTACCAATTCATGGGATTCATCAAGCAGCCTGAAAATAAGAAAGAAAGTAAAAACAACACAAGTTCAAGGGATACTGAAGCGTCTCATCTTCTAGACACTCTCTGCAGACTCTCTTTCTCTTGTGCCAAAGTCCTCACAGGAGCCTTACGCAGTCTGTACCATCCAGATATCTGGCCGGCCCACCCATGCTGACAGATGACTTTGCCCCGTATTTGCCGCACAAACACTTTCTTTTTGTGCTGTAATTGTGTTTCTTTGTGCTTTTTTTAAGCCTGTCATTCACACAGATTCTTGGTCCAAAATTACGCGGCTGTGTCCAGTCATGCCCGCCGCCTGCCTAGATAGGCAAGAGACCAGGGCACAGCAGGGCACGTGACCGTTTTTTATCTACGTTACTTGTGCATCTTATATGTAGATAGACACATGTTAAAATGAAGGGATCTGCAATATAAGATTGATTTTATGCTTTTGTGCTTGCTGGATGAGCTCTATGGAGCGCTGTCTTCGACACTACATTCAGTGTCTAATAGTTGCATGTCATCTACAGGTAGTTGAGTACACAGTTCTGGGCAGAGATGATATTTCCAAAAAGACTCTCCGGAAATGCCCTTCAATATCTAGATACTCTTCAAAGAAACATCTGATTCATAACCTCATTAGTCCCGACAGTTCTCCCTGGGAAATCATCATCAACCATTCACAGGTTTGTACACATCTGCGCAGCCACCCTAACAGGAAACATGCGTATTTTTCGTAAAATGATGCTATATAATAAACTGTAACGAGTATGCCACTAGTATTTCTATAATACTCTCGACACCGGGCGTTTGCCTTCTTTTTCCTCCTCGTCATCTTCCAACCGAGTCTTCTTCTTCTTCTCTTCCTCTCCTCTTCTCTTCTTCTCTCGTAGATCTCTCCTTCTCCTACCTCTCCCCATCCATCTTCTTCTTCTTCATACTCTTCGTCGATTTTCCTGCTCTCCGTCCCTCTTCATCGTTCTCACATCATCTGCCATTCTCCTCGCCTGGTATCTCACGTACTTCAGCCATGCCGTACGAGCCTGTGACTTGGTTCCTTCCCAATCCCGACGGGACCAAGCGTCTTGTCTCGATCGTTCCTCGAAATGGCAGGCCTGGCGCGGATCTGGAATGGCGCGATCTTCCAGAGCAGTTGATAGAGGAGACAGAAGAGATACAGGGGCCATGTCGCCTCCTAGAACTGCCTTTGGAGGTCATGACGAACATCCTACACCAGGTCAGCGTCCCCTTTTGACTCAGAGACTGACGATTTTATCAATCAAAAGACTGACCTTGAGACTGGCAAGATTGAAAACAAAGCAGATCTCTACGCACTGCTTCGTGCAGCCCCTAGGCTCTACAATGTCATCATTCCTATCTGGTGGCAGCATTTGACCATCAACCTTCGCAACGACAGATTCGTGGAGTCAAAGCCAACGGATCTCCAGCTTCTACTCAAGGCACGGACGCCAGACCTTGATCATCTTCAGTTTGTCAAGAGCATTGTCGTAGAGGGGACCTGCCCACCTCTGAACTGGTGCGTGCATCGCAACCGTATCTATGGGAAATTCTTCGCAAACCAAAGCGACGAAATCGCGAAATTCGTGCGTCATTTGGAGCCGAACAGCCTCAAGCACTTTGGGTAAGTCATACTTTCGCTTTCACAGTTAGATTGTACTGACAAGTTTCAGATGGACCACAGCCACATGCATGGCAGATTCCTTGATCGCTCCATGGGGCTGTCTGACCACGTCACAGCGAGACCTCGAAGAATTAAAACTCGTGTTGAGCGCCAAATGCCCCGACGAACAGATACATCTGTACCTGGGCTCTTTCAGAAAGCTCAAATACCTCTCCGTGCGAGGTCTTCGTAATCAACCAAGGTATTCATCTTTCTACCGTGGTCTGGAGGCTATGATGCTAGGCTCCTGCTCAACACTTAAGGAGTTCGAACTCGCCGCTGTCCCGGACATAGATGAGGCACCTTACCTCGACGCGTTGGAGGGAAGACGATTCTTGCCAGTCCCTATTACCACCGACTCATCGTCCTCCTCCGCACCACCACGGGACGTACCATATATAGTCCGACTAGCGAGATCCTTCTCAAATAGCGACAATTTTTTCCCGATTCAACCGGTCGTGGATGGTTTCCTATTCCCCAATCTGCGTGTTCTGCATCTGGAGATGATCAAATTGCAGGATTGTGCGAATCGACTCGTCCAGACTATCGATGTGGCGTCCATGACCTCCCTAACTCTCCGTCATTGTCAGGGCTGGGATGAATTCCTGCTGCTCATGGCCCAAGGATCGGGACCGATGAGTCTCCGCAAGCTCGAGTTGGAGTATTACGAAGGACGACTCGAATGTCCCGACCTCATCAATCTTTTGAACCGCTGCGCCAATATTGAGGACGTCGCCATCTGCGACGCGGATGAGGAACTCCCCCTGGTGGCGATACAGACCTGGAAGTCGGTTTGTCATGGACGTCCCAGTCTGCGACGTTTCGTCCATCATCAGGCCGACCATTTCGACAAGGCGGATTGGTTGACTCCTACTGGAGATCCTCGTCGCGGATTCGATTTCGGTGGTGAGGAGTTTTTGAGAGAGCTCTCGGAGTGCATCGGTTCCCCTGATGCCAATCCGTTCACTAATTCCAATCTCGAGTTTCTTGGAATCTGCTGCTTCCCCACGGATATGCTGGTAAGTATAATCAACCCCTTTTTCTATCCTACACCCATCATCCCTTGAGATTACTGACGATAAGTATAGGTAGGACTCCTCCGCCCCCTCTCCGACCAACCCCATCTTCGCGTAATCCACTTCCGCAAATCAGCCTTCCACATGAACGCAATCATGAGCCTTCGTCGCGCCCTCGATCATTTCGTCCGCTGGGCCTTTGGATGGAACGGCATCCCATCCCTACAGGTAGTCTTGTTCGGCGACTACTCAGCCTACCACGTGAAAAAGGGGGCCAATTGTCGCTACGATCGTATTGAGGGTAGTCAGTCGCCCAATTGGGATGTGAAGGTTGATCCGGATATCTCTGATCTTCCGGCGCGTTATGTGGCGATGGCAAAGGCTTGTCCTAGTCAGTTCACGATGTGAAGGGCGGGAAAAGGGACAGTGATGCTTTTGACGACTTCTGATATCGGCTTGGAATCACGACAGACTGCGTCTCGATGGGACCTTTTTAAAAATTGGTGGAAAGAATTGGCTAATTTTATTTTCTCGTGAAGCTTTTCCTTTCTTTCTTTGCGTCTTCTTTTTTAAATCATGTGACGCCACTCCTTTGTCTCCTCACGTCTTTTTCAGTTTCTTAACGCCCTCGCGATTCTTGCCAGGTGCGACTTTAGTTAATTCATAATGCAAGAGCCATATTCCACTCTACCGACGTCGTAGACTTGATTCACGTAACCACAATGAAGAGATATTCGACTTGTCGTCGGACTTGTGCATAGTCGGTGCTCTTACGAAGCTTATGAATCGTCCATATATATGGATATGTCTAGCATTTTATACGAAGAGTAAAGACTCACTCCCCAATCCGACCAACGCCAGACAAAGTCAAATATACATCAGTCCCCCATCCCCACAGGCTCTGAATCGCAATACTTCCGCCAAAGTACTCAGCATAAGCCCTACTCAACGGCAAACCATAACCCAGTCCAGCAATGGTACTTGTATTCCCACCAGAGCCTGAAATCGTATTGAGTGCATCAATGTTGCCGTTATGTTCGCCAGATGCATTCCCCTCGGAAAACGTCGTGAAGCTGTACGACCACACCTGAGAAAGGATTTCAGGTCGAATACCGCCACCGCGGTCACGGATGCGGATTGTTATACTCTGAGAGGACGTGTTTTCAAGACGGATGTTTTCGTTCGCAACTAGAATCTCTTCTTCGGCCGATACATCCACATCGCCGTCTCGAGCATGATGTGGTATGTTATTGATGTGGTTGAGATGATTCCCCGGGATATCTGGCGCAGCTGCTATGGTGACTTCAATGGGCTCTTTTTCGCGTCCTGACTCGACGACCGCACGGAATGCGTTCTTGAGCAGTTCCGTAATTATGTACTCCACGTGTACCGGAATGTAGGCAAAAGTTGCATCGGGCTCTCCGTTGATCTCGAGTTTCGGTCGAACACCGTACTTTAACTCGCAGATCTCGCTAACGAAATGCTCGCATGAGCGGACAATCTGTGCCGGTTTCAAAGCAGTGTCAATGACACCAATGTAATTCGGAGGTCCATGTTCTCGTTGTGAAATTGGCGGATTGGGGTTCTCGTCGCTAATCGGCTGCGACGCAAAATGAAGAGCAAGATGTTGCTCGGCGATCAGCCGTGTCCCAATTCGTGCTCGTAAGTGCGAATCGAGAAAGCGAGTAACTTCTTCTGCATTGATGTACTTTCTGCATTCCAGGAATCCTCTCGCTAAAATGGGTATGGTATTGGTGTGGGTTTGTACGAGATCCGCCATCACTTCGGCAAATTGTTTCTCCTCTTCGAGGGTGGTGATTCGGCGTTGTTGGTAAGGGAGTAATGTCGACAATGAATGCAGGTAATTGTTGAAAATTTGCGAAACGTGTGGGTTAGAAACCACAATGAACGGTAAATTTCTTAAACATTGTATGCGATAAGCCAAACGAGCCGGAAGAAGGGAAAGAGTGAAATTGGCCGAGTCGAGGAGGGCCTGTTTGGATAACGGAGGTTGGCCATGTCTGCATATCGTTAGCGATTTGATCACGTTCTGTGTTAGGGTCGAGGCACTTCAGAAGGTCTGTCAAGGTCAATGGCCGACGCCTTAGCGCGGCCAATCTAGCAATCTCATCTTCTGCCACATTTGTCCATTCTGGGAGTTTTTTCCAGCTTTCGGAAGTCGATGTGGAATTATGTCGCAAGTGGATGGGGCGTGCGAACCTGCATCTTGAGCGTGGGAGCGTCCCTAAAAGACGAGGGAGTTTATTTTCCATGGCTTTCAGCTTGCCATTATCACGATGTAATATGCGCCCAGAACATAGATAGTAAGATCCAGCTGAAATGGAGGATGATCAGATGTAGGTTGAGATGTCGGTGTATGGAGGAGTCAGAATTAAGAACTCCGCGGATAGCCTCAGGCAAACCCCGTCGGTTGCCGCTGCCGTGCGTCATGGTCATGTGATGCCTCCTTATCCTGACCAATCCACATCGAGCCTCATACTATCGATCGAAAGGATTCAAGTAGTCATTGCGATTATTATTCAAAAAGAACATGATATGCTATCCACTGGATCCGGATTGGAGCAATGGCCTAGTTGCATGACTGCATGCAGGGCTTCAAGCTTATCGCGGCTAGCATTTATATGTTGACGATTTAATGGATGTACATACATGCGATTGTCGTATGACAGGGTTGGGTATATATGGGAACCTGCACGAGACTATAGGTGATCTGTTGTTGGACACGGTAGCCAGTCACTAACCTAAATACTGACTGCATGAAAATAATGCTGAAGAACTGACTTGTATTATGCGTACAGTATCTGGTATTATCAAAGCATGAATGTTCGTTATCGTCATGAAAAGGGCGGGGTCTTGTCTATTTGCCAACGAAAAGGAAAGAGAAAAGAAATCGAGGGCACCCCATCTAGCCACTGTCTTCAAAGAGTAATCACCCTGATATCCAGTAATGCAATGCAAGTGACTCAAATCGTACAAGACTCAGATCCTTTTATCCGACAGCTTTAGGTGCAGCTGAGTGGCATGATTTGTGAATCGACGGCTCCGATTTCTCTAGGCAGTCTTTGCAAACAGACATGGCCGCGTTGTCTACTGGGTAGAGACCTTTCCGTCTTGCTCGACGTGGAGGTGTTCGTTGCTCTCGAGGACGCCCACGTGATCGTCAGGGTATTCGACACTACGAGACAGTTAGTTAGCATACACTTGTTCATCTATGCAAAGGAAGAGGCTACTCACGTGAATCCCTTGATCAAGGTATATTCATGCTTGATAGTGCCTCCTTCGGAGCGAACCTTCTCCTTGGCCCTGTTGTAGAGATTGTCATTAGCGTCTCGTTCTATGTGTGGAGGGTAAGCGTCGAAGGGTATGTACTTTTCAAGCTCCTCGGGAGAGGCAGTCTCCTTGAGAGTGACCTAGCAAGTATTTGTGAGCCTTGTTTCTGTATATTTCGGAAAGAACAAATGGCATACGTTGTAGAGAGTCATTGTGTATGGTATGTGTGTGTGTGTGTGTGTATTTCGCAATGAGATAGTTGAAGAGATCGAGGTGAATGCGACGAGTCAAGAGGACAGTGGGGTGTTGTTTGTATTCGTTGGTGAGTGAGAGAGGAAGAAGAAGAGAAGAAGGAAGAAGGAAGGAAGAGAAGAGAAGAAGATGGCAGATATAAGGTGTAACGGCTCAGCCAAGTAATTGACCATTTATAGCGGGAAGGAGGGAAGGAAAGGGGAGGGGACAAGGCAGCCGCAAATCACGACGCTGATTTGAGGCCGATGACTGGGCGAACCTTGGAAGTGTGCGTACTACATCGTCTACGTCGTGGCTACCACACAAAGAAACGAAACGATAAGGAATTGCCTTTCGTGCTATTACCATAGTATGCATAGCTCTCCATTTGCGACTCGATGGATTGAGAGACAGAAAAGCGGGATGGGATGTCTGCTCGCTATGCTACCTACCTATCTTATCTGCTCAGCTCGGGTTGGCGAGGCTGTCATTTTCTGAAGTCATGCGCTGAGTCAGCGCAAGGCTGCTGCATAGACAGGACAGTGCGCAATAAGACGTCTTCCTTGAAAGGAATCAGCATCACCGTCACTTCCTAGACACATTGCACGATATGGCCGTGTCATGTCGAGATCGTTGCAGAAGCAAATATAATAACTTATGAACTTATGACTTGCAGGTCGACGATGACGCACTTCTTGGCGTCCGTCGCGGGGTCATCACGTGGCTTAGGTGGATGCCCCAGGCCCCGCTTTCCTCTTTCTTTGCGTCCGAGCATCCGACATGCAAGTCTACGTAGTAAGTAACTAGAATGTGCCTTGACTCATGTCTGTCATGTTGTCACTACCAGCGGAAAATGCTTCACACCTTGGCAGCAATATGTCCATATTCAACTGAGTCTATACTCACCACAACGTCTACTTACTAATCCATCAAACACCAACGTGACCTTTCTTGCGATCATCCCTGCTCGGCATCTTCATACCGTGCATCCCCGTGTATTTAGGGCTTTCCGGCTGTTTCCAGTCTTTGAGAATCTCTGTATCGACTAGACTGTAGACTTCTACGCCTAGAGGACGGCAAGTTGCAGCCATATCACCTCCTTCCTTTCCTTCCCATCCCCACTGCGAAAGGTCACCTAGCATAAATTAGCTTGGTTGATATTGAGTACTCATCCGGCGACCTGAGCTTACCTCCCGGGCATGCTGACAGTGCGCAGAGCACGTCAACTTCTGCAAAGAACTCGAAATACTCTTTAGGCCGCGCAGGCGATGCCTCCATAAAATACTTCCCTTGCTTATCCAAGCCTGTAACCTGAAATACATTAAGAACGTCATGTACATCAAGCTCCGTCAGGCCAAACGGAACCACCGCACGAGTCAGATTCGAATGGCAATGAAAGTCAAACGTTTCTCCACCCATGAGCAAGTTCACATATGGATCACACCTTGTTCCTAGCAAATCGTGAACCCGGCCTCCCCATTGAGTGGTTCCAAACCCTTTCCCTTGTATTGTATTGCCTTGCGTGTCCAGAACTATATCCAATTGGCCACCTGCAAGAGAGTCTCCAGTTATAGTCACCAATGGCCGAAGATATGGAAGGTTAGACCAAAGGCGGTCGCCAACCGAGACATGCGAGCTGTGAATTTGACGTGTCCGCGCTGCCCACATACGTTCTCGCGGATTATGTGCGTTCCAGATATTGAGATCTCCGACCTGTGGTCCCTCTGGAGTCGATATTCTGCACACCTGACCTGCGCGAACGATCCATGCCTGTCCGGAACACGGCGCAATCGTGAACTTGTTTTCAAATTTGCGAGCAGATTCTTCCGCTGCTGAGGCTGCGACTTTCCGGTAGACGGGCGACGATGCGTGGACAGTAGACGAGGAGGGCGCGATATACGCCGGCGGTGGCTGTCGAGGGGATCGGGAAGTCATTGCGGCTGGTGGAGAGCGCGGAAGTGGGTTTTAACTTATATTCGTTTTCGAGTACCAATATCTCTGTAGCAAAACACCTCCAAAGCAGAGGAAGAGTCAGCAAATCGATACTATGAAAGGGGTCAGTAGAGGGGAAAGAGTCAATCAAAGCTCTATGAAGGTGGCAGGAACCACTTTCCTGTTAAGTACTAGCGTCGCCATGTATCTAAGCTTTTTTTCTTCCGCGGGCTGGAAGAAAGTTGTTCCGACCGATAGAAGCGGATATGAAGAAATTATTTTGAGATAAGTTGCATTGGCTCGATGAACTTCGCAGCTGATTCTCCCAGCACACTCCATTGCATATCCATCCATTACAGCCCAGGAGAGTTTTTGGACGCTATTTTACGTCCTAGCATTCTCTCAAGATGGATGATCAAAAGAACCGGGCTCATCACAAGACTAAGGAGAAAAAGAAATATGAAGGTATGCGATTCGAAGAAATTCTTATTTACCTATCCTCTTCTACTGAATCAGTTGTATGGTTTTGTTGACACTTTGGCGTGGTTTGTAGGTCAAAATCCGAAAGCCTTTGCCTTCTCCAATCCTGGAAAGGGTAAAAGACAGGCTGCGAGGTCCCATGAGTTGAAGGAAAAACGCCTACATGTGCCTCTCGTCGATCGTCTCCCCGAGGAAGCGCCGCCAATCATTGTCACGGTCGTTGGACCTCCTGGAGTTGGCAAGACAACACTGATCAAATCTTTGATCAGACGGTACTCGAAACAAACATTAAGTTCTCCAACGGGTCCTCTTACGGTCGTTACATCCAAGCGCCGACGCTTGACGTTCTTAGAATGTCCTTCAGATTCGTTGGCGAGCATGATTGATGTTGCCAAAATCGCAGATATAGTGTTGTTGATGATTGACGGCAACTACGGTTTTGAGATGGAGACAATGGAGTTCCTCAACGTCCTGGCTTCCAGCGGTATGCCAGGTAACGTCTTCGGTATTCTGACCCATCTCGACTTGTTCAGGAAACAGAGCACACTACAAGCCGCAAAGAAACGACTGAAACATCGTTTCTGGAGTGAATTATACCAAGGCGCAAAACTGTTCTATCTATCCGGTGTCGTCAATGGCCGGTACCCGGACCGTGAGATTCACAATCTATCTCGATTTCTTTCCGTGATGAAAAACCCACGTCCCCTCGTATGGCGCAATTCGCATCCTTACGCTCTCGCCGATCGATTCCTTGACATCACGCCGCCTACCGAGATTGAAAAGGACGAGAAATGCGACCGTACAATAGCATTGTATGGTTATTTACGTGGTACCAATTTTCCCGCTCAAGGTGCCCGCGTCCATGTTCCTGGTGTCGGTGATCTCACAGTGTCGGCCATCGAATCCTTACCTGATCCTTGTCCTACACCATACATGGACCAGCAAATAGCGAAGGCGACGGGCAAAGGAGGAAGGAAAAGACTGGGCGAAAAGCAGAAATTATTGTTCGCTCCAATGTCGGATGTTGGTGGTGTCCTGATCGATAAGGATGCCGTTTATATCGATATCAAATCCGCGACCTTCAACCGGGAGGACGACTCAGACGATGAGGATAGGGGCTTAGGAGAACAGCTTGTCATGGGTCTACAAAACGAACGCAAATTGCTCGGAGAAGTTAGCGATAGTCTTCAGCTTTTCAAGAGTGGAAGCGCGATTTCTAAGGTGGATGGCGAAGCAGACACTGGCCGAAAAGAAAGGCGAAATGTTCGGACAATGGATGATACTGGTTACGTTGAAGAAGAAGAAGAAGAAGAAGACGAGGGCTTCGAGAGTGGGGACGCTGAAGACGACGAAGATGTCATGGAGGCAGACTTGGACGACGAGGATATTGACGAAGAGCTGGAGTCTGACGATAACGAAGTTGAATTTGAAGCACCATCGGACTTGACCCGCAAAATTCGTGAAAAGCAGAATGGTGAAGGGAAAGAAAAAGAAGGTGATTATGCTTTTGCAGATAGTGACTCAGACCTTGGATCCATATCTTCCGTCGAAGATCAAGAATTTGACGATCCCGATGAGGACGAGGATGCCTCAGAGGATGATGAAGATGGTGCCTTGCGATGGAAGAGCAACATGCTGGACAATGCCAAGGCTCTTCATGGGAAGAAGCCTGCATACCGTGTCATTGACCTTACTCGCATGCTCTATGACGAGTCCATCTCACCTGCCGAAGTCATAGCCAGGTGGAAAGGTGAAGATAACCAGGATTTGGAGGATATCGATGAGGACGAAGAAGAGGATTTTTTCAAAAAGACCAACGCCGAAAAGGAAGAACAATGGGAAGATCGCACAATTCCCACCTTTGACTACGATGAGCTAGAGAAGAAATGGTCAGATCAAGATGCGCTTGAAACCCTGCGACGTCGCTTTGCTTCGGCCAGACTAGGTGGTGCGGGCAGTGACGACGATGATGACGAAGACGGCTCGGAGGATGGGCTCTCTGACGAGGGAGACGGCGCGTTTGAGGATCTCGAGACCGGCGAAGTCTTCAATGGCTTTGATGAAGGCTCAGACGATGAGGAAGAGAAAGAAGGCGAGGAGGAAGCCGAAGGTGAGGTGGACCTTGAGGCCGAGCGAGAGCGAAACGCCAAGAGAAAAGAAGAGCTCAAGTTGCGATTCGAGGAAGAAGATCGAGAGGGCTTCGCCAATGCCAGGAACGGTGATCGAAACGAAGGCAAAGACGATAATGAGTTTGGAGAAGACGACTGGTATGACGCTCAAAAGGCTCAGTTGCAAAAACAATTAGACATCAACCGTGCCGAATTCGAGTCGCTTGACGCTATCTCTCGTGCTCGCGCTGAAGGTTTCCGAGCTGGTACATATGCACGAATCGTCTTGGAGAAGGTGCCATGTGAATTTTCTACCAAGTTCAACCCTCGATACCCAGTTCTTGTTGGTGGATTAGCGCCAACAGAAGAACGTTTCGGCTATGTACAAGTGCGCATCAAACGTCACCGATGGCACAAAAAGATTCTGAAGACGAATGACCCGCTTATCTTTTCTCTTGGTTGGCGTCGCTTTCAGAGTCTACCCATCTACAGTATCTCCGACTCCCGTACTCGCAATCGCATGTTGAAATATACACCAGAGCACATGCACTGTTTCGGAACTTTTTACGGACCTCTTGTTGCTCCTAATACCGGTTTCTGCTGTGTGAATTCATTCTCAAACAAAATCCCGGGCTTCCGAATTGCCGCCACTGGTGTCGTTCTCAATGTAGACGAGAGCACGGAAATTGTGAAGAAACTCAAACTCACCGGTCATCCATACAAGATCTTCCGCAATACTGCCTTCATTCGCGACATGTTCAATTCTTCTTTGGAAATTGCCAAGTTCGAAGGTGCCGCCATTCGTACAGTGTCTGGTATTCGTGGTCAAATCAAGAGAGCTCTCAGCAAACCTGAGGGTCATTTCCGAGCAACTTTTGAAGACAAGATTCTAATGAGCGACATCGTCTTCCTCCGTGCCTGGTACCCAATTAAGCCTCACAGATTCTACAACCCTGTCACGAATCTTTTAGATATTGATGAGAGTGCTCCCGAAGAAAATGGATGGCAGGGTATGCGCTTGACTGGTGAGGTCCGCCGAGCCGAAGGAATTGCTACGCCGCTCGAAAAGGATTCGAAATACAAACCAATCGAACGTCCTACACGCCACTTTAACCCTCTCCGTGTCCCGCGACAGCTCGCCAAGGATCTTCCATTCAAATCCCAAATCACTCAGATGCGACCCCGCAAAGAGCAGACTTACATGCAGAAGCGAGCTGTCGTTCTAGGCGGAGAAGAGAAGAAAGCCCGCGATCTCATGCAGAAACTTACCACCATGAACAACGAAAAGAGAGCCAAACGTGCTGCAGCCCAGGAGGAGCGCCGAAAAGGATACCGTGCCAAGGTGGCCGAGAACCTGGCTAAGAAAGCCGAACGTGAGAAACGCGAGAAGAGCGAATATTGGAGACAAGAAGGCAAGAAACGAAAGAACACCGACGGAGATTCAGGCGGTGGCAAAAAGCGCAAGTGAGCGTTGTCATACATGTTGCTTCTTGATGCATTGAGGGCGTTTATAGTTCTGGTTTGGCTCCTTGTATGACACAAAAGTTTGCAATATACCACCCTGTCCATATGTATATAGCTAGACAATTCTATCTGTGGCCGGCATACCTCTAATCTACATGCCTGAAAAGTAGGGCATCAGCGTAGCACGTGACGCGCGACACGGACGCGTTTCCCCGCCATCTATCTTGCACGTTCAATCTTTCCTCTCTTTCACACCTCGTTGGTCCTCCGATATTCATTCTTTTCTATTGACTTTCTTTCTTGCCCAAGACACGCATAAGCCCTAATAACCCCAGGATTTCCCTACCGCAGTCGAAACACAACCCCTCCCTGGTTACCTATACGTAACTCGTTTTATGCAGAAGGAATTGGCCCCCCTCCTCGGCAACTTGACAACGAACTGCGACACCTTGCTAGCGCTCAAATACAATCAGATTTCTTTCAGTTCTGCCTTCTGTCCTTGTTTGAGAGCTATACTAGTTTGACGACTTTCCCCATTCATCTCTGCGTTGCAGTGCGCTATTGGGTTTTTCGCGAGTCGTTGACTGTTTTTTCTGCGGTTGAAGCAGGCCGGACATTACCTTCATCAGTCAACAGAGCCTATCGGGTAGTATTCGGTCTTTGTGTGAGGGAAGTTCGGGAGTAGATTGTGGATATTGCGTAGTGTTCATGGCGTAGTTGCGTAGAGCATAAAATGCTGCTCTCATGGCCGCGGATGAAGCATTCGAGATTATTTTTTTTTTTTTTTTGCACACAGAAAAATCCCACTCAGTGGCCGGACTGACGGTCTGTATTCAAGTCCTGGTCTAAGCCCATCACTTTTGTCACTTTTGAAGGAATTCGTAGTGCTGCCTAGATCTCGCAAAGCGACTGTTTGTGGATAGTTTAGGTTTGGGCGAGCGTGAGTGGCCATCGCGTGCAATTGGGGCGGGTCGTAACTGCCTGCTATGCTGCAGCAGTCTCATGTGTCTCTGGGCAACCCAAGATCCTGCAAACGTTTTGATTTGTATCTTCAACTTCATCTTTCTCTGCCATGAGATAATTGCCGGTTTCAGCAAAGTCTAGCATCATTGGGTCTGTCGACGACTATCGAGCAGACCAGCTACACCGGCAGGCATTGCTAACTCCGAACCGCGTCCCGCGTTTTCAAGTTGGATTGCGATGGATGCAGACTTTCTCGCCTCAAAGGCAGCAGCAGCCATGTCAACAGATACCCTCCCGGGCCAACAACCACAACAACACACAATACTTTCTCCATCCGGGCATTCTGGGATCATAGCCAGTGCAAAGACGCAGAGAGAGCCATGGCCGCAGCCAACATATCCAGAACCGCTTAGCAATGGCCACGTGAGAGGCCCGGCGGCGATTGCCTCCAAGTATCGAATTGAGAATCAACCTCCACCCAGTCGAGGGCACAAGAGGAGCGCAACGGGGGAGATAAAAACAGCGGTATATGAGAGTCAAAGCCGCACACGATTTTCCAATGGACTGAACGGTCATTCGAGAACAACAAGCCTGGACTCCACGGGGAACAAAATTGCCGAGGTCAGCAATTGATTTGAATGCAATCCGTGTCATGTAGTAGTCAATTTTACTGACATGAGTCAATTACAGCTATCTGCCCAGCTCCGAGCTCGTTTATCGTATGCGGCCGCCAAGGTAGAACAGAGTCGGCAATTACGGCAGCATGGAGAGAGCGCCCCGTTGCAGGGTGACAACGGTGTGCACAACACACAACCGGTACGAGAATACCGTCAAGTGGATAATGGGTCCATAGGAAGGTCTCAGAATCATGTGACAAACTCGAATGCCAATGGGTCTATAAGTCAAGCCGGCGCAAACGCTACAACACAGTCAACATCCTTAGCGCAAACCCCTAGGCTTGCGCCGCCAGTCGATATCGTTACAGGAGATAGGTCCAAGACCCCTCGGCGACGACCTAACCCTAATGAAGCAGACGGCTTAGTTTCTCATACTTCAACGCCACGGCATCGCCGTCATCATTCGGAGCAAGCAGGAAGGACCGTTCTTAATTCCGGATCTAGATTGATTGGAGCACCCGATGCAACTCCTTTACGCCTCAAAACTAACGTCCGAACTCTAACGCCTCTGTTGTCTATTAACGGGTCGCCTGTCAAGCAAAGAACACCCTCACAAAACGCACTTATGGAGAAGGACGCCATAGAAACACTTCTGTTCATGTCGAGTCCAGAAAATTCCGGCTACCATTCCAGCTCTCGTGCAAGAAAGTCCAGTATGAGCGTCAGTATTGAAGCGCAAATGGCGGCCAGCACGCAAAACTCGTCGCAAGGAAGCCACACGTCGGCGGCCAGACAAATGGCGACCTTCAACTTTCTTGATAGCAACGTAATGGGGACCGCCGCTTCCGTGCCCATGGCTGGTCATGATTTCGTTGGCTTAGAATCACAGGCAGGTGATGAGATTGACCGACTGTTGGATCAAATGGAAGTCGATAAAGGCAGTGAAGCCGAGTCACATCTCGTACCTTATGATTTTGATCTTGGCGTCGATAGCCACTCGAGGCCCTACGACTTCGGTAGTGCCCACAGATGAAGGTCTTTTACGCCTAACGTCGCAGTTTGGGCCGTTGTTCCGTACTCAAACGTTCATCGGTTGATGTCAGGTTCCGGGACGAGTCTTTCGGGTCTGTTTCGATGGCTATTTCGGCAGCAACACAAAGCGTTCCGATCCATATACACTGAAACATTTTCTGGTCGATGATCTGTGGCGCAGACCTAAGCTTTGAAGATCAATTGTCATTCTGGTTGCTAAAAGTCACAGGAAGAAAGATGCATAAATTGCTCCAACCAAACGCCCACAAAAAATGCGAATGGGTATAAGTCAGTCCAATCTGATTAGAACGAGCAAAATCACAACGGGCCCAAACCAAACGCCTCCCAAAAATGCAAGTGAAAATAAAGTCAGTCCAATCTGATGAATAAATGAAAAGAAAATAAGACCAACACAAACGCCGCTGAAGAAAATGCACGTGGGAATCAAGAGTCCAATACGATTGAACGAAGCAAGAAGAGGAAAGAAGGGCCAGAACAGATCACAAAAGGATGAAGTTGATGCAGAAGTGTGATATCAGTGTGCCAACCTTGCACCAGGAGCCAAGCGACAGTCGTCACACGAGGCCGGGCGTCCTCCACGATGCTCAGAGATCGAGTCTCCTCAAATACCGTCATCACGAGGAGTCTGGTCGTTCTCAAGCTTTCCCAATTTTTCCTTGAGACGCTTGATCTCCTCCCGAGCATCGTGGAGGGCGGCCTCCACCTCCTCTAACTGGCCGGGCCTGATCTGCCGGCCAGTCAGATCATCGCGATACCGGCAGCGATATCCGTTCTTTGCGCACAGAGAACACGCCGGGTATCCGTGATCGCATGGCTGCTTCAGCTTGTTACAGCGTCGGCAAGCCATGCGAGGAGGCTTCCAGTCGGTTGCCTTGCCTTGTGTTTCGACCCCATCATCAGAGACGTTATCGTCTCCGGAGTAATAGTCGTTGTCATACCTATCCCATCTCTCCGGGGCAGTTTGCCGCACGGTCTCCACTGGAATGTGGCTGCGAGAGTTGGCATGCCGACTCCTCCTGTTCGGAGTGCTGGAAGAAGCCTCTCCTCCAGTCACTGGGAGAGCCGTGCTTGCCGTGGAAGGGATGGGTTGATGAGGTGCTGCGGCGTTGGCTCCCTTTTTCTTGTAATACGCCTTTTTCGGCACGATCTTGCTCCTCAACTGTCGGAAGAGACTTCTAACGCCTTCTGGGCGTGATGGTTCTGGCCTTGAATCCATGAGGGCCTTGCGGTACTTCATATTCTCATTTTGTGTTTTCCGCGCATGTCTGGGGCGGCTGCTCGCCTCCGGTTGCACGTCGTCGTCCCGTTTGCGCTTCGAGGTACCGGCGTTCTGTTCACCCTCGGGGGTAATATCCGCGAGACGACGACTTACTATCGACGTACAAATCATGTTAGCAACCTGATGATAAAGAAAAACAATGAAAAACCTACTTGTTGCGCTCGTCTCGCGCTTTGGTAGCGAGTTGTCTGTGTACACGGTCGGGAAGTCACCGAGGGTCTGCGCATTGTGGTTGGCGTAGGGCTGGCGTGGTTCGATGAATGAAGGTTGTTCAACAAACCCGCTTTGGTCGGATGGGTGCCAGAAGATAGCGTCCTGAAGACCAGTTGGACAAGACATCGGTTCGGGTGGTGGTCTCCGTGTTGATGTCTGATACGGGTTACCCAGGGCAGACAGTGGGACGATATTGGAACGAGGACCACCATCCAACGCGTCACTACTGCCGAGAATTGATGGCATGCTCGATACATCATATGTAGGATACTGGTTGATGTTTATCAACTGTTCGACAAAGATTCCATCACTCTGTTGCGCTTCGACAATTTCTTGTGATTCACTGCCGACTTGCTCCTCCAAGAATTGGTCGAAAAAGGTCAAATTCTCATGAAACAAGCCATCCATGGTCTGGTTAGACCCAAGGGGGCAGCTTTCAAGGTAAAGGTAGTTGTCTGAATATGACATATTAACGGACGAGATGTGAACAAATTCTAGGATCAAGAGATGGTCGAGTACTCGTCGTTTAAAGAATGAGAGCGGCCTGCAAATATGTTGGTGATGAAGATGAGGATTGAGATTGAAAAAGGAACCAGGAGGATGGAATATGTGTTGTGTTGTGTGGTGGGTAAGGAGGAGAAGGAGAGAGGGACAGGGAGACTAACCCTCAGATTTCCCTTAAAAATACCGGTTGGGCGCTGCTGAAAAGGGAAATGACAATTCACAAGTTTATGCAAAAACTGCCAAATGACTCTGATAGGCGGAGAGAGACTACTCTTTGTTGTGGACAGAACTAGCCCTACCATGTTCAATACTATTATGGGCTTTTTCCAGCAAGTTTCCTACAGCTTTACATCAATTCCAAGCAAGCTTTTCCTCACTCTACTCAAAGTAGACACTGGGTATGAAGACTGAAACTTCTAGTATGAGTCTTGACACTTATGAGTGAAAGTTCATCATGGCTCAGACTATGAACATGTGCTTTTTTGCTTTCTGAGATGGCTCCTTGGTCTCTTTGTATAGCTCCTGTTAGGCAAACCTGTTGACATGTTTCTATACAGTCAATCTTGTATGTTGATATCAAGAAATCTGGGAATCTCCCTCAAAAAGCTAGACATTTTTCCATTTTCGAGCTTTCCACGCATCAATCCAACTCGCTTATTTATGAATGGCATTGTCACCTCGACAGCTTTCTCTTCATCCCCGAAGATCCGAGGGCGTCAATACCAAAACCGTCATCTTACGAGCGGAGCCCCCCCCCCCAACGACCTCTGTCAAAGAAACACGATCATGAGGCTCATCGAGTCCACCGTCAAACGCGTTACCAAATCAGAAAGAACACACTCTCGGCTTTCTTATCTCCTTTCCCCGGCAAAAAGAAAGATTACCCCAGCCAATAAATTTGTGGAGCCTTGCGCCTTATTGCGAGGAAATGCTGCTACGTACGTATCGTGTAAACTCGTTAGCTCACGAGATCTTCAGGGAATTCTCGATCTGGCAGTGAAAGTGGACCTTCACGACGCTAATGCAGGACATTATGAAGGTCCGTGACGAGGCGAGTCCTAATTGGTCTTGCATGATTCAGGGCAGGAATTTCAAGCTTTGTGGCTGGCGAGCTTGTCGAGCATTCGTGATGAAGCTTGTCTGGGCAATTGCTGGTCGAGCGTCACCTTGATACTCGATACTCAATATCTATTTACTGTACACCCTCGAAGTCGAACTTCGAATGATGTCTGATATTATCTATTAGACGGAGACACAAATCTAAACGCCATCCAGATGGAAAATCAAGGCGATCGAACCAGCAGTCGCAGTAAGATGATCGATAGAGTCAACAGACGGAATACACCCAGTTTCATCTATATACTTCAAATCTGATCATAATGTGATTATCAAATGCAAACAATATTATCATCTAGACGAGCATGACTCGAAAACTAAAGCGCGTTGTTGACAAATTAGCCCTAAAAGCCTAGAAAGGGAAATAGTACCGCGCGGTAAAAGTGGGTCCTCCAGCAGCCGTTTGATCGCCCAGAAAGGAGTTTGATAACAACACTTCACTTCCAAAAAGGGAAATATTTCGCTTACAACTTCCAGCAGTGTTTGTCAAGCCTTGTCCTCGTGTGTGCATATTGGCAAATGATTGGTGAGCAGCGCACTATAGTGGCTGAGAGACTTTCAAGTATCGGAGAATATCTGCGGTCTTGCCCTATCAATTTTCCTAGATTCTGGCATGGTCTCCACCAAGCTGTCATGTTCTAGTACCTGCAGCTGTCATATTACGACTAGTGTTTCAGAGATGTTGTACCTGGGGTGTTGCCCTGGCAGTTCATGAAGTAAATAATAATATAGACAAAGGGTTTGTCACTGTAAAAGGTAAAAATCAACCCTCTGTATCTCCGGTGAACGGATATTGGCTCACTCATTACTCACACAGGGTTTCTCTAGCGGTGACCAAAGCAGAAAGACTGCCCAGGTGACGTTAATATATCTGTTTGTCACCGCCACTTTCCCTGTATCTTCGAGCTCTTTGTTCATATCCCCAAGTGCCGAGCACCGAGTCGAAGGACCAGTATCATTGGCTACGCTGGATAGAACAGCCAAACGCTTGAGACATATATGTTTGTCATATGGATATAAGAGCACGGAGATACCTCAAAGCCGTTACTGAGTGAGTTTGAGCGTATTCATACAACGATCTTACTCGTCCATTGTCCCCTCGACCCTCGACATTCTCGGCCTGAGATGCCCTATCTACAAAGCATGACGACACTGATTGGGAGAGCGACTTGCTTATAAAGCAGATTCAAACTCTTGTTTGCCCTGCGCCGATAAGCGTCTCAATAATAAAATGAGTTGAATCTGTCAGCTTTCAGCGCCCGATATCTCCCCTCTTTTTACCAGGTGCGGACGGTTATACCAGTTGTGTATTCTTCAGCTACTTTCTCAGGCGTTTCTTCGAGATTTCCGTACTGTTTCACAGTGCTGCTACAAAAGTTCCGCGAAAGGACAGATTCGTGACGAGTGTTGTGTCATGGAGAGTATGGTATATACGGTGTTGATCTACTACAGATGTATTCAAATGTTGCTGATCTATAACTGTCTTCCCAGACCGTTCATAATGAGATATCCTCTCCCATGTTTCTACCACATCAGATAATGCAATTTCATATCCAGCCTCTTCTATCTCCACCTCAATCATTTCATGTTCTGCGGCACAAGCTCTATCCAGTATCCATTCTATGAAAAGATCAGCCACATCCAAACCCAAAACGGACATCAGCACAGAGACCCCCAGCTATCAAACTTACCGGATCTTCCACAAAGCCAATCTGCGAAAGCACATGCTTATACCCCTCCGCCAACTCCCCAGCTCCAACTCCAAACTTCTCACTCTCCCACTCCGTAATCGGCACATTCTCCCTCTCCGCAACACCCACATCCTTGAGCACCTTGACTCCACTCTCCTTGAGCCTTTTCAACGCAGTAGGAACATCCGGTACCGTGAAACCAACGTGTCCAAACCCCAGAAATGGCGCCACATTCCCATTATGCAATCTATATTCCTCCCTGGACAATTTCTCCGTTCCATGGATATGCACCAGCTCAATCAGCCCCTTCGTCGTGGTAAGCACGTCGTTAGACACCGTGTTTTGAGCATATAGCTTCGGATCCGCGCGCTCGGCATCGGTTTGCGGATGACCCAGGTAATAGATTGAGCAAGGTCCCGTGTTCATGGCGAACACGGTGCGGAGACCCATGAGATCAATGTAGAAGTGTAGCGATTCGCTGGGGTCGCGGATTCGGAGCATGAGGTGGTTTAGGTGGAAGCCTTGGGTTGTGTTGGGGGTCACTGCTGGGTCGAGGCCGTGGCCGCCTGGGAGGTGTCTGCCCACGGGGAGAGGGGGCAGGGGAGAGGGGAAGGAGTTGGGGACTGGTGCCATTTTGTCTATATCAAGTACTCAAGACAATTTGTTTCGGAATGGATGCTCGAATCTGAATTTTGAAATAGCTGAAGCAGGGACTGCAATTGCGCGGTGAGACTCCCCGGGATACATCAATTGTATGTATAGATAGAGTATCGAACCAGCGGACATCGAAAGAATATATAAATAGAAAGGTATTGAACAACAGCTACATAAGTTCAACCCGACCACCCGCGCAAACAAGTACGCTAAGTACATACAAGCGAATCTAAAGCTGTATCTCCACAGTAATTTGGGAAGCCTCACGCCGAAAAAGCAAATATTCCCCCCGCAAATGCTGCGTCTCTCCACGCGGGGTATCCCCAAAGCCCGGGGAGGACGGAGCATCATTCACTGTACGTATAGATCAGATCATTCAAGGAGATTAATATGTGATTGCAGTTGAAGCTGAAGTACTGTAAGCTGTCAATTGGTTTGAAACATGTCAAGAAACCCAAGCCTGGCATCTTGCAAGGTCTGCAATAGTAAGCCGAGAAAATATAGACTGAATTTGTACTAATAATACAACAAGTAAATTACTCCATGATGCACCCTGGAAAACATGCAGAACTGTCCAATCATCATTACAATCCAATCCCCCAACTATCCTCATCATCCGCAACATCATAATCGACTTCACCTGAATTTTCCATCGCGGTATCTTCGCCTTTGTTACCTGCAGGAGTAATCGCGCCGGTACTGGCAGGCGTGGAGATGGGAGGATTAGGGACCCATGAAAGCTCGACTTTGCCAACGGCTGGGATCTCGGACGGACCGAACATGAGCTTCTCGGCGAGGTAGCGCTCTTTGAATGTGACGACGAGAGAGTTGGGTTGGTCGGGGCTGGGCTCAATCGATTCGTATTCACCAACGCCCTGGAAACATTAGCACAAAGGTTGGAGTGAAGTGGAGTCGGAAAACTTACAATGAGATACTGTCGTAGAGCTTCATCCTTTTCAGAGTTGAGGTCGACACCGGAAATAGCGACTCGCTTGGGTCGGTTGTCCAGACGCAAGACTCCACCACGCCCTGCACCGCGAGGAGCACCACGGCCACGGAGAGAACCTCTGTATGAGCCACGAGAAGGATCAAAGCCACGTCCCCGTCCGCGATAACCCCCAAATCCTCGTCCACGGCCTCTGAAGGATTGAGCGCCACCTTCCGGATCAATGCCCAAACTCTTAGCCTCAGCTTCCAGCGCTGCGAGTTGTGCACGCAGGGCCTTGGTCTGCTCGCTTGCGTTTTCATCTCCATTCGCCGCGGAGCCATTCGCTTCGGCTTCTCCCGTTGCCCCCGACGCCTCTCCCAGCCGCTTAAGCAACTTGGCCTTCTCTTCTTGCTGTTTCTTCATGAGCTCCTCGCGCTGCTTTTCAAGCGCAAGTCGAGCTTCCTCTGCCTCCTTGCGCTTTTTCATTCTCTCCTCGTGCAGTTTTTGTGCCTCGGCTTGCTGTTTCTCGAATTCTTCTCGGTCAAACATGGGCGTGTCCTGGTCTCCGCCGGCTGCGTGGCCGTTCGAATCAGGCTTGTGATGAGACTTGTGCCAGTATACCTTCACGAAGCGGTTGTCAAAAATAGCCTTAGGGCTTGACCAAGCACGGCGAGCGGACTCGTGATCCTCGAACTTGATGACTGCCAGACTCTTCTTGAACCCTTGCATATTGACTTCGGAAATATTGCCAAACTCCGAAAAGTAGTCGCGAATCACCTGCTCCTGATATTTATCCTCGGGGATGTTTTCAACGACAACTGTAGTGTTCGTTTTGTCATCACTAGGTCCGACGTGCGCAAACTCTGAGCGTCCGCCTCGGCCTCTTGACGAAAAACCACCACGGTCACCGCGACCTCGTCCCCGGCCGCGGCCTCTGTCTGACCCTCTCGAGCTATCCTTGCCTTGTACATCGAAGATGGTGGCATTCGAAGGATCATACTCTATTTACTATTAGCGTGAAGACCTCAGTAGAAGCAAATTAAACTCACCATCATTACCAGAAGGAACAGTAACTGGACCTTGGCCATGTTTATATGGACATGCAGCTCCCATGTAGCAAATACCATTTTGCTCATAAAACGGACAAGGCTCATTCGACTTTGCTTGATCCGCACCCGGTTGACCAGGTACCGGCATCGGAGGCAGACCCGGCATCTGAGGAAATCCCATACTCTGCAAAGCCATCATCGCAGCCATCGGATCATTCTGATCAAACCCAGGGAAACCAGGTGGCATTGGAGGGAACCCGGGCATGCCCTGCTGGAATTGGTTGGGGAGAGGAGCCACGTCCCGTCCTCGACCGTTCATCCTGTCGCCGCGACCGACACCACCACGGCGTGTACGGGGAGCTTTGAATGACCTTCCGCCTCGTTGCGAGTCGCCCTGTTGAGTATCTTGCTGAAAGCCTTCGTGGAAAGTGCGCTTGCGCGAATTTTGACCATTGCCCCATGCATCCTGAGCCGGAGTCGGAGCTGCCTGCGGCACAAAAGCCTGGGCTGCTGGGTTGTAAGCTGTAGGTTGTGCAAAAGGGGCTGCAGAAGGAGCTGCAGCGGGCTGAGCTGGAGCTGGTTGGGCGGCAGCGGCGGCGGGAGCAGGAGGTTGAGTTTTGGGTCCGTATTTCGCAAAGATCTCGTCAACGAACTGAACGGTATCTATGATAATCAGTCAGCGGATGCTCTCTGCAGCTCAAAAACGGCGCACTGACTCTCTTTCAAAAAGTCTTCCAAGTTCTCAATAGATGCTTGACGGATTTCCTCGTCCGGCGCATCTGATCGGATAAGTGCAAGGACATAATCGGCCAAGACGTCGGAATCGGCATCGGAGCTAAAACAAGAGAGAAAGAATAATGTAAGCTTTCAGGTCTGATAGAAGCGCGGTTTCGCACATATTGATGAACGCGCGGCGAGTCGAGTGCATACATATCCTCCAATCGCCTGATCACCCAGGTCTTCACATTCGCAGCTTCTTCCTCGGTGAAATGCATGGTGAACTCGTCGCTTTGGCGATTTAGTTCAATTATGAGCCCGCAAACGTCTGCTAGCAGTATCACTTGTAAAGGTCAAAGACCCTCACTCAGTACTGTGGTCGAGTAGCTTAAAAAGGCGGCGATCGGAGCTGAGATATAATCAAAAGATGGTCGAATGGCGATGAGTGGAGGGAAAACAAATCATGTACGCATGATCCGAGCTGCGAATTAGCCTTATTATCGATTTTCTGACTCGAGTAGGAAATGTTGGAAGCTTGACCTTTCGAGCACCAAACTTCACGCGGTTGCGAAAATCATAACGAAGGTCACGTGATTTCTTAGGAGCATTACCTACGGCGGAGGATCGAGAAACTCGAGTCGTCAAAACTACAAACTACGAACAACATACAATTAGTATAATGAAAGTATTATGAGTGCATATTTATAATTGTTCGATCTTCTCATCTCTGCTTTTTGGAAAACAAAACAAATTTTCAAAAATTCACACTCATCACATAACAAAGGAAATAGCAAACTACGACCCTCCGGCCTGTATTCTACTGATTGAAATCCCATTCCCAATGACCGAACTGCATCATACAGGAGGCGAGGGCTAATTCATAAGGTTAACATTGGTATCATATCATGTCTCGCCTATTTCCCTTCAGGCATCTGGATTCGTCATACTCGTAACAATTGGCGCCCAGTTGTCATCAAGGCGAGATTAGTCCGACTAACGACCTGTATAATGTTTTACAGCTTGTCATAGTACTGGACAGAAAGTTAGCATCAGTAGATATACAATGGCGGGTGAATTGACTCACGTTGTCATATCCAGGAACTTGTTCCTTAAGACCCTTGCGCTTACGGGTCTCAGCAATGATCTGACCAGGCTTGGTGGTGGGGTCAAGAGGAGAACCACCGGGAAGGATAGCCCAGTGATCGAAGACAGATTGAGGGAAGGCCTGTCCACCGGTGGCGGCACGGAGATCTCCATTGAAACCGAAAGACTCGTTGACGGGCATGTAAGCCTTGACGGTGAAGAGAGGAGTACCGACACGCTGCTCCTCAGTGTAGACGTGACCACGACGACGAGTGAGGACACCGTAGATACCACCCATAGCCTGCTCGGGAACCTGGATCTCAACGTTGAAGATGGGCTCCTGGAGACCGGGCTCGGCAAGAAGGGTAGCGGCGTAGAGCACACGACGAGCGGTGGGGATAATCTGACCACCACCACGGTGGATAGCATCAGCGTGGAGGGTGACGTCCATGACGTTGAAGCGGACACCACGCATGGGCTCCTCAGCAATAGGACCTTCACGAGTGGCCCACTGGAAACCAGAAACGAACGAATCCTTGATTTCGTTCAAGTATTGGACAGCCTTGGTCTGGTCAACGAGCAAGTTGGCACCGGTGGTGTCAGGACCGAAAGCCCAGATTTTACGGGCATCGGTAACATCCCAGCCGTAGTCATCAGCAAGGACACGGGCACGGGCCTTGAAATCGTCACGAGGAGTGATCTTGCCGCCCTCGATGGCCTGGGAGACCTCCTCGCCAAGAGGCTCAGCCTCGACGTAGAGACGGTTGTGCTTGTTGGGGGACTTGGACAAGGCAGTCATGCTGGACTTGCCACCGACAGTCTCACGGTACTGGGTGACGGGGTCAGAGATACGGAGGGGAACACCGGCGTGGTCTTCCTCAAGATCCTTCAAGCAAATTTCCAAGTGAAGTTCACCGGCACCGGCAACGACGTGCTCACCGGACTCGTTGATGGAGACCTGGACACAAGGATCGGACTTGGAGAGACGCTTAAGACCTTCGACAAGCTTGGGCAAATCGTTGGCATTCTTGACCTCGACGGAACGACGCACGACGGGGGAGACAGAGAACTTCATGACCTTCAAGTTGTGGGCAGTCTCAGAGGTGGTAAGGGTACCAGACTTGAGCAAGAACTGGTCAACACCGACGAGACCGACGATGTTACCGGCGGGAACATCCTCAATGGGCTCGACGAAACGACCCATCATGAGAATGGTACGCTGGATAGCCTTGATAGACAAATCCTCCTTCTTACCAGGAGTGTAGTTAGGGCCCTGAATACGGACCTTGAGACCGGACTTGACGGTACCGGAGAAGACACGACCGAAAGCGAAGAAACGACCCTTATCGGAAGTGGGCACCATCTTGGAGACGTAAAGCATGAGGGGACCCTTGGCGTTACAGTCACGGATAGAAATGCAGGCCTCGTCGTCGGTGGGACCCTCGTACAAGGTCTCGGCACGATACTTCTGAGCAGTGACGGGGGAGGGAAGGTGGAGAACCATCATCTCCATAAGAGCGTCAGCGGCAGGCAAGAACTTGCGCATGACAACCTTGAGGAGAGCCTTGCCCTCGAGGTCCTTCTCTTCAGAAGCAAGCTTGATCTCGAGCTTCTCAACAAGAGTGGTGATTTCTTCCTTCTTGTTGTGGGTAATGGCAGCGAAGATCTTGAAGATGGGGTCCAAGATAAACTGGTTGAAAGCACGCTCGAGCTGCTTGCCCTCGTATGTATCGGACTTGGTCCACTTCTTGGTCTTGGGGTTGAAGAAGTTGTCGCCCTATTGACTTTTGTTAGCAACTTTAGTATTTTTTTGACGAGCTAAGAGAAAATTTACCCAGAGACGCTCCATCATCTTCTTGCGGTCGACACCGAACTTCTTGGCGTACTTGACAGCGAACTGGCGGACGGTAAAAGCCCATCCGTGAAGACCGGAACCGAAAGCGATGGTTCCGCGGTCAGGGTAGACCTGGACATCACCGAGGGCCTTGTCGAAGTAGGTAGCGATGATGACGTTGACGGACTCGATGGTACGAGAGAAAGACTGGTAAAGATCTTCCTTGGAGACCTGGAGTTCGAGAAGGGCACGGTCGACCTTGTTGATGATGACGACGGGCTTGATACGCTCACCGAGAGCCTGACGAAGGACAGTCTCGGTCTGCACACAGACACCCTCGACGGTGTCGACGACGACCAAAGCACCGTCAGTGACACGGAGAGCAGCAGTGACCTCAGAAGAGAAATCGACGTGACCGGGCGAGTCGATCAAGTTGATCAAGAACTCGTTACCGTCGACCTTCTGGGGGATATCCTTGAGATCCTCCTCATCGGGAAGGTGGGCATAAAGGGAGATGGCAGTGGACTTGATGGTGATACCACGCTCCTGTTCATCTGCACGCGTATCCGTAAACCGGGCTTCACCGGCCTTGGCGGCAGAAATGATACCCGCACGCTGGACGAGGGAGTCGGTCAAAGTGGACTTTCCGTGATCGACTGTTAGACCGATATCATTAGCCCTGTGCTCCCAGCTCAAGAAATATACAAACTTTCAGACATACCGTGAGCAATGACGGACATGTTACGGATGTTGGCCGGACGGTCCATCAAGGCCCGGATCTGTAGTCATCTGTGGTCAGCATTCGTGCATGGGTAGAGCGGATAATACAGCCTGTGTCATCCGCGGGAGTGCAGTCGAGCGTAACGAACCTCTTCGATGGTGAAGCTAGAACACGACGCGTTAGTATCAGATTCATCACAAAATAGCAAGTATTTTGAAGCATTTCATCAAAACAGCAGTCTCAGAAGACTTGATCAAAATATCTCGACCACGGAGACGGGGTGGTGACTTACTGAACCATTTTGGCGGCTTTTTCTTCTCAACGGCCTATAGAGGCGGGGTTGTGGGATTGAAAAATGTGGGAGGTTGTCTCGAAGACACCGGTATATCAGGACCGAGGACTTGCTCGACCTGACTGCTCTAAGAGGAGAGAGAGAACCTGTCTGCGCTACTCCTACGGGTGGTGAAGAGAGCTGGAAGGGATGGGGAAGAAGAAGAGAGAGAGAGAGGGAGAGAAAGAGGAAGGAGAGGGAAAAGAAGCAGAAAAAAAAAAGCGAGGCAGGCAGAGAGGGGAGGGCAGGGTTAAGTGGAGTGGGGAATGACCGGCAGGCGCCCGCTTAGGACTGGCTGGACTGGCTGTTACATCGTACTTTTCTTGACTACAGGTCACAGATGATAATTAGTTTTGATTTATTGATTCATGATTATTTATATTGTGTGTGTCTTGATTCTACCAGAAGCTGCCATATGCTTCGGTGTATGACTGTATGACTGTATGGCCATTGCTGAGAGTGTGGAAGCAAACAGACGCAGACACAGACACAGTCTGAATGGTGATGACATATATCCAATACAGTATGATAGTTACATGCTCTTACTACTTAGTAGTTAACTACTGGCTAATTAACTACTTAACCTAACTAACTAACTAACTAACGATTTGTGCGCATTAATAATCAGCAGAGCACTCAAGGCTCAAAGAGAAAAATTTTGCCCCTCGTTTACTGCGGCCCCTCCATGCTGCGCCAATCGCAGCCCGACTGTGCCGCATCCCCGCTGGCTGCGAACATGGCATACATTTCTTCTGTATGCAGGCAGTATGTAGTATGTAGTATGTAGTATGTAGTATGTAGTATGTACTGTAACAATTCGTTGATAATTTCAATATCAATATGGCACTTGATTAGGGCCCTTGTCAAGTTACTACTGTACAATATCTCATCCTTCGTGGTATGTATTTGACTATCTCACTCAACATAGTCATCGCTCTTCTGCTTGTCTCTACTGATATACATACCTGCTTATTCCTTCAAGTCTTGCTGTAAGTACTACTTAATACACACTAACTATTGTATATACTACACAATCGGAGCTCCAGCCAGCCAATCAGCGTGCGCGGGATAGCTGTCACCGCTCGCCGCCCGGCGTTAAGCCCTAAAGCCGAACACCATTTGAATATTCCTACGGTGAAGTTTTTGCTGGCAGAGCTACAACAATATAACATACAGTAATAGAAAGAATCCAGTGTGGCAATTCCGTAAGTAACCCAACGCCAGACTAATGCAAAATATATGTACAGTAATGAGGCAAATAAGCAAATGAGCAAATCGTAAATAGCAAATAGTAAATAGTAAATAGTAAATAGTAAATAGAAATAGAAATAGAAAGGAGTGAAAATTCATCCAAGAATCCTGCCATAGGCATCCGAGACTTCCTTAGCAATCTCCAACAGCGTCACAATAATAATTTGATGTGTGACATTTGGCAATCGCTCACGATTCAGTCCAATCCACTCCAGTGGCGGCGTAGCTTCTCCCATGTCTCGCAACTGCGGTGTCTCGATCAACGGAGGCTCCAGGGCACGATATACATACTTGGATTGAGGCACATCTACAACTGCAGTGATTTTCTCATCCTTGTTTTGGTGCTCCTCGCCTCCGGCATCGTCTTCATCGTTGACACCTTCCTCGGGAACACCTGGTTTCGGGCCCCCGGTAATGCGAACTGCAGATGGGGGCAACGGCTTCCCCAGTCGGTCCGCCAATGCTCGGGAATGGGCAGACCACATGCCTCGGATGAAGCTGATTCTTGAGTAGTTCCATCCCACGTCGACTTTTCCTTCGAACGCACTTTTGAAGATATAGTCGATTTCGTTGGAATTCAAGCTCTGCCACGTTTGCATGCTGGCAAGCACCCGGGGAACCTTCAAGATGGTACCGCCGCGAGAACCTGTTGCGCGTGCAGCAACTTCTGCCACTGACAGCTCCTTCATCTCGACCGCAGTTGGCCGGTTGACGCCGGATAGCGCTACTCGGAGCTGACCCAACGTCAGACCCAACGAGCTGTGGATTCTGTCGTCCACTAAAGACACTCCAAAGCGCGCCTGGGCATCGAGTGCTTCCATCTTGAAGATTTGGTTATCAAAGAAAGTGCTGGGAAAAGCGCCGACATTGACAGCTTTCAAGGTCACGACGACATCAGTATGAAGTGTCACCGGTGACTTGTCCGCATCGTCTTCCCGTGGCGTTTGTGGTAATGGAGGGCTGCTGAGAGAGGACGTTGTCATCGTAGACTTGCGACGGAAATATCGTTCCATCTCCTTGAGAGAAGCCTCATAAGCCGCATGCTTGTCCTGTACTAAGCGTTGCCAAGTTTGATAAAGGGCCAGGGATTGTGACGCCGTCAAGGTCGTGCAGAAGATTTGGACTTTCTCGCCTTCTAGAATGCTGACCAGCCGATCTTGTATGGGTTGGCGGACATTGTACATCAAGAAATCGAATGCCACAATATCCGCCACTAAGAAAGGTTGATACTCAAATGAAGTGTTGGCTTGTAGCTGGCCAAATCCAATAGATGCTTGTATGAGTGGCGTTTGACCTGATTTCGAAGAGTCATCGGGCCATTGTATAGATGTTCGCACCCTCATCTTCTCCAGTGTTACGGAGCCACTCATTCGGCCTTTGCTCTCAATAGCCATGACTTCAAAGCCACCACACAAATTCTGCTCCAAATTTGATGTCTTCTTGGAAGTGACCCAAAAGTTCTTGATCACGAAGTCGGCTTTTCCAAGTGTCTGACCAAGATCCAGTTGAATTTGCAGCTCATCAATGGATAGTACTGCATTCCATGGAAAAGAATCAGCCGCTGCCACTTGCTGATAACGTTGAACCATCAGAGCCTGTGAGTCGGCAGGCGTTGGAGTAGGCGTTGGAGCGGAATTCGAGGAATCCTCATCGTCAGAAGGAACCCAGATCTCGCGGAAGAGCAGAAAGTCCTGGACTTGCTTGGCATTGATCATAGTTTTCATAGGGCTAACCTTCAAGATTGCCGAAATTCCACTCGTTGTGCTCACATGTTTGCTGTTCATCAGCGACATTACGACTGATTCCACTTCAAAGCTGGCAGTTGACTCGTTCGAGTATACATGCTTGACTGATGCCTGTAGATTATTGCACGCAATCAACACCGCAAAGAAACGGCGTTGTTCTTGGGACTGCACTGTGTTGACGGTCACAAAGATGTCCTCAAATTGTGCGGTCGCTGCCACCCTAGCAATCGGTTGACAACTCAGACTGAACTCTTGTTTGCAGATCCGCAGACCTATGTTCAGCTTACACCGACCAAGAATACTTTCAGGATTGGTCGCATCAATTGAGCGATCCTCTAGCATCTTTGGCGTCTGCAGCAGGGAGGACGAGGACATATTTGTGTCACTTGAATCGCCGACAACCTCTTTAATCGAGGACGAAATTTGTTTGATGAGCGGGACCACCGTTGGATAGAGCGCGTTACTTGATGGGCTCACTCTCAGCTCCGCATTCAATGTCGGATCATCTGTCCCGTTGTTGCCGTATTGCACTTTCAGAGCCACACCGGGGCTGGTCAAAGACGCGGTTGTTGTAGGGTCGTCTTGCACGTATTGGCCATATTTACCTTCTGATAAGCGCTTCCCCGTAGCGGTTGCTACTAGGCGAGTCTGTTGATCATCGAGTTGGCGACCTTTAAGGCCAAGAACGGCGCCTGCAAAATCCACATCAACAAGTAAAGATGACAACCGTCTATTACCAAGCAAGGTATTACCGCTAGGGGACTGTGCCGGAGACGTCGACCATATTGCTTTTGCCTCGCGCAATCTCTCCGCTGCCGAGGCAATAGACTTTTGTAACAAATTGGCTGGAAGTATGAATCCCGTGGTGGAGCGTATATCGAGAGCCTTTCCTGCCGCTTGGAAAGCAAGCCGTAACTCGTCTTTAGTAAATAGATACGCCACATTGAATACGACCTCGGGCATCAAAGCAGAGTTCAAGGAACGCTTTCCTCTCTCGAGGAATTTTGGCGCAATCTGCAGCTGGGTGTCTTGGATGCGAAGTTTGGCGGAATTATCTCCAGATGTTGAAAGCGAGACCTGTCGAATCAAGAAAATCAAGTCTTCGGGCTCGACTCCAGCTTTGGGATGGTGTTTATCATCTATAACCCAACAAACCTGGATGTTGGATAGCTCGACTGAATATATTGCTTGCAAGAACGCTAATGAATGGGATTCCTCCATGTCAGAAATGTTGAGTTCAGGTAACGGGCTTGACGGCCCACGACTGCGGGGTCGTGCAAGTCGTCCTAGATGTTTTAAACGTCTCATGTCTTCAGTCAGGTCCAGGCTTTTGATGCGATTCTGCAAGTGTGCTGCGATATCGATCACCAAAGATGCTGTCTCGGCATACAAATTCACATTGAACCCTTTACTACTCAGACTGTATGAGCGAACTGCTTGATCGCCCTCGTCGAAACGTGATGTTGCACAGAAACCGATGTCAAGTCCAAGGCTACCATACGATTGAGCTCGCGAACGCTCATTTTTAATTAACTCCAAGCCGATTTGAGATACGTTCACGTGTATATTCGGAGAATCGAATTTTGCATTCTGATCTGACGTGTCGACATGCACCTGCGTTGAACCAAGAATGAAGTTCATATCGGCTGAATAATCCTTGTTCTTCAAGCCTGGAGCACGAGCGTGAATGAGCCAGCCCGCCATCGTGAGGCGGACATTGTAAGATATCTCTCTTTTAACGGAGCCGACTGGGGAGTGTGGCGTAGGCTCCGTACTGGCCAGTATTTCACTCAGATGCGCTTGAAGCTCACTGGCACTACCGGAGCAGTCCGAGATATAATGAGATATTTCCGGCCGCCTCATCACATCCAACAAGCTACGCAATGAACTTGCTTCCAATCTCACTCGCTCGACGGTAACATCTGCTTTTAGTGACAACATCTCGGCTGACATTTTGCCTGAAATCCTGCCGTTGATTGGTGGGATTTCAATCTCAGACACGGATCGAGACTTTTCTTTTTCCATGGTGTGGAAGATATGTTGGTTTCTTTTAACGTCAAAATCAATCTCTATTTCGTTCGCAATATCCGACAAAACGGACATCCGAGCTACTTTCCCATCAATTGAGTATGTCAGAGACGGCAAAAGACGGAAATTGAGCTGATAATCTTCCAAGAATAGGGCAACATGAAAGTGATGATCGCGTGCCGATTTACTTGCCTCATTGAGAAGCTTTGGCGACGGTTTCGTTTTCGGAGATGTATCAAGGCACCGTATGAGAGCGCTCACATATTGCACTTCATCTTCGACAACTCTGCTGGCAACGTGTATAACGTTGAGTGGATCTTCTTGAAGGTTATAGATCAGACTGCGGCAAGAACCAGCCAACTTCCAATCATCATTGATTATGCTTCGAGTTGGAAAAGAAGAATGGAAGCCATAGAAGTGTGGTTGCAAAACCTCCCACGTCATCAAAGACTTAGAGTGGCTTGATATTTTCGTTGAACACCCCTGCCCACTCATAAGAATTGTTGTCTGCTCCGATTGTGTCTCGTCACTTGGGCTGAGGACAAAAGAGCTATTGAGGCCATATCCATGCAGGAACAGACCTATATTGATTCCATCCAAGCTGATGGATCCGTCGTCCGTGCCAACAAAGACATGGATCTCTGTGGCTTCTGCTGGCTTTTGATGTTCGGTGGTTGAGGGTCGAACTTCAGTGGAAGTAAGCTGAGTCTTTGACATGGCCTCGGTAATCCCTCCTACAAGGTCCAGAATCTCCCATCGCAAACGCAGCGCTGAACTCGAGCAATGGGAGCGAATACAAAGTGAGTTTCTGTATGGCGCTGTTCCAATGGTAGTTCTAGAAGCGTCTTTTGCGGCGGAGGTAAAAGCGATCGCAACAGACGTATCGACGACACTGATATCACACTGTCTCGGACCAGGTTCAAGGATCATCCTGATGGTCTTCAGGTCGCATGAGAGATTGACCGGCTTTGTAGGAGATTTGGCAGATTCAAGGTCTTCTCCCCAGACGACTCTCATCGCATGGCTCTTTTCTACATGTGCAAGGTCCCAAGGTCGCCAGTTGTTGAAATCACGGAAAACTTTCTCCATAGCATTGCCCGGATAGCGATGACCAAGTTCGAAGCAACGAGTTTTTATCGCCTTTTGTTTATCTCGAGGTAGATTTCGATACATGTTGCGTAAACGTGATACGATTTTCCAAGAATCGTGCAGTCGAAGATGGGACTGCAATCCACGTAATACATAAGCCGGACGTGTCACGAACAATGGGTCCGACACACCGGTGGCGGATTCTGTTATGGACCAGACGAGATAACGCAAGCGATCATCAGCAGAATGCGTTGTTTTGAAGGAGGACGCAACAGAATCAACCAGGTTAGTTGTGCGTTGTATGAGACTTGCGAGCGGCGTCGCTGTTTTCGTGGCGTTTAGTGCCTCAACAGTGCGCATCTGAAGGTGAGAGCTAGTTTTCGAGGAGATGACGATCCAGAACATGATATCTTCCAGCGACAAGCCAAGCTCCGCTCTATCTTGACCTGTTTTAGTCTGCCCACCTGTGGCACTTATTGAGATGCGCTCTGCCGTGGAGTGAAGAGTCATTGCTTCTCGACTATCACGGATCAGATCGTGTTCCCCTTTTTCTGATTTATTCTGCACCGTAAGCTTGAATTGTGTACACGACACCTGGTATTGATCTTGCGAGGCAAATTCTGAAGCGTCTTCCAGCCCATCCAGCCTATTCAAGATGGTAAAAATTGCAGATGGTACCTTGATGGAGAAGCTCGATGCGGTCTTTGGTTGCCTTTGCTTATTCTTCTGATGTTTCACAATATCAGAAATCACACCAGCTTGTAGCGAATCTATCAAATCTGTTGGGTCGTTTGCCTGCATGCCATCGAGTAGACAAGATATCACTTGGAAGAACATGGGTGTACAATATCCTTGCAGCCCCGGCTGAAATTCACAGAATAGATCTGAATGGGCCGTTCCATCGTCAACAAAACTTGCTATAAAGTCGTCTTCCTCTAGAACATTTTCTCTTTCTTTCTCAGATCTTGGAAGGGTTGGAAGATAGCTTGAGTCTGGTCTTATCTTGTAGTAGTGGAAGTGCGGCATAGCCCAGGGGCTAGACGGCCCAAGCATAGAACGTGGTATTTCGTTTGATCGAACAGTCGGTTCACGGTCGATTCCCAGTCCCGCCTCCGGTGAACCTCGGATAGAGTGGCGGTATGTTTCTGTCTCGTGCGGGTAAGCGGTAGGGTCAATGTCTGGTTGGACACTCAAATATCGGTCGAATGAATCTGCTGAAAGCTGAGGTGTGCCATTTCGCTTGATATGTCGCGAGCTTGAGCCGCTAAATGATAAGAATGAGCTCTTCTGACTCAATAGTCGGCGATCACTGGATATAAGACTGGACTGCTCGATTGTATCCACAATCCCGCTCACAGGTTCGGGCATTGGGGGTATGGCCATAGTGGGAGGCTGGACTTTTGAGGTGTTCATATCAGAAAAGGTGATTCTATCAGTCGAATCAAGTAACAGCCACGGTGTACGATACGTTCTTTGATCACTTTCTTCGATATGTTTTTGCTGATGTTTGCGATCCTCGGGAAGATTAAATTTTCGAAACAGCATTGACACATTGATGTTCGTTCGAATTAGAGCGTAGGTCATCACTGAGAGTGATTTTTCATTTTGTCTTGCAGCAGATTTCCGGTCAATCGCGGATATCATGACATCTGGAACGCCTACAGACAAGCGTTTGGAGAATCGGGATTGAGACCAATCGTTAAGCTTGAAGAGGATGAGTCCGGCAGCCAGCACAAGCGCACTCTGATCTACCAGAACAGAGAGATGAACAGAGGCAATCTTAGCACGCAGAAATGTAACATCATGTAATACGAATGGGTGCAACGGTGGGAATGCGTTCTCCTCGTCATCCATAGTGAAATCCAAACTGCGAATGGCGGCCCCCGCAGCGCGCAAAAACTGCGTATTACATTCGCCCACAATCTTCCCTACTTCGAAATCCCAGTTGCAGACATATGTAGGTTCAGTCGGCGGCAATCCAAACAAGCGATGACCATAGACTGAGACTCCATCTATGAACAATTGTGTATTCGAAAGCCTAGGTTCACCATCTGGCTGAGTGGACTCTAGTGAAATTTCCGTGGGTGTCAGGTCCACTTGCAAATCCATGTAGTAGCTGGTGAATCGCAGGTCAAGGTCGAGAGACGCAGCGTTCAGGCGAAGACATTGGGAATGGTCGTAGATGTTAGAGGGTAACAATGCGCATGGGTTTTTGATGATTAGATTGAGTATCACATCCAATTCGCTATGCTTCTTGGCCGGATTAGAGGTAATCTGAGCGGTCTTGTTCTCGGCGGTAGCATTGGCTGCTTCTTGAAACTCTTCCAACGTTTTGAAATGCATATCCTCTCCGAAATAGTTTTCCCTGATCTTCATGAAGTAGCGAATCAAGAATCCGTAGAGGTAACATCTTGGGTCATTTGCAACGATGTTCATCGCTAATGTATCCAACAGAGGCGATGCTCCAGCATTGAGTGTGTATGTCCCATCTAGTGACAAATCCGACAAGCGACCAAGCGAATTGTCTCTGAGGAACGTATGTAATGTATGCCATAGAGGAGTCACGAGATCGACGATGCACTCTTGCGTATTCACGTCAAAAGTAAAGTTGCTTTGCTCGGCTCGGAATGTGTCTGACGGGATACTGACATTAGACATCAGGTTCGGCACCTTGAGCAAAATAAAAGTGTTATCATCAAGATCCGAAGGATTGTTAATGATATTGGATTCGTTGACGTTCAGATACAGGCGCAGATCGGTGAAGGAAAGCTGAATGTTGTATATGAATGGCACAAAAGTGTAGTATTCAGAGGTCGAGTTTGATGTCCAGTCGCTAACGAGATCCGTTACCAGGAAAATATGATCACGTAGTAAGAAAAGCTGCAAATCATAGCTGACTATATCGAAGGACCATGTATGGAGAGCATTCCAGACAAGGGGATTTGAAAGATCGCAAACGATTACCTGTCGTGAGCTTTGCCAAAGTAGACCGTGATTGACACTCGAAGATAGTTTGCAATCTCTCAGATCAAGACGGAGTTGGTTGGAAAACCCTTTGTCTGAAGCCACCATGTCCATGTTATAGATGACTGTCGAGTCTTGAGAAATGCGAAACGTCAGCCAGCCGAAAGGGCGAATCTCTGGGCTAACGTTCGCCTTTTCGTTATCTTTCCCTCTTGATTGTCTTTTTGATTTCTGCTTCTTAAGCCTCGATGCACTGCTAATAGCATCGGCGCGGCCTTTCCATTGCCAGTCTTTTGATTCCTCTCGGGTAGGGATTCTCAAAGTCGTCTCGTCTGTTATCTCCAAGACGAATCTGAATTTTGTGCTTCGTCTGACGCTTCCAGGTTTCAAGGCTGCTTCTGCTTGGGCACTTCGATAGTTGCTTGGAAAGAAAACATTTTGTAGCTTGACACGCTCGCGGTCCGCCCAGGGACCATAATTGATAGTACCACTTTTCACCTTCATTTCCATGCCCCATTCTGGTGGGGCGTCGCCGTTAATATCAATGGATGCCTTTCGAACTGAAGAGTTGAGTGCGTAGTGTTCCAAAGGCACTTTTCCTGGTATGTCCCAATAGTAGGTTAAACTAAGGAAGGGACAATCTAGAATGGTCGAATATCTCGCATACTCCACAGCATTCCAACCCTCGTGGTTCTCGGCTGTCTCCTCCATGTAGCGAGTGAGACCAAGCCATTGATCATTTGCTGGAAACCCGGTATGACTGGTTGATGTGGTGTTTGTCCCTTTCTCATGAAAGGATTCCACGGACCTTTGGAAATAGGGGATCAAAGTACGAAGCGAGTGCCAGACTTCATGTTTTCTGCGCCGGTAGGCCATACGGTAGCTTCTCCTCGACTTACGTTCCACTTCGTCTTGGTAGAAAGGATTGATAGTCCGGGCCGTCGCCAACTGTTCTTGCTTGAAGTCGGGATTGGGTCGCATCTGGACTACAGGGTGCGAGATGTCAAACTTGATTAGTTGGCGGTATATGTCAAGCGGCCCTGCATCTGATGCGTCAACGGACCCGACTCCTTTGTCAAATGTTATGGTCAGCAAAGAATGGGTAGTCGCGTTTCCCGCCACGATGGCACCCTTCGTACAGTCAACTTGTATTGGCAGGAACTGTAGAAATGTCCAAGCAGCCTCCAAAGCCTCGTCTTTGTCAGCAGAAACATCTTGGATAGACGAAGCAGTGGTGTTCATGCGATGCCCTTGAGGTCTGTCAGGCGGCACACTACTATTCCCCGACTCTTTTGATATGATAGGCTTGAAGCGTGGGGAGAGGTCGCTCTCTGATGCTTGTCGGCCGGTACTTGTTCCTGAAGTACTTGCACGGTTATCTCCCTGCGACACCCTGGATTCAAGCGTCGAAGGGTTGAAACCGGATAGTATATCATCGTAGGCAGGAGTTCGGTTGTACACGAACCACTCCAGTCCAGATAGATTGATTACTATTCGGCAAGGGAGCCGGCTTTCTGGTTTCAAGCCACCACTTTCTTCTGTGCCATCCTCTTGACCATCAGCACTTGCCAGTGCCGAACCTCCATCACTAGCCACGAATGAGTGATTCTTTTTTCCAGGGGTTGTGTCTCTCCGTGTCAAATCCAGCCTTCGCACACTTCGCATCCAGTAATTCCATGTTATATGTCCCCGTTGAACGAGGATAGTCTCGTTCACCCCATGGTATCGCAGTCCCTTGAAGAATATTCTCCCGCCCAGTAACGAGACTTGGAGCGCCTGGATGTCGACATATGCTCGGTAGTAGTGCCATGTATACGCCCGTATGCCGTAGGAAACTAAGGTTGCGAGAAGGCGGTTGAAGTAGAAGAGGAAGAACAGTGTTCTGTAAAGCGAGTGCGTCAGCGGTGATTCAGCTTTATATCATCACATGGCGAGCTTACAGGATCCCGCAAACGATGAGCTCCAGCAGAAAGAACCTAGAGCCGAGATGGTCAGTAACCCGGGCAAAGCAATTTCCGTACAGCGACGTACCAATTGAACTGGGGACCCGAGGTGAAAGGCTGCAGGGAAACGGCAGACGAAGCCATATCGGCAGCCTCAACGATGCCGATGCGGAGTATGCATTATTTCCGTGAATTCAGGAGTGACTGTGTCCTGTCTGGTACTGAGGTCAATAGCGCTTTGTTTGAGTCGGTGTAGACAGGGTCGATGAGGATCCTCCGTGTCTATTCTCATCGTATTCTTCGTTCGTGTATGTCGTGTAGTAGAAATAAGTTAGAGAAAAAAGTAGTGCTCCAGGAAAGAGAGAGAGTGACCATTCGGCAAGTGGGCTCGGGGAAGGTCAAGAATCACGCGTCATTGGAAGTGGGTCTGCGGAGAAGCTCCCTTGACCGTCCAAAAGAATCCTCTGCCTGGCCATCATTCATCGGAATAATTATTTCTTGCTTTACTTCCATCTCCCACGGCTGGTGGGATACTTACTCGGTTGATTTGACGGTGCTCACGATGAGAGTCGAATGATTTTGTGAGGTTTCGATAGCCACGACATGTAATCGAGCTCTGACGTCGAATCGCGCCTTCTTCTACTGCTGTCTGATATCGATCTGAGATGGAGTGGTCTATAGCCTCTTCTGGGGGCACTGGCTCAAGACTCACGCGGGTGCTCATCATTGTCTCTGGTGTTGCATCTCTGGTGGCTACATTACTTTCTATTGTGTACGTTACCAAGTCTCTCTAATCTTACTCCTGATACTGACGACATTCGCTTCCACCAGGTCGATATGGCTACAAACGTTCGTGCGCAATTCCCTATACACTCTAAGCCTGCTCTAACAATATGCGATTGGCGTAGGAAAAACTACCGGAAGCCTTTACTCCAGCGCTATGTCGTACGAATACTTTTGATGTGAGTATTTGGAGTGGAGATGGTCATATCAATATCTAACTTGCGCGACAGGATTCCGATCTATGCTGCTTCTTCATGGACCAGCATCATCTCCCTTAAAGCTGCCATGTTTTTAGATCCTGTTCGCGATATATACGAGGTATGACCGATCAGAAAGCGGGCTTTTATCGGCTGATTGACTCTAACCATTTCCAGGCATTTACGATTTATACCTTTTTTCAGCTACTGATCAACTTTCTTGGCGGCGAACGAGCACTGATTATAATGACGCATGGACGACCACCAGTTTCGCACATGTGGCCGCTGAATACATTTCTTTCCAAAGTAGATATTTCCGATCCGCATACATTTCTCGCTATTAAACGAGGCATCTTGCAATATGCCTGGCTGAAACCTATACTTGCATTGGCATCAATCATCATGAAGGCAACGGACACTTATCAAGAAGGATACATTGGAGCGTCATCTGGTTATCTTTGGACGGGCATCATCTACAACGTCAGCGTCAGTGTCAGCCTGTACTCTTTGGCGCTATTCTGGATTTGCATGCATGATGACATGAAACCATTTCGCCCGGTCCCCAAATTTCTCTGTGTCAAGCTCATCATCTTCGCCTCGTACTGGCAAGGTTTTTTCTTGTCCATTCTTCAGTGGCTTGGCGCGATCCCGAATGGTGTGGCGGGTTATACACCGGACAATCTTGCTGCAGCTATTCAGGACGCCTTGATTTGTTTAGAAATGCCGGCTTTCGCAATCGCCCACTGGTATGCTTTCTCGTGGCACGATTACGCGGATAATAGGGTATCTTCGGCTCGTATGCCAGTCAAGCATGCACTTCGGGACTCTTTTGGTATCCGGGATCTCATCGAAGACACCAAGCAGACCTTCCAAGGAAATGACTATGAGTACCGCCTCTTCGATTCAGGAGACAACATTATTGCCCATGAGGAATCAAGCTCACGCGTGAAACGAGTAATGGAAGGAATGAGGTACGAGCGAGGAGGAAAAGGCAAATACTGGATACCGAAACCTGGTGAAGCAAATAGCCGAACACCTTTGCTAGCTGGAAGCGTTGCGCATGGACAGCGCAGCCCATCAGATGGACCCAAACGAAACAGCACCATTGACAAGTACCGGTCATATGGTGAGCTTGACGAGACCACTATCAACGAAGACGACGAGCGTCTCTTCAATAACGCACGAGCATTGGAGTTTGGCGACTGGAATGTGAGTTTGACACCTCTTGCTAGTAGAAAGCACGAGCTGATAGCATGTATAGTATCCAGTCATTACAGCCAACATCGTTCCTCGCGATCAAGTTTTACCTCGAACTGTTAGCTACCAAAGCCAGACTTCGGACCACGGTCACGTGGTAAGGAAAGCGCGAGGGCACAGGAACAGCCATGTCTCTGAGCCAAGCCGCGAAAGTCTACAGACGAGCTCGAAAACTCGCCGTCCCCCGCGTCCGAGCGATCTGCCACGTCAGTCCAGTTCTTCGACAGCCAACTCTCGTCGTAGCCAGTTGGTTGACTTGGTGGTCGAGAACACCGCAGCTGAGCACCGAGAACAAGACCAAGCCCGGCGGGAAACGGGGTCTGATTGGCCCGAGCGAGATGCTCTTCATTTACAGTATGTTTCTGGTGGTCTCACTTGAGCGGTTTCGTGCTAACACATCTCGCAGGAGACCTACCGGCGAGCCAGTGGGAGTAGTACGCCCTGAGACTACAGATGGAACTGTTTCGCCTGTTTCGCCAGCAAACTTTACTGTTGGCGAAGATGATGACGACGTTCATGACGAGGATGCCAATGAGAGGACACCACTGAATCCTGACTACAGCGATCTGGGTGAAGACCGCAATGTCTGGGGTAACTAGTTTGAGAGCTTCGTTCTGATCAGCATACATTCGATGGAATTGTACAGTATCTTCAAGCTTGGAGTTTCACAGTGACTTATTATGCTCAAGAGCCTCAGAAGAAGAGTCAGATGTCGTAGGTATGATGCGACGTAGATAAAACCCTGAGAGAGCTTTTGGTGTTTCAGCCCGTAGAAGACGAGACTCTGAAACCAAACATCTCTTGAAGCTCAAACCAGGCAATTTCAAGTGCCCTCCAATAGCGATCGACAATTGGGAATTGACAGAGGATACAATAATAGCTTATGCTCGGGATTCTTGACTGTCGATTATTGAGACGGTGTAGTATATGGCTGATATGTTCTCTGATTGGCGGATGCACGACTCATTCGCCAGAGCGCCGGACGAACAAGGCCCAATGCTTAAGCGCCCACATCGCCGGCCCAAGACAATCCCTGCCCAGACTAAGGCACGCAAGTTGAGAATAAACCTGTCTGAGGCTGCGAGCGATACGAGCCTATCAGAGGTCGTATCGGGATCAAGTTCCATGCAGAAACTCGGCTTGCCCCTGTTGAGATATGATTGCATCCGATGCTGCTGGCGAATGAATGGCGCCGGTCTATTGATCATCGACATAATGGGCAGACATCGTGGCTAGCCTTGAATGGCTACAGAGCGCTTGCAGCTGCAGATATATCTCCCATCAGCTGCAGCCCACTCGTGGTGGCTAGCTCGAGAACAGAATCAATAGAATGGGTTAGCAGCATGCTTGTTGTTCTCGCATGATCCACCCGGCGTGATCTGAAGCGTGCACACATATATCAGTGTAGTCACGCTCGTCCCCTCGTTGAGTCAGACGGGGATGCTTCTTCTCTCTCTCTCTCTCTCCTCTTCTTCCTCTGCGTGCGTGTGTGTGGAGGTGTGGATGAATTGAAATACTATCGTTACATGTATACTTTCCTTCCTTCTTGATTCCTTCCTTGATTCTTCTCTTCAAGAGAGCTGCCATGCAGGCACTTGACAGCTAGGCTTCGGCATTCGAACAAGCAGTGCTCATGTTCAGGGCCTGGATAACGTCGTGTGTCTCATGCCTCTGGCCCCAGGCGGACCAAGAGAGCAAGAGACCCCAGCCACGACAACAAATAGGTTTGTTGTGTCCTTTGATTCTCTAAGCCTCGAACCATTAGTATAATACTAACTAGGCCAGGAATAGAGCGAGAAATGGAAATATGTCATAGTCAACCGCACCTCGTCCCACCCATGAAGCTGGTCTTCTACGGTGACCTCCCCAGTCCTGGAGGTCACGATCAATCACGGTCCTCGCTGCGGTCCCTACCCCCCTGGGTACAAGAAACCAGGAGTCTGGCTAGCAGAGCATCACAACGGGCGAGTGTCATGCTTACCCGAAAGAGGACACAATCCCGACCAGTCATCGGTGCACCGACAGACTTTCGCCGAGTCGAACCTCTTGCTCGTCGCCGGTCCTTTCGGCCATTGGAACTCAGTATCTATCTACCTGGAAACAGATTGTCTGATCTTCCGGAATTCAGTCAGTTCGATCTAGATACACCCGGTCAACCCTCCCCACCTGTGAAAGCGCTCATGTCGCCGTTTGATGGCTCGGGACATCTGCGCAGGGACTCTGGTCCATTCCAACTGTCTCGCAAGCCCGTTGGATCGGCACCGTCTCGAAGAAGTTCCTTGGCCACTGTCGACTTGCAAGTACAGCTAGCACAGGCTCAGAGACAACCACAACAAAGCATTGATTCTAATCTGACCAGCCCACTGATCCCTCATTTCACCATGGTCACTGCCCGTTCTCATTCTCAGAACAAATTATCTTCCACGGACAATACAGACCGACCCTCCTCACCTCGCAAGTCGACAGTGCCCACCATGACTCGAGGCTCTCTCGACCACCCACGACCAACCCCATTTATCACCGGCAAAAGACAACCAGGCCAAACCACTCCTTCTTCCTCTACTCCTCGCAACACAACACCAATCGCTGCAAACCATCACAGCACCAAATCCTCCTCAACCTTCCAAAGCCACAGCCGCATGCGCACTACCAGCAACTCAACGTCTTCCTCCCGCACTCCCTCGCTGTCAAGCGCTATTACGGCGGCTACAACCATCTTCCCATCTGACAAGGACCTCGATGCTCAGTACACCACTGCTCTCCCCATGATTCCGGCCAGTGTCAAGAACAGCATCGTTATGGAAGAGCCTCATGTCCTTGACGAGCAGCAGCATGCTCTCTCCACGGGGGGAGCAGGATATGAGTTTGATCAGAGATTTCCTTTGAGTCCGGTTGGAGTCGCATTCTGAGCGAACACTTGACTGTTAAAAACATGTTGTTTTTTTTTTCTTTCTGATTTTTCTTTTCTGTGATACCCTGTTTTCTCTGTGGTGGTGTTTGTTGGAATATGTCATGGTACCTGACTGGCTTGGTTCATTATAATTAGTGCTAGAATATCGTAGTAATACTATAATTGTGATTATGCTTTTGAAATTTGCTGCTTGCGTACTGTTCAGCTCTTTTTATTGTGATACTGTCACATATCATAAAAATGAGAACATATCTAGGTTTACATTCTTGGGCTTATATGAACAATTCTGGAACGCTATCTGAGTATCGTCGCAGACCGAGAACAAAGAGATAGTCTTGAAGGTGTACTGTACAAAACAGCCTTCGTGTAATATACAAGATTCCTATATAGGTGTCGCCATCTACATCACTCCGTGCTCTTTTTACAAATCGATATTCCCCGTCAAACATCAGACACAATTTCAACCCTACCACCCTCCTTCCCCTCACCCTCATTCTGCATCCCCAATATCGTCCACGCCCTACCCATCATCCCAAACCCCGCCGACGGCGTTTTCGCATGTCCACGATGCCCTGCCGCTCTCCGCTTCGCCTGCTGCTGCTCACGCAAGATTCGCTCCGCTTTTGCCGCTAGTATCCTCTCCTCTTCCTTCTCGCGCATGGCGACTTCGTTCTTCCATTCGCTCCATTGTTCGTAGTTTTCGCGGTTCTGGAGTGCTCTGTAGCGGTATGTGGATTTGGCGGGACGCCATGCAGAGCGTTTCTGGTCTGAGGGTAAAGTTGAGGCGAGATCGGTGATTGGTGTTTCCTTGGTGAGTTTGAGGAGGTGGTTGAGTACGTCTCTGCTTTCTGCGGCACGGGCGTATTGTGCTTCCTTTTCGGCGGAAGGTTTGGATTGTGTGAGCGGTGCGTCGAGCCAGGAGTACATGTTTGTCGTTCGTTGGACGGAGTAAGGATCAAGTAGATTAGCGCGGCGATTGTCTTCACGCAAGAAGCGGACAGCAGCTTGGAGACTGTTGACCTCTGAGCGGAGTGCTTCGTTTTCGCGCATAGCGGCAAGGGTAGCCTCCGAATCGACGACGACACCTCCTGCAGTAATGGTGGCGCCGACATTGCCGGACGCCCGTTTTGCTCGCTCAAATCGTTGCTTGTAGTCATCACGTTCGGACTGCATGGATTGCAAATCTTTGCTCAGTTTTTCTACAGTGGCTTGTAGTTGACCCTCCTTTTCTTGCATGGTCTCAATCTTGACCTCAAACTCCTTGACAACGGAGGCTTTCTTGGTCGCTTCACGCATTCTAGATTCAAGCAACTCCACTTTCATTGCTTGTTCTTCGATTGTCTTGTCTTTAACGCCAAGTGCAGTAGATGTCTCGCTGAGTTCGTTCTTGAGTCGACGAATCTCTTCCTCTGCATCGGGCGACGACGCTTTATGTGATTTGAGCTCTTCCGCGCGAGCAATCCAAGGACGCTTTCCTCTTTCGAATTCCGCAGTGTGTGTCAGATCAGAAGCATGATTACTCAACTCTTCGAGTTGGCTAGTCAAAGTCTTTAGTCCTGAGGTCAGTAATGACAGTGCATCACTGCTTTCGCCCTCTGATGCAAGACCTTGGGCTAGGGTTGTTGCAGTCTGTAGCATTTTGGCTGAAACTTCTTCGTAAGTGAACGGCTCCGTTCGTCCTTCTTCCCCAAGCAAAACTAGTACATTCTCTCCCAGCTGTCGTACCAACTCGGCTAATTTCTTGGATATTTCCTCTGCAGATTCGAATGGTTCGGCAGCTCCATCCGAAAGGGCCAGCGACCTAGAGTTGAGCTCCTCCAGAGATCGTATTACTTTCGTGATAACCATTTTCAAGCCGCGTGCCTGGCCAACCAAAGCATCGGTCTTGTTGAAGAAGAACAACTTTTCTGCGTCGTCTTCTTCCTCGGAAGCAGGAAGTTTGCTATGCAGGAGATTTTTCAACTGAGTCAAGGCTGAAGCAACATGTTCGAGATATGTCTGGATCATGATAGCACGCGTCAGGGTTTCATCAGCATATGTTGCAAGCTCTGTCGGGATCAAGGTTTCTGCGAGATGAGTCAAGAGAGCGATGGATCTTTGCAACTCCAAGGCACATTTCTTCTCGTCAATCTCGTTCTTTCTTAGTGATTCAATCCAGTTGTTGACTGTGCGCTCAACCGGTTCCAATTCGAACAAAGCGACCCCAAATTGACCGAATTGCTCGGGTGAGCATGATGTAACATGCTTGATAAATCTTTCGCATACACGCGATATCCACAAAGCATTTTCGATAACCTCGTAGGATGCAAAGATATTTTCGGATGGGCTCGTAGACTGAGATTGCTCGACAAGACGTTCCCGGACGGTGTTCTGAATCAACGACGCCTTGGACGCGACCCTCTTCGCACGCAAGAAAGCTCGCACTGAATCTTTTTCGGTGTCATAGTACTCTGGCAAGTAATGTTGGACGATTGCAAGGTGCTCTGAAGATTCTTCCGCCTCCATGCGGCCCATCTCAATATCAATTGTCTTGCTCTGAGCCTTTTCGACAGAGGCTTGCAGTTTCAAATTAAGATCCATCATCGCCCTCGACCGCGTCGTGAGTTCATTCGCCTCAGTTTCGGTCAACTGTTGAGATGCGCGCATATCTTCAAGGTCACTTTGCAGATTGGTAACGAGCTCCCGAAACCGGGCCAAGGTATACTCTAGGTCTTCAATTACCTCGTCTTGCTGGGCGACCTTGCGGGATTGTTCATTGAAAATTGATTCTCGGTAGTCGATTTCTTCCTGTAATTGTTTCTCCGTCTCAACATGGTTGAGCTCAAGTTCATCGCTAATTTCCTTCAAGCTTTCAAGATCTTCAATGGCCGCTTTAAGTTCGTTGATCTCCTCTTGATATCGCATATTCTTGTCTGCTAGCTCCTCGATCATTTCCTCGGCACCCAGCGCTGTCTCAAGCTGTTGCTTGAGCTCATCCACGTTGGTTTCGGAAGCCAGCAATTTCTCTTTGATCGACTCATACTCGGCTTTCACAGTCGTATATTCCTCGAGGTCTTCTTGTAGTTCCTTGATCTGGTCACGAAGCTCTGATTCTGTCTGCTGTGTCATATCGCGAAGTCGAATCAGAGCCTCACGAAGTCGCTCGTTGGTCTTCTCCATCTGTAGCCAACCCTGACTAGACTTGTCTTCCGGGCTCATGACATTGCTCAGTTCCTCGTTTTCGTCCCGTAAAACTTCGAGTTCCAGCTGTAGCTCCTCCAGTCTGATTTTGTAATCCTGACACTCGGCTTTGAACGCTTCGGCAGTCTCCTCTGCCATTTCGCGGTCCAGCGCAGCTACTTCCAGAATAGACTCATGTTCGGCTTGAATTCTTTCAGCCTGCTCAAGTTTGGCTTCGGTTTCACGGATTTTTTTCTTCAGGTCTGTCAACTCAACCTGCTGAGGCTGATATTTTGCTTGCAGCTTCTGAATAATCCCCTCATATTTGTCCCTTTCAGCCTGCAGCCGTTCAAGACTCTTGGATCTTTCTCTATCCTCGGCCCGTTTCTTTTCCATGACCTTAAGTTTCGTTTTCAAATCCTCCAATTCCCGGGCAATGGCTGAGCTCGGGGGTGCGACACGTGAGGTCGTAGAAGCTCTGACTCCCTGAGGCTCCGGCCTGGACGTCGTGGGCGAGACATCGTCACTTTCACCTTCCTGGTCTATCTCCTCGGGATCGGCGCTTGGCTCTGATGTAGCACTTGCTCGACTTGAGCTTTCATCCGTGGCCTTCTTGGTAATAGTCGGACGTACCGAAAGACGCTTGACGGAAGTGGTAGATGTGGAGGTACTCGATGGAGGACCGGGTCGCGTTAACTTGTTCTGGCTACCCATCAAAGACTGTCGAGGTTTCGCTGCGACTGATCCGGGGGCAGGCGGGCCCATTGACGTTCGTCCGCTAATACTAGGCCTAGGCTTTACCGTAGGGGCCGTTCTCGATAGCGTCGAAGAGGGACGGGAGGTAGTACCGAGTTGCTTAACGGGAGACTTGGTAGGTGACTATAGCTGGTCAGCGGTAGGCCCTGAGCGCATTGTGAGGAGTAAGTTTACCCTTAAATTTCGAGCTGCTATTTCCCTCGGCGCGGGTGAGGGACTTGCAGTAGTACTTTGTCGTTTCGATACCGCTGTGGTAGCACTGCCTGTCCGCTTCAAAGCGGCTGCTCCAGTTGTCGGGCCTTTGCCGATGGAGGGTTTCGGTGCTACTTTGCTTTCACGTTTAGGCGCAGGAGCCGGAGCCAGAACAGACGCAATGGCTGACGGTCTGATAAACATGCCGAAGCCATGTTCGCAGTCAAAATAGCGCTCGCCTTGGACTGATCCATCGTTCTTTCCGGTCGCATCGTCGAGCTCGACTCCAATCCAATCTCCGCTGGCAAAGTGTGTTGACCCAACAAACCGAACGGTGGCTTGTCGGCCATCCAGGAGGCTGATAACCTGGCCTGTCGATACATCAACCATGGTGGCCAAATATTGCGCCGCAACTGCCGGTGTGAGATTTAAGGAGCAATTGCAGAGCACACAAGCATTAGTACTGCTCTGGTCGATATTGGGCTCCCCTGAGGCCAAGACGGACAACGCGACGACCGCGCAGACCCACTTCAAGCTCAGTGACCAATGAGAAGCCCGTAGATGTGACTTATTGACCAATCAGAGTAAGAGACGTAGTTGTAGTGCGTATTAAGTATCAACATTGACTCTTAAGAGTCTTAACTATGTACCCTCTTTCTAAGCTCTATGGACTGCGTATGCTGCTCTATTATATCGTTTCTGCTTTGGCCTCCTCTTGTTTGCTCTTGAAGAACTGTGGAAATAACTCTCGGAGTTCTTCCAGACGGCGAATTGTGATTTTAGACGCCGGAATTGCTGGCATCTGCAGCATCGGTTCGACCAGATGTACAGTTTTCCAACCACGTTTCTCTGCATATTTACAATTGAGGGCAGAGTCGTCTGTATGCACTTTTTATTAGTGTCTGTTGACTTGACGTAGGGGCTCTTTGCAATGTCTTACCAACAAAGTAGCAATCATCAATTGACTTTGCGCCTGCCTCCTTTTCTGCTTTTTCCCACATCTCATCCGCAGGTTTGCAGATAAGTCTCTCCTGTCCGTAATCGCAGTAGGTGATGCCCTCAAAGAGATCTTCAACGCCCAAGAGCTTGACTACTCGCTTGCCGTGCGTAACATAGGCGTTGGTGAGTAACCAGGGCTTGACTTTGGTCGTGTCCAGATCCAGGAGGAACTCCCTCAATTTGGGATCGGGTTTCAGGATTTCATCCAGCGGTAATGCATCATCAACTTCGCGATTGAAGACTAAAGGGTCGATCTTGTGGTGGCGGGTCAGGCCTTCGATAGCGAGACCATACTCCTTGTAGTACTTTTGATGGAGCATAGTTGCGTCCTCGGGCTCAAGTGACAAATACTTGATGAAAAAGACGTCTAGTAATGCGTTAACCAAATTGACTTCATATGTAGAGCCTTGTCATCCTACCGATCAATTCTTGCATCCTATCGTGGATCTGAGAGCCTATTTTTGTACATTAGAATGCGCCATGGGTACGATGTCCTGATATCACCCACCTCTGGAGTAAAGCTACACAAAACAATGGAAAGTCAGTATGCTTTTGCAGTAATTAACAATCAGGGGCCGCGTAATTACACAATTGTCAATGTCAAAGAAGAAGACTGGTCGGGCATCCTGCCCTTGGCTGGTTACCATTTTTGTATATATCCGGAAGGGCAAGACGTAATGCAGTTTTCCAAGCAAGAAAGGCAAGATTGCGAAAGCGAGTGTGTACCGTCCCAATTATCGCATGAAAATGAGCGTAAATTCTATAAAGAGAACCAACTAGTCACCGCGAAAGCAATGCGAGAATAGCAAGACGTAGACTTGTCACTGATCAAGGTGGGAGTCATCCAAAGGCAAGTGGCGGGATGGTTGGCTGTGGCGCCTTGTCCCTAAGGCATCCACATTATCCACCCTTTTCCGAGCTCAGTCACGCTTGCATTTTTATTTTCCTCCTACCTTGGAAGCTAGCTACCACACAACACTCAGACCTCGCTTGAGCTCAGGGTTCCCATCACTTGAGAAGAATTATCTTCCCTTTGCTGTCACTTGCTAAGCGAAGAATGCTAGTACTTGGTTTCTGCTAAGTACCGAAACAAAGCGGCAACAGTAGAAAGCTGTCCGCAAGAAGCTTGAATACCGTTTCCTACTCATGGCAGAAGCAGGTTCTTCTGTTGTAGTCGCGGACGTTCAGTCTGCACCAAGCCCAGTTGATGAAATCAGTGAATATGAGAAAATCCTCAGAATCAGCGAGGAAATCTTTGCAGGAACTCACCCCAGACTAAAAGTCCCCGAGCAGTTTGTACGCAAACCCGCTTCGCGTCCGCAACAGCCATCAATTGCGCCGGCAGTGACTGAGACCTCCCGCGACCAACACGCAAAACCCGCACCCGTCAAGCCATCCGTGGCAGAGTCTCGACCACCACAGCCACCGACTGTTTCTTCTGTTGTACCGCCCGCAAGAACTCCGTCGTCCGTAGTCCCAAAGCCTGCGTCCGGTCTCGACCCAATTTTTCTAACAAAGTCCGATGATCTTGTACGCGCGGAAATACAGCTGCAGAGGAGAAGGATAGAGAATACGCTGAAGGAACAATTCGAGCGGAGCAAAAACGAGGCAAAGCAGAAGACTGCCCTTGAAGCAAGGTCAGACCTCGACGTTACCGAGATTCTGAACAAGGCCCTGGACCTCGTTAAGCCTATCCCATCGCCGGTTGAGCCAGTGGTACATGATGCTGTGGTATCTAGCGACCCTGTCGATGAGAACTCTTTGTATTCCAGTAGAGCCCCTGATTCCCCACTGACCTGGGATTACGAGAAACAAGCTCCATCCGAGCCAGACGGCCAGACGCTTGGTCAAATCAAGGGGAAAGGCCTTCAGGTCGACGGAAGAAGAGTTGTTGATGCTGGTTCTCGAGTCTTACAAGGTGCTACTGACAAAGCTATTCTAGCTCAGGGTCGTAATCAACCCGTACCGACGGAGCCCAGCCAGCAAAATGAGGAGATGGTCCTTGATGAACCGGAATATTCTCCACCTGAGCCAACTGTACCTGCGGTAGAAGTCGGAGCTGATGATGAGTACCAACCTCCTGAGGTGCTTGGTTCTATGCGTCAAGCTACTCTTGTACCGCAATCATCTACTGTTCCCTCCAATCCGAGAGTCGTGAGGAATCACATCACTTCCCCTGCTGCTCCACAGCCGTCAAGGGTATCGCCATTGGCGACTGCCAAAGCTCCTTCTGTACATCGGATCTTGTCAGCCAGGCCTAGAGAACGCGATTACATCGATGGAGATGCATCGGATCCATACTCTAGGCAGACGAGCCCTGAGGGGCCAGTCCAGCAACACTTGCTTCCTCGCAAGCGACGGCGCGTACAAGAACCACGAGAGAGAACTGAAATGCGGCCTGCAGAAACAGCCGAGGCCCGCGTCAAATTGGAACCGGTTTCACCGCCGCCGTTCCATGATACACCCCCTTCAAGAGCTTACCGTGCTTCGGGACATCCCGTGTACATTGATATTTCTTCGCCGCAGTATGTACCGTCAGTGGATCGCCGAGAATATGTTTCCAGGGAACCTTTTCACGAATTAGAACCTCGATATGAGAGTAGTGGCCCTGGATATGTTACACCTGGCGAAGCCAGCGTTCGAGCAGTGTCTCGGCTGAGCACTCGGAGGCCGGTACGTGACAATCAGGACTTACGAAGGGTTGCTAGCCTACACAATGCGCGAAATCCGGACAATGCACCCCATGAGCTTATTGAACCGGTAATTCGGCCCCAGTCGGCAGCGCGAGCGTCGCCTTTCACAGTTGTCGAGCGCGAGCCACTTGAGAAGCCCATATATTACGAAGAAGTTATTCCTACATACTCTAGACGATACTCACATTACGAGGACTACCCACCGTCCTCAAGATATCGTGAATATTATGTGGACGATGGTGCAGCACGGCGGTTCATAGAACCGGCACCGCCGCGACGAATTGTGGTGGATGAGTATGGCAATCAGTACTATGAAATGGTTCCAGCTCCAAAAATACGACGGGAACCGATGCCCACTCGAGTTGTGCGGCCTGATGAATACGCTGAACGTGCCTACGTTCGCAGTGCCAGTGCTCGTGCGCCATCAGTTATTGATGATGGATACGGCGGCCGTCAATATATTCAAGAGATGGCACCGCCTTCAGGGACTTACCGACGGCTAGCCGATAATGGACGGAATGTCAGCGAAACTCAACGGCTCTACCCAGCACCGCGGGCAGTTGTTGATCGGGAGAGCGTGTTTCGAAGCGGGAGTGTAGCCGTTGACTACGCTCCAGCACCTCGACAAGCTACAACTTATATTGAAGAAGAGATTCCACGGAACAGATTAGTGCGGACGTCCAGTGTGCGTCCGCTGTCTAGCCGCTACGAGTCGCAGCATCGTGAGGGCTTGCGTCGCGTACCAAGCGTTAGGCCAGGTGGACGAGAAGTGAGCGTGTACATGGATGGAGACGGCCACCACGTGGCTCATGAATATAGCGAACGGCCAGGCTATACGGCCGTTGTCCGGCCCGAGCGTGCAAGTAGATACATTATGGAGGAAGATGACACTCGAGTGGCTATCGAGGGCGCAGGGGATGTTGTGCATCGAGTGGCTCCTCGATATCAGTAGGACTCGGGTACTGATTGGAGATAGCATGTATATGATTAATGTACAAAATTTTGAGGTCATACCTACCCATGTGTTGATAGTACGCAGTTTGCAGAATTATAAGGACCGAGAGTAAGGGTCTAGGCTGGTCCGGATAGACCGGGAAGAACGAAAAACGGTTGGGGCAGGCTTCCGGACAGCGAAGTTACCGCGCACTGCGCACGTAACTACTTGATATTTGATATCATCATGATGAGCAAGTCAACAGCAACGCGGAGACATATCCTAGCATTTGTGCTAGTTAGTTAGTTGATCGTTCCTGACGACAGCGCGGATGAATGTAGACGAGGTCACGTGATACGTCGGAAACATTCCCCTCAACCCGTGTAAAGTTACCGTACGTCCCCATGCGATGGACTCGACGTGTTCGGTATCGTATTACGCAGCGTAATATTCGATTCCAGAGTCTGATCATCATCACTCACGATGGTGGCTGGATACTGGAACCTCTTAGCTGCAGCCTAAGCAGTGACTAGGTTTATGCTTCATTCCTCGTCTCTAGCCCTTGATACGATGCTACGAGAGAGGTCTCGTCCATCACATTCTTTGCATAGCATAGCATATGCCATACATACTTGACGTACCTAGTCTACGTAACTAGAGCGGCCCACCTCCGGAGACTTGGAATTACGGAGTCATCCAAGGTTGAGCGAGGGTTCGATGTTGCCAGAATTGTGGTTCAAATGTTTTAATTCTTGTTTTTACTGTTTCGTTGCTTTTTGATTTGTGCGTGTGTTTTGTTCGTGACAAGGGTATTGTTTAAATCGTCGGTTTTGTGGACGGGAGTCATTGAACGACCTCGGGATTGTCTCTAAGTATTAATTGATACTGTGTAGAGCATATATATATATATATATTAACCAAATTATAAGAACGGTGTGTCAATTGCCAGTACCTAGCACGCACTAAGCCTGGCTGTCTCAATCAAGTCAACTGGTAGGCAGTGGTAGCTATCGTTGATCCATTCCACATTCCAGCCTCCAACTTTCGATTGGCAATCATGACCCGGCAGACCCGGACATTCGTTCCCATTCGTACTTGGGCAGGCTGTGTGTATTCTGCCGATGGATTAAGCATACCGACAAAGTTGGCATTGTAGGGGTGGGAGTAATGGCGATTGAAAGATCTCGGCGTCCTCCAAGGCTCGGGCTAGCGCCGATATGAACGTAGAGGATGCGTATTCAGCTGCTTATACTGTAAGTCTGCAGTACTAGCAGTCAGGATTAAGACTAGTTAGATCGTAGGCTTGATAATAGTTGATGTTGATCAGCTAGAAGGTCTATTAGTAGTAGTTAACTGCCTGGCCTGCATCCGGTGTATCTTCTCGGGTGTCAGACTCCAGAAATCACACACCACATCACATCTAGTCAAAAGCCTTGAGATCTTTCTTAAGAGAAACCGGGACAAAGTAAGCTACTGTAGAATCATAACTTAACGTTAGTTAGTAGAACTACTAGTCCTAACGTATGGTGTAAGCGAATGCCGACCCAAGCAGCACGCACTCCACTCGCCGGCGGCCTGGACTGGACTGACTGCGCCCATTCACAGAAGCTGCTAACCTAACCTTACCTGGCGTGCCCGGCTGGCTCTCACTTCACTCGCTCTTTCCTCACTCACTCACTCACTCTTCTTCTTCCTTCTTCCTTCTCCAGACCTCCTCCCCCCCCCAAAACTCTCAACACCTCGACAACCATCCCCCAATATTATTGCTTTTGATAGATACCCTTTTCTTTTTCCCATAGTTCTCTCCTTTGCTCTTCGTCTGCCGCCTCCTTTTCTCCCCATTTTATTTAGTACCCTCTATTCTTCCCCCGTTCCATCTCGTCTCTTCTATTCCTCTTTCGTCATTCCGTCCCCTCCCTCGCTCTCTTCAACGGTCGACCTCTTCCCTCGACCCGCCGACATTCGAGAGATATCTTCGCCTTTTCGCTTCTTCTTCTCTTTCTTCTTCTGATTCCCATTCGTGTTCTACACCTGGGAATTTAGAAGAAGCAAGACCTCTTCCCGCCCTTCCGCTCTGGCAGCATGCACAAGATTTCCAACTTCACCGGTCAAGCTCGTCATGGCTGGGAAAGGATGACTCCCGCCTTCGGGATGTCTCGCCCTCACGCTGATATCCATGCAGCTTCGCAAACCCTACGACGTCCGCATGGTACTCCGGCCTTGAATCCTCCGACTGCCGTGGATCCCACCGTCAACCTCTCCTTCAATGTCCCATTCTCGTCCTATCTCGCCGGTCCCGATGTCGAGGATGTGCTCCACGCCAGCCCCGGAGCCTTGCAACGCTGGTCTTTCCCCGAAGGCACCCCGGAAGGTACTCCTATCCACAACCTGCCCGTTCATGTCAACCATGTCGAGGCCCTGCGGAAACTATGTCGGACCGTCAGTGAGACGAGCGGAGGTCGCCTCGAGGCTACCGTGACAACCTCGGAACCCAAGTCTTTGCCTTCGGCGCAACGTCGTCAGCCTGGTCTCGTCACCAATGTCTGTCTTTCCGGTGACGGCGAGACCGTCCGGAAAATGAGAGCCAAGATTTTGAACGAGACCCCCATTTCTCTGGTGAGCCATCCCGATGTCATTCATGGCCGCTCTTCCTGATTCTATCCTGTTTGAATGCCCCGGACGATAGATTACTAATCCTTCGACCAGCGATGTGCGAATGTCGACGTGGATATGCATTTGATCATGGACGCGTCAACCAAGGGAATTCGCGTCAATGTACTTGAGCATTTGGATACTCTGGCTCAGTACACTGGTGCCGACATCTTCTTGCTTAGTCCGAAAATGGTTGATGCCGACAGCGCCGTGGTTTCTTCGTATGGGGCCGATAATGGCTTGGACAATCGCTTTCGAGTCGCCATTTACGGCGACATGGAGAGTGTAGAGCATGCCAAAACGAGATTGCTCATCATGATCGACCAGATTGTAAGCCTACATTTCCTTCTTTTACAGTCTGAGTGCTAACCTTCCAGCTCAAACGACATGTCGACGCCATGAAACTCGAATTGACCATGCATACTCTCGTCTGCGGCCGCACTCGCAAGAACATCAAGTTGATCGAAGCTGTTACTGATACCGCAATCTACTTTCCACCGCCATTCCCCCGTATCTTTGGCTATACTCCGCCTGGCGCTCATCGACGAAGCGAGGATGAAGTTTACATTACCGGCGAAAATATGGAGAATATTGCAAGGGCCAAGCAGAAACTTCGTGAACTGGTATTGGGCGTCAAGATCTACGTTAAGGATGTCGTCTTGTCCGCTAGCAAAATTGACAATATCTTGCTGGACCGTTTGGACAAAGTTCGAAAGGTCATGGAAGCCAATGGCTCATATGTCCTTTTTCCACAGCTAGGTAGCCAACGTGGCCTTGTTCGGATTCAAGGAACCGAAGTTCTTCATGTCGAGCGAACTGTGCGGGAGATCATGGCACTGGCCGGTCAATTCTACAGTGCTTCCTGGTGGATTATCATGTCCGATCCCAATCAAGGCGGTATTCGATCTCCATCTCCTCACGAGGTTCGCCCTATGTTGTCCGACATTTGCATCAATTCGGATGCCGACGTTAGTTTCGAGAACATGACATTCTCCATCAACGGATCAGACGATGCGGTCAAGGCAGCCATGAACGTGATCTACCAGATTCCATTTGTCAAGCGTTGCCCTTACCAGATTCGAGTCAAGATCGAACTAGCCAACGAGCACAAGGAATTCGTCAGCGGCAAGAAGAACGGAAAGATCAACAAGATCATGGGTCAGAGCAACGTTCAGATCATTTTTGACGGATTCAACGAGTACAATTTCTACATCGATGTCTGCGGTACACAATATGACGCTACTAAGAACGGTCTGGATCTGGTAGAGCAAGAGATGCCGGCATCTATCTCTTTCCATGTGCCTGATCAGTATCACAAGCGCATCATCGGTATTGGTGGTCAACATATCCAGCGCATCATGAAGAAGTACTCCGTCTTCGTCAAGTTCTCCAACGCAATGGACCGTGGCGGCATTGGTAAAGAAGATGACGATGTCAAGGTTGATAATGTCATCTGTCGGACCCCGGCAAGGAACGCGCAGAGCTTAGATCTCGTGAAGCAGGAGATTATGGACATGGTTGAGAAAGTCGTAAGTGTTTGTCTTCAACCAACGATAATGTTGAGAATGCTAATAGTGTTACAGGATGCTGAATACGTTTCTGAAACTGTTCTGATCAATCGTCTCTATCACCGTGAATTGTTGGCTCGCATTGGCGAAATCGAAGAGCTTGAGAAGAAATGGAACTGCAAGATTGAGTTTCCAAGCACCGAGCTTGCAAGCGACGTCGTGACCATTTCGGGACCTGAATATCAGGTCCCTCAAGCGGTGGACGCTTTCTTGGTGAGACTATTAATGTGCTGTGACTTGACGAATTTGAAACTAACGTCATTTCTAGGGCATGGTGCCTGAAAACCACGAACTATCCTTCCAAAGCTCCGCAGAATTGAGAGACTTTTTCAAGTCTGTGGATTTCTCCGATGACGTCCGCAGTAAGCTCAAAGACCAATACGAGGTTGATGCTACTGTCGATATGGCTGCCGAGCTTTCCCAACCTGGAACTGAGAATGGCACGTCGTCTCCCACCCCTTCAGAAGATCGGGTCGTGCTCGGATACACCCGAAACAATGCCGGGGGGCTCAAGGACGCCATCGACTTTTTGATTTCCCGTCTCGTTGCGCACGGTCTTGATGCTACAACAGTCAAGGGCGCTATTCCACGTCCAAAGTCTGACTCCTTTGAAGAGTCGCTCCCATTCTTCGACTCCAAGTTGTTGCAGCATGCCCCGGCACCTCTCGTTACGGATTCACCCACTCGTCCTAGTTTCGGTGACGATGTCAGTGAACGTGGATCCATCTTTGAGAGACTTCGTAAGCCTGGAAGCATTTCTTCGTTTTCATCCTTCATCGGTCGCAAAAACCATTCCGCCTCGCCCGCATCGTTCTTCAAACACGCGTCGAGTAACGCGTCAAAGGCGTCTTTGATCTCCATGGAATCCCGCGACAGCGGTTACCGCAACCCTTGGAACGACTCGGGGGTCAACCTGCCCGAGGAAGATCTCCATCATGTGGGTAGTTCCCACAGTCACAATAGTAGCAGCAGCAATGGCTGGCCAGCTCGCTTTGATATGAAATTTCCATTTGGTACCGCGCCTGGTGATATTACCCCCAAGCATGACCTTCGCGCTTCTTTTGATTCTGGTCGTCCTAGCACTTCCAATTCTACTTCTGGATACCCGGCTCCCATTGGGCCACCCCGTTGAAAGCATAATACACGTTGAAGGAAAAACAAAAACACAGAAAGATTATATCCATGCCGAGATACCAATTTGCAGCAATATACCCCGACACGCTACGCCATGCTATGCTTTTGTTTTCCTGTTTTTTGAAGTTTCCAGCCTTGCCTGTCATGTGCTGTTGCGTTTTTGATGTTCTTCTTTTCCATGTGCTTGTTTATTGTCTTCTTTCGATACCACTAAAGCAAAAAAGGTTTTGTTCTTATCAGTATGATTGAATGGATGGAGTGTGATTGATGGGAAGGATTGGGCAAGAAATAGGAGTGATAGGCTGGAAGAAGTCATGTTTCAATCTCCAATTGTTGCAAGGTAGAAGAAAATTGGGGGATCCAAACTACACAGAGAAAAGCGAGTATGAGCATGAGAAGAAAAGTCATGAAGGAAGTCAAGATAGAAATAAACACACATTTTCGGCCTGGCTCTCGTCTGGATACCTTCGACCCTTGGAGTAGAAATGCCCATATGCTTAGTCTACCTGGTTACATCGATACATATGCCGTTTGTTTCATTGATGCAGGCAATTAATTATATATTACAACTCGCAACTCGCAACGAGAAATGACCATGATATAACTATATAATTCGGTACCCTCTTCAAATATGTCATCTGATGACGTTCGACAGTTTGAGTGGCATCAACAATATTGATAGTCATTCATGTCTTATTAAAACCTAGGTAATTCCGCTATAGTGTAGTCATACAGGACACGAAAGAGTCGCCAAAAAAAAAAAACAAGATTTATGTATGCTACACCATCAAAGAAAAAATCCGCAAGAAAACGAAAGATAAGACAGACAGTATGAAGGATTAAGAAGAAAACATGATGGGCCCCCTAGCACATTAAACATTTTGACAGAAAAAAACTCCGTATTTATGGTTGAGAGGAAAAGTGAGAAAAGATATTTTTTCGTTATCTTTTTGATGCGCTGAAATGTGACGAGGTCAAATAGAAAAAGAGCTTTTGTGCTGTGTTCTCATTCGTAGTCGGATTATAGTTGACCGGAGAGGACTGCTTCGGTGGCTAGAGACACAATTCATGTTAGCAAATCCGTGCAACGATGAAGTAGGAAAGCAAAGAAAAGTAACTTACCAGAGTTGATGTATGGACGCTTGGCATCGAGATTGACACCAAAGCGCTTCTCAAGCTCTAACTTGACGGCCTTCTTCGTAATCGTCATCAAATCAGCCGTGCGCAAGATCTCCCGAATTTCGGCGAGGATGGCATCGTCAGAAGGCAAACCAGTGAGATCGGTCAACTCGTAGTTGGCAGCGCCACCCAGCATCTCAGACGGAGCGAGTGACATGCGGGAACCGAGTCGAGATGTCAAATCGAGCTGTGACATGGGCCGTGACGCCGGGTACCCGTACTCAGTAGCAGCTGGATGGTATGACTTGGTTGCATACGAGTAGCCAGATACCTCGGAGCGGGTGTCATCAACTCGAGATTGTGCTTCCCACAGCTCCACTTGGTATTCTTCCCATCTCTTCTTCGGGATTGAAGCAGGATCGAATTTGCCCTCATCGGAAATGACAACCTTTTTGCCCTTTTCACCAGTGACCACACGAGTGTTACCCCAACTAAAGTCATCCATGTGCCAGAAGGAGTACAAAGGCAGGCCTAGCGAGAAGATAGGCGTCGCGAGGATATAGATTATCATCCAGCCGACCATCTCCCACTTGCGTCGAAGAATAAAAATGATCGCTTGCAGACCGTAAATAGCTCCAAGAAGAATGAAAGCCGTGATGGGGATCTCGGACGTGTCAAGGATGAGCCATACAATAAGGTAAACGATATACGCTACAGTCACTGGTTGAATGACCGTACTCATCAAATCAATGAGGACTACGAAGCGCATACTGAAGCAACAGAAACCGCAAAGTTGCTGCATGGGAACGAGCTCAACCAAGTTGTGGACGGTAGAGTTGATCCATCTTCGACGCTGAGAAAGGAACACACTCCAACTCTCGGGTGCAATAGTCCATGCGTGAGCGCGGAAGCTGTATTTGGTCTTGTAATTCGGATGATGCTTGATCAGAAGCGTAGTGAGGTAACGATCTTCACCGAGATGAAGCAAGTTCTTCATGTGGAGCGTATCAACTCGAATTTCCGCGTACTGCTCAACCACTTCCTTGCTTACGAACAGTGGCTTACCGGTATCTGCGGATCTGATGCGGTACATGGTAAAACAACCAGGCAAGCAGGTAATGGACCCGAACAAACTCTCAAAAGCTTTCGTCAGATTGTGAGAAATGTAGTATTCATAAACTTGGATCATCGTGATTATAGACTTCCGCGCATTGCTCAAGGCAGTCTCGCCACAAAGACCGATGATACGAGTATCCGCGAGGAACGAAGACACCATTCGTGTGGCAGAATCCGGAGCAACGACTGTGTCGGCGTCGACTTGTAAGATGAACTCATAAAACGTGGGGTTGACGCCAATAATGTTGCGAATTTGGTGGTACATCTCCAATTCCATGGGGCTCATAGGAAGGTTGTAGTGGATGCGATTGAGGAAGCGCATGAGGATCATCTGCGAGTCTCGTTTACCACGGTTACCCGGTCGAGATACCTCGGACGGCTTTCCGACTTTGACAACAACCATGAAAGGCACGATATGACCCTGGACTTCGTAAAGACCGGAATAAATTTTGCCCATATTATGTTGCTTCATACCCTCGCCTAGACTTTCAAAACTCAATGGTTCAGGATCGACAGTATCAGGCACACCGAGGATGTCCAGCACTATTCTTGGTGTGGGACGGTCGTTGCCTTGACCAATGATCATTCCATCACAGATGACAACCAGTAGTTTACGCTTGTCATCGTACTTCATGCGAGCCATTGAGTCGATAGCACGGCGGAGTGAGTCCTCATCTTCCGTATAGACGGGCACCTGGCAGATGATAAACTTATCTAAATTCTCTGGCATATTCTTCCTACCGAACTGGAGGGCAGCCAAGAACCTGGCGATAATGACCGAAGCCAACAGAGCTGTGATGGCAAGAATGAAGTACTCGGAGAACTTGCATTGCACCGAGTTTCGAGTGTCGACTCTGCCAATAAAAAATAGGTTGTCCATACATAACTGCATACGCTGTCGTAATTCGGGGTCCATATTGAGCTTATTAAAGAGTTGCGTAACGTCTTGTCCAGACATTCGTGAGAACAAATCGACCACAGTAGGATCCATGAAATCGACGCTCACGTCGGCTGGCCCAGTAGTATTATTTGGCCCAAGAGTTCGGCGACCTCCAGCGACATAGTCGGTGAAATCGTACACTTTACCGTTGAGACTTGCGACAGAACGACCATTTTTGTCTGCTAGCGTCTTCAAGTACTGTGAGCTATATCCGATGTAACCTTTCTTATAAGAGCTCTTGAGCATGATCATCTGTTCAGCGAACCAATCCGGACGAGGGTCATTGGTGAAGTAGCGAAAGTCATGGTACTTGGAGTTTGGATCTGCCGAGCTTATTGTGGTAGCGGAACCAGTAATGTTGACTGGTGTGAAGTCAAGCAGTACGCTTGGGTCAACGGAACCGTTAACGCCTTGACAGAGAGCCGACACTTGGACCGGGAAAAGAGCTGTTGCATCGACCCCTGCGTAGTTGTCGAACGCGGTCGTAGGTATCAGGTTTTTCGGATAGTGAGAAGGGACAAACGCGTCCAGATCAAACACCACGCCTCGGATGGAGACATACGATGATGCACCGTCTTTCCCATTGTGAGACGATAGTTCTTCTGCCGAGTATACGTTTTGTCGAGGACAAATCAAAAGGGGAAAGGCGACAACAACAAAAGCTGCAATGAGGCAGGATAGCCAGATGATCATGTTGATAGCCAATTTTTCACGCCACGCCATTCGAACATCCTTTCGCTTCATTCTTCCCAGAAACCTGATCAAGAAATCAGGCACCCAAAAGGTGAGAAGGTACACAATAAAGAGCCACCGCTTGCGACTACTGGAAATGGGTAGCACGTCTACTTCTTCCATTTTGCGTTCTTTGCTCTTTTCCGCCATCTGCTCTCGAGTTTCCAGGTTTTTGAACATATCGCCAGAATTGAAGGCAGAAGCGCCAGCATCTGATCGACCATCGATATCGCGACTACCGAAATAACCACCTTGTTTAGACTCATCTCCGTAGATGAAAGCACCGCTTGGACTGTTTTCACCGGAGCTGAGAAGCCGGACTCTGTGGTCACTGTATGATCCCTGAGGCTGAAGCATTCCGTCTCCATCGTTGAGAGAATCGGCATGGTATGTTGGAAGTACTCGTTCGCCGAGTTTTGCAATGTCAGCCCAGCATCGTTCGCTAAGGAAGACGCCCGTACTACCGACACGGGCTTCGTTGCCCGGCCATTTGCGTTCGTCAAGTACAAGCTCAGCCTTCTCACGATCACTTCCAACCACAATGCTCTCTGCTTCTGCTAAACCTAAGAATTCGGCGAAGGGAAGAAAGACACTGAAATCCGCGTTGCGCAGTCTTTGACTGATTTCAGCGATTCCGAAAGTCTGCACTTGCATGCGCACACACTTGCTATCGAATTGATTTGCAATGCGTCGGTCATTGGGCTTGAGACAGAAGACAAAATATGGATTCAGGTTGGGTGCATTTAGACACTGTTTGATAACTTCCAATGAGGCCAAGAATTGGCCTGCAGCCCCCTGATCTGCGCCGACACCGTTGGTCTTTTTGCGCGATGTGTTACCGGTCTTGGTGCTGCCATTATTGCTATCGCTGTCATCGTCATCCCTGCCAGCTCGATTACTAAAGGGATTCAGTTTAGACGCCGGACTTATTTTGCGACGAGCCATGCTGGGCATCCGCATGGGCTTGGAGCTGACTTGAGCTTGAACAACGGCACTTCGCTCCTTGGGATGCGTGACTTTCTGCAAGGCATCCTGTCCAAAAAGTTCTCGCACGAAGTCACTTCGTGTGGAGCTAATCAGGTTGATCAGATCCCCCGATATGGTCTCTCCGTTCTCTTCAATCAAGCCATTGACTGGATAATCAATCTCACCAGCGAAATGTCTAACGGTGAATGTAGCCCGCGTACTGGGAGTCACGAAATTGCTTCCAGGTAGCTTGGTCTCACTGTCTCCTACAGTGATGGCAGGGTTTTTATTCTCGAATCGTTTCTTGAGGCTTTCAAGCATCTGCATGTCAGTCTTGCCTCGTCTTGTCTGGTCGTCGATGATGGCAAGTAAACCATTTCCGGATTTCAAAAGACCACGAACAGCATCTGAATTGTCGAAGTAGCTTGTTGCTGGCACACTAACCTCCTCACTCTCTAAGCGATCTGCTTTATTCGAAAAGAAACTCTGTAGAGCAAAGCTGTAAAGCGATTCTACAGCAGCGTTGTTGAGAAGTTGATCAAGAGTCGATGAGTTGGCGGATTGAGCAAAGCCAGGGAAATCAATGACAGATATGGTATTGCCAACGCTATCCTCTGCAGCACAAACTCTCTGATTGATGCTTTCGATCACGTAGGCGACCAGAAGGGAGTAGAGTGTTCGAGCAAGCTCATCAGCGTTTTGCCGCGCGCCGCGAGGATCGAGCATGACCGTTACACGTTCGCGATGGATAGTTTTGGTTTTGTGACGCAAGCTGACCGCTAGGTCTTCCGTACTGAGTCCCAGGAAAGCGGCAACACATTCCAAAACTTCCTTATTCTTGACCATTGTCACACTTTCGCCGCCCTCGTGAGAAAAACCACCGCTTTCTTCAGCCCCAGTCGTAGTGCTTTGACCGGTCACGAATTCAAGCTGACCAATGTGAAGAATAGTAGCTAGGACCTGGCAGATTTCTGCAATTTCGCTACGAGGAAATTCCAATTTTCGCAAAGCTGTCTTGAAATGCTGGAAACCTTCGGCGTCGTTGACACCAACCTTTAACTGAGTGGGATGACCAAGATAACGCCATCGCTTCTGATTGCCCGGGCCAGCATGTATGCCAGACGACTCGAGTCCCAAATGAGCTTTTTCGGCTGCGCTTGTCCCTGCCAGTAGATAATATAACACATGAAGACTGCGCTCACCTGTGGGCACAGAGGTGATGCGGTTCCTTTCTAAGCGATGATCGAGGATTTTACCACCAATCAACAAGGGGTTATTTGATGACGAATCGTATTGGAGTTCAAAGAACAATCCCGCTTTTGACGCTGTCGGTGTGGTCACGGATTTAGTAGTAGTGAGAGTATCGAAAACGAAGGCTGCTAATGACAATTTGGTCGACAAGGGGGTTGCAGAGAACGAAAGAAGGGCCGACAAGAGGTGAGATCGCACTGTCGTTTTGCCAGAACCAGTTTCACCCCTATCACAAGACACTGTCAGATATGAAACTATAGGCGAATATAGGATACTCTCGGCAGAAGCTTCGTCTTGAGAGACTTACAGAAATACGACCGCTTGGTTTTCACCTCGGGCTCCTAGTCGGGTAAAAGCCCGTTTAGCCAGATCCTCAGCCTCGCCCATAGCGCTGCCTTCTTTTCCGCCATCGGGGCCTTTGGTCGAGGAAGTATAGGTATTCAAGCAAATCAAAGCCTGCGAGGAGAGACGAGCCGTGGGTAAGGAGACATGGAACCTGTATCAGAACCATCGCATTAATTATGATGCTCATTGCCCAGTCATTGAATAGACTTACCTGCTCGCTAAATGGGCCGTCAGGTGTGTATCAGACTGTAAATGCGAAGGTAGTGATGGTAGGGATGACTGTGCATGGGAGGGCGTGCTCCCAGGGAACGAATTGAGGGCCATGATGGCTGGCCCGTCGACTGCTTGTTCAAATGGAATTCGATTTCGGTAGTGAGGGAATTTGCCTTAGATTATCCACTCCAAGATAGTACAAAAGAGTCGGCTTCGATGAAAATGCCACCCCTGGATCGGTTACGAGGTTTGTCGATTTTCCTTAGGAAGCGAGAGACAAGGAGCACATTGTTGAAATCGTTTGATTTTCGGGCCACACGAATATGCTCGAAAGCTTTCAAAATCAAAGTGGTTTTCGAAAGAAGCTGTCGTAAGTGGAACGAAAGAAAAGTCGTGCTGTCGAATAAAATTAAATAATCCGTAGATGAAGACACCAAACACACCACAGCGAGAGTCTGATGCGAGGAAATGACCCAAAGCACGCGGTCAAAACAAGAAGAAAGAATATGAAGCGAAAACAATGCTTCGTAACGAGTGTGTGAAGGTCAAACGGAGAATGCAGAGAGTTTGAGAGGTGTTGAGACGGACAGACAGACAGACAGACAGACAGATCGACCGCTCGATCTGGATGGGAGGAAAGTAGTCAGGGCGTCACTTTCTGTTCTCCGTTTGGTATGGTATCAACAGCACAGTACAGTACAATACAGTACATTTCGTACGCGGCGACTCATTACATAGTACAATAAGCATAATTTACAATGCTACGTACGGAGTATGGAGTATCGTATGATTTTGTGCCATTCTACAGGAGGGGCAGGTGTATCATACGTACTGTGTATTGTAGCGTGAGCGACAAGATCTGGCTCTTTCTCCTTTTTTGTTGACAGCTATCTGTATCGAGTAATAATACCCTGTATGGATCAAGGTATTCATCCATACGGCGCTACGGTGGTTGATCGGGTTGCCCACACAGTGACTCAGTGAGTGACACCCGTCCAATCCCGAGCTTTCAGCTACTCCCGTTCCAGCTAGCATTGTCTAAGACATACCAGCGCTTCGGTTTATAAATAGCCACTTAGCCACGCTGGGAATATCTTAGCAACTGTCTCTAAAAAAATTCTGACGTATTCTGTCAGCTCCAAATGTACATGTGTCAGGCGACAATAGTATTCTGTAAATCAGAAACCCCATGATAGATTTTCTTGCTTGCTGTAGACCGTCTCCTCGCTTGGTAGTTATTACATAGTATGTACTATGTAGACAACCATGGTAGTGTCTGATGCAGCCAATCAGAGCGCTCCGTTGCGGGCTATCCTGATTATTTAATATTTATTTATACTTTCCCCCTTTGGAATGTGGTAAACAACAACACCCGTCCTCGTCAACAATCCAGTGTGTATTCTGCGTGGTTCCTTTTGCATGAGTGAAGTCATAGTCTCTTCTGGATAGTTACTATGTATACTATGTATATATCTCTTTTCAAGATCTTCTGGCGTCTTCTACCCTTCCCCTCCCTCTAATCACAGCGACTTGCCAAGTTGCGTGAAACACCGGCAGAAACATCTAGACTTTTGGCTGGGCCCGGTGGAGATGGGCCGAAAGCTAATCGACGAGCCTCGCCAACCAGCCACTTAGAATCCGTGATTTGGCTCTCAGTCTCCGTCGGCTAGTTACACTAGAATCTCATGAAAAAAAAGTCTTAAGTCCGTCAGTACTCCGTACAGTATGGTCAACGGTCTTGATCGAGGTTGTGTGTTCGTCATGAGGAAGTTTTTGGCAGTAGTCAGGCTTCCCAGAAGATCGTAGATCGTTATCTGTCTGAGGCATAAGATAATCATGTAACTACTCAAGCTTATGCTTTGTTAATACTTAATAGTAAGCAGCTGTGGTATGTCGTCCTTGTTTCGGAAATAGACCCGCTTAACCTTACGCCACGGTACAATACGGAAACAGCCGTTGCATTGTATCATACAAAACAAGGGGCGACACAGTTTACTCATGGGCTTCCTAAAAACAATCCGCACTGCATCCATCTGTCTCACTTTCATTGCCACAGCCAGCCTGTCGTTACCTTTCTCTAATCGAGGATCAACGGAGTAACCTCTTATTTGTTTTCAATATTTCTTCCTTCGATAATGTGATAGTTACATCTACTCGTCGTTTGGGGGACATCAATCATGAGGTGGTGGAAATATACTATGTATACATTGTAGTGGAAGCGTTTGCCCTAGCATGTGATGAGTTTCAAAGTACGTAGTAGAATCAGTTAGTGTGGTCCACGGTCTGTCTCTTAAGTACATACGTAGTAAAGTCATAAACAAGCTACTACGTAGTACGTATGATACATCTTTTAACCTAGTTAGCCTGTAAATCAGATACAGTGGTGATCCAGGCCAAAGTTAAGTTACTCTCCCGAGCCGTTACGATACATATTACGATACATGTGATTTACAATACACCCAACGGCAACTTGCAAACAGAGGAAAGAGCGAAGAGGCATGTTCGCTCAGGGCATTTCTCTTCCGTGTCTCATTCCAGTCTCAATTCAACCCATCGCTTCTCTTTATTTCTTCGTTTTGTGGAAATCTCGTTATCCTCAATTCGGTGATACCTTTTAATCTTTCGGCATATCACCATCGACATTCGCTAGAAACGAGATCGGTCTATTCTTTCGCTACCAAAACACAACAGGGGGACGTTCCATCGACTCGAGTGCTTCCCTTTCGATTAACCATCTTTGACTGCTTCTTCACTTGCCTCTTCCTTGATTGACTGGATCAAATATCCTTTCTGGTTCATTAAAAGAAATTATCAGAACGACGACTGCACTCGCTCGTCGTTAGACTGGCTCATGTTTTAAGAAACAGTAGCACGTTACTTGCTTCTTCCGGCGGTTTTCAACAGCAACAACCACAATCATGTCGAACCGTTTCTCGATCTTTTCGACTACTTCGAATCCTGGTCTTCCGAAGTCGTCTTCTCAAATTTCTACGACCTCCTTGCTCAATTCGCTCCACAACTCATATTCGACCGGTCAACCATATCCGCTTGAGGCTGGGACAAGTCTGGTAGTAAACACATGGCTGACAGTATCCCATTTGAATCCGGACGGCACGCCAGGTGGTGTCGTTGACCCCCAGCTAGGCCAGAGAGCGTGGGAACACGCGCGACGCAGAGCAGAGGACGGTTGTATTGTGCTAAGGTATATTCCCTGAACATGGTGGGTACTCAAGTAGTTGCTAACTCTTTCCGCAGTGCCCTTCATCGATCGTGTCCTACCTTACTTCCATCGTTCCTTTCTGTCTTACCGCTATCGACTCCTGAAATTTTATATGCCTCTCTCAATGCTATCCGCCCATTCGTCACCGCAGTCACCCCTTTCAACCCATCCTACTCTCTGTACTCGTCTTTGGCGGTCTCCTACACATTCACACTTGCTGGCAACGTCACCGGCTTGACACTCGCGTTGTCCAAGTCGGGGCTCAATCTTACAAGGGGCTTGCTAGACGTACCCGCCGAGCCCGGCTATCGTGCCTTTGACGTCTTTTATTATCTGATAAATGCCGAGTCCAGCCAGGCGGAGAAAGAGTATCTCGATCTGAAAGAGCCTTCGACCTATTCAATCTTGAACAAATCTGGAACATACGATCCCCCTTCATTTTTACCGACTGCAGACGATGCTGCCGCCGCCGAAGACTTCCGTTCTGCTCTCAAGGCGATCGGAATAAAAGGTGCCGCACAGAGAGGCCTCTTGTCAATCTTGGCCGGTATTCTCAAGTTAGGAAACACCCTGGGGTTTTTGGTAGACGAAGAAGATCTCGAGCAAGTTTGTGAAGAAGCGGCCGAACTTCTAGGTGTAGATCCCGAAGCCTTGCTTCACGGCTGTTCTACCGATGACCGCACGGTTCTCGTGACTGGCATCTATGAGGCCTTGGTCGACTGGGTTATCTCTAAGGCTAATGAGGCGATTGCTACACAACTCAAGGCTGATCAGGAAAATGAATCTAGCGACGGCTCCGGCGCTCCATGGCATACCGAAGATGCTTCAGATACTGTTACTATCACTGTTGTTGATATTCCAAGCCCTCCCCTTGGCAAGGCTGCCGCTCTTCAAGGTATCTTCAATGACGAACAGGGTATCAATGCTGAAATGAAGGAGGATGGCGTGGAGATCGTTAGTCCCGGTCAATCAGTCATAAATGAGATGCACAGCGCTGTTACCGAAGTCGAGGCTGATCTCGGGATAACCGAGAGCGTTGCCTTCCGTGAGCGTGAACATTTCAATGACAAGAGACAGGGTGTGCTAGAAAAAATTGGAGTTGAGGTGGAGATTGGTGGGTTTCTCAGGGACATCTTATTTCCTGACCCGAACGAAGGTATAACCCTTGGAAAGCGTGGTCGTTTTGATCTCGCAGCAACTTTGGGTAGCAGCAGAGTGTGGTATCATCTTGCCGTTCATCCTACGGATGATACACCTGAGACTTTTGCAACATCACCTAGCACATCTCCATGGTCCGCTGGAGCAGTTTCCCGTCAACTGCGAGACTGGCGATTACCTGAATGGGCCAACAGACGACATAAACATCTTGACTTCACCGCCGACTTTGACGTAGACGAATTTGTGACCCGATATGCGCCTCTGGGTTGCAAGGAGGGCAAGGACGGCGTCGAGAGCTGGATACTCGAGAGAGGTTGGAGCAATGGAGACGTAGTTGTTGGGAAGGAACGAATCTGGATGCGTGAAGGCGCTTGGTGGGAGGCCGAGTCAATGCTCGATCTCAAACCTCCCGAGATGCCGATTAACCCTTTCGAGAGCGGTTATTCTGCGACACCTCCGAACCCCAACGGATCAGGCTTTTTCCCAGTGATGCCCATCGCGGATAACGGCAGCTTCATAGCCAGCCGTGACAATCTCCTCAACGCCACTAGGCAAAGTACATTGTCTCCAGGCATCGCTCGTTCAATTGCCCCAACCAATAACCAGACTCTACGCTCCATGGGTGGTGGTGACTATGGACTGGGATCAAAGGGCGATGATTACAAAGGTGACGATGCTTATTACGAGGCTGAGCTGAATCGTCTCGCCGTCGATGACCCCGAATTTGGTCAGCGGAAACATATTGAAAAGAAGAAAATCACTCTAGGCCGACGTCTTTGGACCGCATTAGTTTGGTCATTGACGTTCTGGATTCCTTCATTCGCTCTACGGTACATTGGGCGCATGAAGAGACCGGATATTCGTATGGCATGGCGAGAGAAAGTCGTACTCGTGGCCCTCATTCTTTTCTTCAATGCAGTCATGGTTTTCTGGATTATCGAATTTGGACCTCTCCTCTGTCCCAACAAGAACAAAGTTTGGAACGAAAAAGAATTGAGCTATAATCAGGGTGATAATGATTTCTATGTCGGTGTTCGCGGCACGGTCTACGATATCAGCAAATTTTGGCGGACACAGCATAGTGATACTAGCATCACGACCAGTTCAACAAATATGCAATGGGCCGCTGGACAGATCTTGGATCCTTATTTCCCAGTTCCCTTGACTCAAGGCTGCGCAGCATTTGTATCGGACACTTCTGTCGCTCTTCGAAACAACAACACCAATGCCACCCCTGAGTCAAATGCAATACACACCAGCGGACCGACATCACCATATATCAACTCTGCACTGCACAACATCACATGGTATGCCGATAGATTTCTTCCATTTATGGCCCAGTTCTACAAGGGAGATATTGTATGGACAAGAGATATGATTACCGACCAGGCAAACAATGACGCAAGATACTGGGTGATCATCAATGATGGTGTGTATGATTTGACCGACTACTTTTATACCTACAATCTGTTGGACGATAGCAAGTACGATTTCTTGCCTAGTGCCGTATCCACTTTGATCAAACAAAACGTTGGTCAAGATATTTCCGACAAGTGGCAGAACTCAGTTCAGTTTCAAAATGCTCTTACTTGTATGAAGAATGTTTTCTATGTCGGGAAAGTGGATTTCAGACAGTCTGCAAGATGTACAGTCAACAACTGGATTCTGCTTGCCTTCACGATCGTGGTTTGCTCCGTTATTCTAGTGAAGTTCTTGGCTGCACTTCAGTTCGGCTCGAAGCCTCGTCCAGCCCCTCAAGACAAATTTGTCATCTGTCAGGTTCCAGCGTATACAGAAGGCGAAGATGCACTTCGAAAAGGTCTGGACTCGCTCACAGCTCTTCAGTACGATAACAAGAGGAAACTCATCTGCGTTGTCTGTGACGGAATGATTGTCGGAGGTGGAAATGATAGGCCAACTCCAAAGATCGTGCTTGACATCCTCGGCGTTGACCCGAAGGTCGATCCACCAGCTTTGCCATTCAGATCCGTTGGCCAAGGCAGCGACCAATTGAACTACGGTAAAGTATATTCCGGTTTGTATGAGTTCGAAGGCAATGTCGTTCCATACATCGTTATTGTCAAAGTTGGAAAGGAATCAGAGCAATCGAAGTCCAAGCCAGGAAATCGTGGAAAGCGTGACTCTCAAGTTCTTTTGCTCAGCTTCCTTAACCGTGTGCACCATCGGGCACCGATGTCGCCGCTGGAACTTGAAATCTTCCACCAGATCAACAACGTGATTGGTGTCGACCCTGAGCTCTATGAGTTCCTTTTCATGGTTGACGCTGATACTAGTGTCAAAGAGGATTCACTCAACCGACTAGTGGCTGCCTGCGCCAACGACGCCAGAATTGCGGGTATTTGTGGTGAAACTAGTCTACAAAATGAGGAACGAAGTTGGTGGACGATGATTCAGGTTTACGAATACTATATTTCCCATCATCTCTCCAAAGCTTTTGAATCCTTATTCGGCAGTGTCACTTGTCTTCCTGGATGGTGAGTTATATTCTATTGATGATGATGCTTACGAGTTAATGCTAAGTTATATGATTGCAGTTTCTGCATGTACCGCCTTAGAACGGCTGATAAAGGACGGCCATTGATCATCTCCGATAAAGTCATCAAGGAATATTCTGATGGTGATCTTGACACCTTGCACAAGAAGAATCTTCTAGCCCTGGGAGAGGATAGATTCCTTACGACGCTCATGGCAAAACATTTTCCTACCATGTCCTACAAGTTTATTGCCGACGCCTATGCCAGCACTGCTGCTCCCGAAACATGGAGTGTCCTTTTGTCCCAGAGACGTCGCTGGATCAACTCCACTATACACAATTTGGTAGAGTTGGCTGCCCTCAAGGATCTGTGCGGTTTCTGCTGTTTCAGCATGCGTTTCATCGTCTTGATCGATCTATTGGGTACAATTATCCTTCCTGCCACTTGTGCGTATCTGATCTACCTCATCTATCTGGTTGCCAGCCATAAAGGCGGCTTTGGTATCATCTCTATCGTCTTGTTAGCTGCTGTTTACGGCCTTCAGGCTGTCCTTTTCATTCTGAAACGTCAGTGGCAGCATATTGGATGGATGATCATATACCTGTGTGCTTTCCCAATCTACTCTGTTATATTGCCTCTCTACTCGTTTTGGAAACAGGATGATTTCACATGGGGAAACACGCGTGTTGTCATTGGAGAAAAGGGCGATCAACGTGTTGTGGCTGTGGAAGATGAACCATTCGATCCTAGAAGCATTCCTCTCCAACGATGGGATGATTACGCCCTGGCCAACAACTTACCTGGTCGACGAGGCAACGCCGAATACAGCGAGGAGAAACAGCCCATGCATTACACTGATGAAGCCGCCATGGAGATGGACGATTTCCGCTCGACATATTCGTCTGTAAAGCCGGCATCCACTATCTTGACAGGATTTCCTGGTGGCCGTGGCCCGTACATGCCTCCTCAGTCGCCTGCTCCGTTTGGCGGTAACAACAATCGCAACTCGCGCATGTCCTCTTTCACCCGCTATACTGACGCCCCTCAACTTGGAGGCCACGCCCAGCGTCATATGTCTATGGGTAACATGAGCAGTTACCAGGACAACCCGATGAATGCAAGCAGACTAAGCATGCCCATGATGCAAAGCTCCGACAATCTTTTGGGTGTACCAGGTCGACAGCGAAGCCCTCTAGGCGGCGGTTACGGCTCTCGGCCTGTAAGCACCGTGATGGATTTCCGAACCGGACCCGGCCATGGGCCTGATGATCATACAATCGTGGAGGCTATCCGCCAGGTGCTGGGTGAGGTTGATCTCGACAATGTCACTAAGAAGCAAGGTACGAGAATTCCTTTTTGGAAATATAGATAACATACTAATCCGTTGAACTACAGTGAGAGCTCTTGTCGAACAACGACTCCAGACTGAATTGACTGGCGAACGCCGCACTTTTGTTGATTCTCAGATTGACCAAGAACTTGCCAACATGTGATGTGGATCTGCGCCTCGATTCTTTCGTCATTTAATCTTCGTCCCATTGTTTTATAGGAATTTCTTAGCGGGTTGATATTGAGGTTGGGAGCAAAAACACGGCGTTGATCTGTCTATTTGCTATTCTACATACTATATGGGCCACCTTGTATGTATCTAATCATGGCTTGCTGGTGCCTTATCCAAGCATCTCTTCATTGTCCTGATGTGTTTCTCATTTATTTGGGCGTTTGATGTATGAATCGTCGATACATGTATCATGGCTACATTTCCATTGCATAGAGGGTTAGAAAAATATTCGACCTTACAAAAATGTGCTCCTAGTCACAAGACATGATATGTAGTTGGTATTGTTGATCTTATCAGCAAATGATAAGCTAGAGATCTCAAAGAGCGGGGAAGATTAAGCTTAACTTTGCTATCCACTCCAATGTTTATACAAGAACATCCTCAGTCTATAGCCATATCGTAAAGTGACAACCCGTTTGTCTCATCCAGAACGATGTCCGCTCAAGAATCTGGAAAAGAGAGATCCGTAGAGTCTCCCCGGGCACATACATCAACATCTACAAGCTCACCACCACCAGTCTCAACTTCAACAACAACACCAACAACAACAACCCATCAACCATCCTCTTCATCTTTCCCCCCACCATCGACAAACCAGCCCCAAGACCCAGAAGCAGTCCGCCGCACCCTCGAAGCCCGCACCGCATTCACCGCTTCCCTACACTCCGTCGGCCAAACGGTCTCAGCCGACCTCCTCGCCCGGGCCAACGATCTACACGAAAACGCAGCCGCGATCCAGAAACAAGAGAACGAGCTGGCGAGACATACGGCGGAGCTGTCGAGGCAGAATGATCAGTGGGACAAAGTGGTGGATGGCGCGCGGCGGGGACTGAAGGAAATTGGCGACGTGCAGAATTGGGCGGAGATGATTGAGCGGGATTTATTGGTTGTTGAGGAGGTGTTGAGGCAGGTTGAGGGGCATACTTTTGATGGTGAAGAGGTAGAAGGGGATGAGGAGCACCGTGAGAATCGTTTGCGTGACGAAGGGGAGGAAGAGGATGGAAGTTTGACGGAGAGGGAGGATGAGAATAGGAAGAAGGTTGCGCAGGAGCCGGTTGATATTCTGGATGATGTCTCGTCCTCGGCGTCTGGTATTACTGGTACGTCGGCTACCTCGGACACGATGTCTGAATCTTCTGGGAAGAGTAGCCCGCCGGACCAGGACGGTGGACAGCAGCAGATAAAGGCCGGTGGTGATGGCGGTAAGAATAATGCAGGTGGATGGTGGAGATGGTGGTGGTGAACTTATTGATTGAACCTGAAATGAACGAAATTTGATGTCTTATGATTTATGACAGTGATGACATGTTATGCATTTTGTCTAGGTAGTGATGTTTCTAATCCAAGATTGCCAATCATCTATGACTTTTTTGTTTATCAATCTGCATTTTCCTCTCCCTCAGACCCCTCTTCTTCTTCTTCTTGATTTTGCAAATCACAAAATCTCTGCCAAGGACTTCTTGAATCTTCCATGTCTATATACCATTCGTTGCCCAATCTGTATTCATCATATTCGTCCCAAGACCCCAAACTCATCAAATGCCGCATCGTCGGCCGTCCATGAGGACAGTTCCAAGGCTTATCAATCGTGCCCATGTTCCGTACCGCCTTTTCCATTTGTCTAACGGTCAATGTCTTGCCAATCATGATACTCGATCGACAGGCACGCATAGCAAACATCTTTCGTACCTTGCTAGGTCGAGGGACGTATGTCGACGTGTTCTTAGAGGCGCCAGTCGGAGCTTCGGAAAGCAGGACGATGAGTTCTTCGAGATCGCGAATGTCAAACACGACTTCTTTGCTTAGTGGCAGTGATACGAGTTTGCATCTTCGACCGATGGGTTCGTCGCCACTGTCGTCGACTTCGATGACGAAGCCGTTCTTCTCGAGAGCTGACTTGTTCTCTCTGATGATTTCTTCCTCGACCGCCGTTAGGTCTAGGGTTTTCGGATGTACGAGACGCTGATTCTGCACAACCGTTTCGGCCTGAAGGCGTTCGAAATTGTATTTCTCGTCCGAGGCATGCTGATCAATGATGAAAAGCTCATCTCCTGTAGGAGCCGTAGGCTCATCCGCTCCATGCGATCGAGTCGCGAGTATAAATCCCAGATTGAACTGTCCCACAATCCGCATTTTGGCAAAGTCGTCTTTTGACACTGTGAGTGAAAGACGCTCTTCACCGGTTGTTTGTTGATTCACAAATAGTTCTTCGTCCTTTTTAATCTCATCAAAACCTTTATATGATCCCAAATGTCTCTGAAGAGTCTCCATTTGAGCTTGAATCTTGGCAAAGGAGCTTTCAAGTGTTCCGACAAGTTGAGCCGTTGAGTGTTTGTTGGTTTGTTGCTCCTTTTCGATGTACTTCCCACGTTTGATGTGGTTTTCGCCATGAGTTGCGCCCCTTTCTTCCGCTTTTCGAATCAAATCTTGAACCTTGGCGTCTTCACTAGCTTTCTTCTCCTTTTCATCCATAGCATCCTCGGTAGACTCAGTAGGGGGGGCATCTTGTGGAATCATTTCAGGTCGTTCGTCGACAGTTTCCTCAGCTGGCTCTGTGTCATCCAGTAGCGCCTCGGATTCCGCTGACGACTGCGTGTCCTCCAAAATCTCCTCGTCACTACTTCTATCGACCCCCTCTTCCTCATCTTCGTCTTCAGTGGCTTGAGTCTGCGTGCCCGGAGCGACAAAAGACCTCAAATTTTGACTGAATATATTCGGCTTAGATGGAGTGTGAATTCGGCGTTTTGACTGTCGTTTGCCCTCGGTGTTGTTTGCAGTAAAAGAATCTCTCTTGCGTAACGCGCCATGGCCGAGAACAGATGTTGTCACTTTATCACCTATAGTGATTGTGGCAACCTCAGCCGGTGGTCGTCTTGGTCGCATACGATCAAAGGCGTTTTGAATAACGCTACTCTGCTTCGGGGGTGATTGGGTCTGCAATGTCAGGATTCGTCTCTCGCCTGATTGGGGGGCCATCTCAGCAGCTCGTGCCCGTATTCTTTTGACTGCCTCGTCGGCATCTTCGCCGGGATCAGATTGTTCAGCGTCCGCAGCTGTATCGACCGTGACTTGACTGTCGGTGACTTCCTGCGTCGTACTTTCAATGTCTGTGCCTTCCGCGGCTTTGTCTTCTTGAAGATGTCGTGGTGTTCCTGAAACTTGCTCAGATATATCTGTTTGCCTTTCTCCGACAGAAGTAGTCTGTTCAGCCGTAGTCATATCCGGAGGCGCTCTCACGGGTGACGATTTCAATCGTTGCTGAATATCAGTTTGCTGCTTATTACTCGTAAATTGAGACTGTGGGACCGTCTGCTCAGCTTCCTGAAACATTTGATCCAAGGCCTCTTTCAACGATTGAATAAGCGCAGCAGAATCATGCAACAGAATAGTGCGCTTATCCGGCGAAACATTCACATCGTATGCATTCGTATCCATCTGAAAATCGGCAAGTACAAACGGTGCCTGGGAGATGTTGTAGGTCTTGTAAACTTCATTGAAAGCCTTCGCGATCTGCGGAATCCCGCATGGCCGTGAGTTGACATAGTACATTTGGCGATCGCGTGTTCCTCTTCCCTCTCCCACCACAGGACGTGAGACATAGCCGCGGACATGGAGTTTGTTCAGATCCCTGTTGAGTCTTTTCCCCGTTGCTGATGGTTCAAACTCGAGCTCTAATTCAAGAGGAATTAACGTCAACAGTGTCTTGGCTCCATAGACATTCGCGATATTGTCCCTAATCGATGCATTCGCTTTAGTCGTCAAAAGCACGAGTTGCCTTTTCTTCGAGTCCGTGTTTTTGACACTGAACCGTACCCCGGTGCTTATACAAGCGTATTCGTTGAGCAGATTGACAACCTTGCCCAGTTCACGCTTGATATTCTTCTCCAACTCTTTTCGGCGCACTGGCAGCCTAGAAAACAGATTTGAGATGGATACCGTGGTGCCCTTTTGTCCAGCAACAATCTGTATTCCCTTGAGTTTCCCAGAATGTTCGAATTCTAGTTTATTGGCCTTTGGCGCTTGGTGCGCCTGAGCGGTGATTATGTGGAAATTGGATACAGCACATAGTGAGGAGAGCGCCTCGCCGCGAAATCCGAAAGTTGTCAGGGACGTGAGGTCGTCGTAGGAGGCGAGTTTCGAGGTATAGTGTTTGAGAGCTGTCAAGAACATAAGCTTGGCTGCGTATTTCAATATGCGATTCTATTCTGCGGTCATACCAATGCTTTCATAATTTTGCGGATCTATGCCACTTCCATTGTCTTGCACCTCGATGGATTCCAGTCCATCATTCTTGAACCGCACCTCTGCACATTAAACCCCGTTAGTCCATTGCTCCAAAGAACATAGAAATCATCATACCGATCGAAGTAGCTCCGGCGTCCAAGCTGTTTTCCACCAGCTCCTTCACCACCGAGCAAAGGTCAACAATGACCTGTCCGGACTGGATTTGATGGACCTATTTTAAATCAGCATCATTTCCACATTCTTTTTAAGAGTAGTAAACTGTACCGAGCGACCCTCGATAGGCTTTATCGTGGCCATCGTCGTCGCATCGTGCGATGTTGTTGCATGAAGTAAATCAATTAATTGACTAACACGCGGTGACGCGGGAAGCCGCGTTCTTATCGGAGATCCTTATCGTTTATTATACTGGTAACTACTCAGTCAGACACAATTTATGAGTTTGGAGAGTATTTTGATAAGCAATCTGAGTATATTCAATGCTAAAATGTGCCTAATATGACAATGTGTATATTTTCCAAGGACAGAAGCAAAACGAAACACATATACCCAAACACCGGCAAGTTCGTGAAATCACTGATAAGCTAATAATCGAATCGATCAGGCATCATCGTCGGAGCTACGAGCGTCCACAAATATATAGCATAGCAGACCCAGGCACTGATAATCTTGACCCAGCTAGCCCAGTAAGTTCGACCTACCGAGGCGAAATTACCCTCGGTTTCTGGATCCAATTGTTGTGTGAGTAGTGTGGCTACCCATGTTGTAGCCAAGAAGAAGATGATGTGGAATAGAGAGTAGTTGTACTGGGTAGCGCCGCGCTCGTCGTCTTTGGTGTCGTACTCGTCATCTTCATCATCGCTCTCATCTAAAGCACTGGCGGGAAGACTACCGCTTTCGACGGCAGCACGGAGGGCTTCGGCCCTCATTTCACGTCGAGTTGAAGGTTGTTGGGTAACAAGACCGTGCTCATTTGCCTCTGTACTAAGCGCAGAGTAATTGTGTCCGCCTTTAGATCCCAAAGCGATGCCCTGTGTAGCAGCGCGAGTGGTAGTATAGGCGATGGTAGCCATTGTGACAATAGCGCCAAGAACAATGCTAGCTGTCCTAGTGCCCCGTGCGCGAAGAAGCGGGTTGCATTGGCGGTCGTCGGGTTCCATGGATACAGCAGACATTGTCAAATATGTGCAGTAAACAGTGACCATGGCAGCCTGCGCCAAACCAGCGCGAGAGTTGTACTCTTGAATTGCAGGCTGAACCGAAACGACAGAAATGATCAAGAAAACTATAAGATTGATGGAAATCGCAGCTTGGTTCATCGAGCATCCGCTCTTGGCGAAGAAGATGTACATCAGTATCGTCATGACGAAAGATGCAAGATACATTCCCATTGTTGAGCCGATCAACAGTCCACGCCAGATACGAGAGTCGCTATCCTCAATTTTCTCCAAGCAAAGCTCAGCCCAGGAGTGCGCAAGGTCGACTAGTAGTATTAGACCGAGAAGGAGGAAGAGCATCGCAGCGATGAAGGCGATGTAATGACCGTAGACGAAGAAGAAGGATTCCGGAATGAAGAATGACATGACGACGAAGCCGATCCAGACAAGAATCTTTGGACCCCAGAAACCATTCTGCAGCATAGCCCTACCATCTTTGGACGACCTCACGCCGAGAAGTAGAAGAGAGAGAAGCAAGTGGAAGAGACCGAGACCGAAGTTGATACGATGGACCGCGACCCAGCCATGACATTCCTTTCCATCGCATCGAATTTTCATATAATCCATTGTAAGGTGTTCTAGCTTTTCGAGTGCCCATGGCGTGAGCATGATCCACGATATAATCGAGTTGATGAGTAGAATAAAGGCGTATGCGATTCTCGTTGCCATACTATACACAAATCCAGATCAGCATCTGATCGAAGCTTGCGCATGCGTGTATACGTACCTGCTCTGAAATTTGCCACATGCACTACATACAGCAGAACATGTCGCTGCACCGCAACAAGAAGCTGCGACAGAGAACATCTAGGACGAGTCAGTGCTGTATCGGGAGCTCAAGCAGAGAGAGGAACGTACAGTGCCGGCGCTGGGCAGAACCAGCATGGGGATAGAAAGAAGCGCACCCATGGTGTCTTCTCAAAGTGCCGTCCGTAGATGGTTATAATCAAAGTTGGTTGGTGTGTGTAGTTTTAAGAGCGTCGTCCTGCTGTTGCCTCTCGCGGCAGCCACGAGCCCATTCCGCCGGCTGCGTCACTGCCCACGTGACTGCTTACGTACACCATCATGAGGCCAGCTTATCAGGAACGAACATCGGAGCAAATCCGTCTCAAACAGCGCAGTGGGTGCATCTGTACGTATAATCTCTAGGTGAAAATGCGCTAATATTGTCTATCTTTTTATTCAACGTTGCTATCTCTTTCTCGTCTTTCGTTGATATCCCTTCTGTCTACGACCCGCCGCGTCGGCCACATCTCCGTCCTTATCGGGCCGCGTATAGAAGTGTCAACAGACTCAACACACTTCGTATGATCGCATAAAGCACACACATCGCATATATCGCAGACGTGTGGACACGGTCGTCTCTTTCCTTCCCTAATGACACCATGGTAGTCGGATCGTTACACACCCAGAGGGTCATAGCAGCCGTTGCTGCAACCCTAATATCGCTCGCAAGTGGGACAAATGTGGGTGTTTCAAAGAGGTGCAATTGGATGCTCGATCTGATACAATACAGTATGCATATTCGGCATGGGCTCCTCAATTCGCTGAGCGGATGGTGCTGTCCTCGAAGCAGATTAACATGATTGTATGTATGATTTGAAACACGATGGAGGAACATATCGGCTAATGATCAAAGGGCATGGCGGGAAACATTGGTTTATATTGCTCTGGATTTTTCACGGGATATCTGACCGACACAAGAGGCCCTGGCCCTGCTCTGTTACTGGGTGCTTTGGCGCTCTTTTGGGGATATTACCCTTTATATCTTGGTAAGCCCTGACATCCTCCGGAAAGATTGAGCTACCGAGAAGGTTGAGCTAACGAGTTCCTAGCATACAAGCATGGACAAGGCTTCCTATCATTTACTTCGTTATGTTTCTTTTCATGGGTGACGGGACTGGGAGGATCTGCTGCAAACTCTGCAGCCATCAAGGCGGGTATGTACTATTCCATCTATATTGTGTGTAGTATTTGTGATTCTGATGGCTCTTCAGCGGCAAGCAACTTTCCCGAAAAAAGCGGCACAGCTACGGCTTTCCCACTGGCTGCGTTCGGGCTCAGTGCTTTTTTCTTTTCGAGCATGGCAGCTATTTTCTACCACGGCCAAGTTCAGCCATTTCTTCTGATGCTAGCCGTGGGAACGTCGCTGATGGTGCTGGTTTTCGGAGCGTTCCTCCAAATCCTTCCCCCGGACCAGCCCTACACGGCTGTACCAGAACGTGATGACGATGCCCGTCATCAGTTCACATATGAGCGACCTGAAGAAACAGGTAGGCAAAGAACAAATTCCGCATCCTCCTCACTTCTACCTTCTTCTTCTTCATCATCAGCACAGCCCCATCTGTCCGACGCGGCCGACGCTGCACAGTCCAATTCCAGTGGTGCAGCCAAGCCGGAGCTTGAAGAGAGAAGAAATTCCGAAGCCTCCTCTCTACTTTCCAAGCCAGAATCCCTACCAGATTCCCCGAATAATGACGGACGTGGCATACGGTCGCATCAAAGTGGTGAAGATGACGAAGACGGCTCACACTATTCAGATATCCGAGGATTGGCTCTTTTCAGAAAACGCGAGTTTTGGCAGCAATTCACTCTGATGGCGCTGTTGTCGGGTATTGGATTGATGACTATCAAGTAAGTTGAGGATACTATGAAGTTACAGCAGCAGCTAACATTTCTAGTAACATTGGCAATGATGTAAATAAAACCTCTGAAAGTGTCGGGTAGTGAATACTAATCTGACTTTGAACAGACCAAAGCGCTATGGAGGTATTACGACGACAGCGCAGACTCCAATTTCATTCAGCACCGTCAAGTGATGCATGTCTCGATTCTGTCATTCTGCAGCTTCCTCGGCAGATTACTGAGTGGTAAGATCACCTCCCGGGACTCTTCTGATGCCTACTAACAAACTTCAAAAAGGCGTCGGCTCCGACTTTCTAGTCCATAAACTCTACATGTCCCGATTCTGGTGCATCTTCCTCTCCTCCGTCGTCTTCACCTTAACTCAAATCGCCGGCACCTCCATCAACAACCCAAACCACCTCTACCTCCTCTCCTCCTTCACCGGTCTAGCCTACGGCTTCCTCTTCGGCGTCTTCCCCTCAGTCGTAGCGCACACATTCGGCATTCCCGGCCTGAGTCAGAATTGGGGCGTGATCAGTCTGGCGCCTGTCCTCAGCGGAAATATCTTTAATCTCCTTTACGGCACGATTTTTGATCATCATAGTATCGTCGGCCCGCAGGGACAGCGCGATTGTACGGAGGGATTGCAGTGTTATCGGGCTGCGTATTGGGTGACGTTTTTCAGTGGTCTGGGCGGCATGGCGGTCTCGCTGTATTGTATCTGGCAAGAGAGGCAGATTCATGGTCCGCGAGGGCGCAAAGCGGATGGTCATGATCGACTGGCTTGAACAGGATGCTCGTTTGACTGATTTTACCAGTGGTCGGCATTTGGCTCAGGCGATTGATTGATTCATGCCCGCATCTAATCCTGATTTGGCCGGCGGCAATCTTCGATCGGATCTGAGGTCGCGAGTCCAGTCCAAGATGCGTGTATGGATAATCAATCGCACGGGCCGGATGCCGACTGCTAGATGCGGTAGAGGTTTTGACGTACCATTTTGATTCGGTTGGGTATAGATTTTCACGGTGTTTCATTTCGGTCGATTTGCTTTCATATACATATGATCATATACATTTCATAGCATGCATCAAGGCTTACTTCATGGACATGATAGCATTGCACTACATAGCATAAGCGACGATCTACCATCCAGGACCGGAGCGACGAGACGAATCACATTGCAAAACTTTTCTGTTTTATCAGCCCTGGCGATAAGAGATTATCCATCGACAACGACGGGGAGCCAGCAAAAGGGCTTGAACGTAGGTCATAAAAAAGCATGGCAGGGCACCAAAAACAAACCTCACCCGGCCAGTCATGATTAAAACAATATATAATCCAAGTCCGCGATAGAAGCGTAGATCAAAAAGAAAAGTCAAATCAACAAGTGAACGTAAAGAGAAGAGATGCAGTTCCCATCGCTGACCCCTAACCGCCCGTACCGATCTATATTCATAATAACAGTAGTAGTAAAAAGGACATAGCCAATACACACAAGAAACTGTTTAAAAAGTGTGAGATATTAGAAGCGAATTGCCTCGAAGTGTTGAAAATGGAAATAAAAGATGATGTAAGCTTTTCTCTCCCCGTCTCATATTCGCACATGTTCGTTTCCTTGTCTTCTGTTTCCCGCAAGGGGATTCTCCGTTTTCCCCTTTCGCTCGCCCAATGGGCACTTCACTTGAGCAGAAAGAAAGTGCGGTGTCGTTCGAGGATTCGCGAAAGTCGATAAGAAAGATCAACAAAAGTAGAAGATTATGAAATAACAGTAGCAGGATTCCTTCTTTTCTCAGTGTTCGCTGCTAGAGCGAAACTCATAATGGGGTATCAAAGATATAAAAGAAACTTCAAAAGGAGTAAGACGCAAGGTTTCTTGGTGCAAATCTCGTACAAGCGAAGCGAATAGTGATTGCCTTATGTAGTTTTGGGAGACTTGGCGGCGTTTACTGCCTCATAGTCCACTACATCCGATAGGCGAATCTTCTTCATGGCTGGTTCGTTTGAACCATTGCCTTGGAATGGACCGGAGCCGGAGTGGTCTGAGAGCTGTTGCTCTAATTCACTAACACGGCGTTTCAAGTCCTCTTCGCGACGTTGAATGTCTTCCAGCGACCGACGTAGTCTCGCCTCTGAATCACGCGCAATCATCTCGGAGCGACGTGCGGTAGCGTCGCTCTGTTCAAGCTCCGCGACGCGACCACGGAAGAGCTCATTGATCACCTCGAGCTCACTCACGCGAGTCTTGAGGGATGTGTTTGCGGCGAGTAACCCTTCATATGTTTGCGGTACTTCAAGATGTCGATCCACCGCCATGGAAGATGTGGATCCAGGAGACGGTTGACGAAGCTGCAATGCCGGCAGCGTGTTGGCCGGATTGAAGCTCGAGTCGCCGAGGGTAACGCTATCAAACATGTGCTGCGGAGCGATATTAGAGTTATGATGAAGTGATGACATTCCCGGTGTATCTGTTCGAGATACAGGCGAGTTCGAGCGATCCGAAGGCCCCGGAGACATTTTTCGCGACGCGCGACGATAGCCCTGCCCCAGAGGCGGCGTGCCGGCCTCTGATCTCGTCGACGATAAGCCATTCGCATCCAATCCACCTCCAGACTGTAATGCGACGCGCGTTAGTCAAGTCGCAAAGACAATTTGGCGGGCCAATCGACCCTTATCAGTTGGACGAAAATTCTTCGCGATGTGACGTACCTTGCGTTTCGGGGCCTGCCCAGCAGTTTTCACCCGATTGCGACTTTTAATAACATCGGTCTTGAGACTGATCGGCCGTGGGCGACCGTGTAGTTTCAGAAAGAGGCCGCATGCGTTGCAGAGAACGGAGCCCAGCTCATCTCGGCGCCAGAGGGGGGTGGTTGACGTCCCGCAATTCTGGCACACGGGCTGCAATTGGGGACGTTTTTGGTCAGTAAAGGTCGAGGCCATTTGCGAAAACATGGAAATGGTTTATTTAGCAAAAGAGAGGAACAGTTGGGGTTAGAGAGATGTTGTCGGGGAGGATGTGTGGTGTGTACTGATAAAGTGATCATGGGAGGGCGAGATACAAGATAGAAGATAGAAGATAGAGAGATAGGAAGATAGGAAGATAGGAAGATGCCTAAGGCAAGTGCGCTGGCAGAGAGCGAGAGGGCGCCAGATAAGATCCGACGAGAGAGATTATTATTTGACTGACGGTCGGGAGCGATAAGGGAAAAAGAAAAAAAAGGGAAAGAAAGGACGAGGAAAACCGGGCAGCCAGCGCCAAGCCTGGCCCTCAGCTGATAACAGAAAAGAAGAAGAAGAAGAATAAAAAATAAAAAAAAAGGGAATGCAGCACGAACAACCCCCACGCGTCAAATATGCAGAAACAATTCATGAAGAAAGGGAAAAAATAATAAAAAAAAAAAAAAATAAAATAAAAAAGGACTTACCGGAGTGTTGCCCTGGCCTCCGGTGGTAGCGGCTGGCGAAGACGTGGCGTACGACATGCTCAGACTGACAACATGGTGGTTACTATGATGATGCTGCTGCTGAGGAAGAAGATGGTGATTGATGGAGGATCTGCAGCGATAGGGAGAAGGAGAAAGACAGACGGATAAGATTAGTGAGAGAGATTAATTGGACGGTGCCCCGTGTGGATGCCTGGGAAATTAGGCACACTAACACTGACACTGACGCCGACACCGACACCGACACGGACACCAGCACCAGGGCAGGGACGGATAGAATGGATGGATACTATTGGATAGTATACCAAGGGAATTCAAAAGAGGGAAGTCGCTGCATTCCTGGCCGAGGATTTCTCACATACCTGAGATCTGAGGTCGGCGCAATTGCAACCGACGCCAATGCGGACAACCCAGGCAGCGATGTGGTGCGTGAATTGCTGCGAGGCAGACCGAGATTCTCCTGTCTCGAGTCGAGCGGTGGTAACGTAGTCGACGGCGGCGTGGAGTCCGGATTTCCAAACGAGTGAGCCAACTCAGACGCAGAGGGCAGCTGAGGAGTCTCGCGGCCGTCTACGGGCAAAGACGTGCTGTAGCTGGCAAGATCGCGGGACGAGGAATCCGGTGATGCTGGGGAGCGAAGCGCCGGGTCGATGGGCGATGCCCTGAAGAGTATGGGAGCCACTGTGGAAGCCGTTTTGGACGCGCTGTCGAGACCTCGAAGGCCCCGTAAGGTTTCACGGAGGGCGGACTGTCGTCAAGTAATGAAGCAGACCCGGCGAAGGTCTACTGGTCGATTGTTCGGGGAGGAATGAACGGCAGGAACGTGTGGCAGGTAGGACCGAGAATAATTATTTCCAGAGACCCGAAAAAGCAGAATCGGAGAGAAGGGTTGAAGACTCGGCCAAAGTAACAAAAATCTAAATGTCTGGTTCGTGGTTCGTCACGAATGAAGTCGTCGGATAACGAGAGAACCGTGGGACACAAGGAGTGACGATAAGTAAATTGGGTCGAAATTCGACGAGATAGAGAACGAATGGCGATGGCCTGTTGGGACTATGTCATTAACGAAAGACTGCTATGTGTTTGAAAAGAGTGACTGGATAAAAGTTATCCAAGGCTGATAATGGTCGTGATGTGTAGAATGGACGGTGTATCCTTTTGCATGCGAACGAGGAAGAAGGAGAAAAACATTACGGAGTCGTATTATTTCAGGGCGCTGCGCTGTATCGGCCATACGTTACAGACAGCAGCCCACCAATGAAACAGCACCATCCCGCGACGGAAAGGCGGATATGCCGGCATGCAGGAGGCGGTATTACTAGTCGATACGCGGTATCCGATAAGATTGCTCCTTTTTATGGTTATCGATCGATAGTTTTAGTTAGGTAGTAAAGTTAGTGAGAACGGAGCTTGTTAGCACGAGGTACTCCGTACATCTAGTTAGTTACAATCTAGCACTATGTAGGCAGACCTCTTTTTCGTTTCTTTTCATCCTAAACGAGCTTTCAACTGTCAGTCAAAGTATAGCTATTGTTAAAATCCTCTGCTTAATAACAGAACTCTCTACATAGTAACTAATCGGGAGAACGTACGGAATACCATCAGCATGACCGCGTAATTTAAATGTCCGCGCCCGCGGATCTCTGATTGGCAGCGCGCCCCTAGCCGCTTGACGTTCGACTTCGCAAGGGGGCCGCTACCTCGAGTCTCTAGCGATGACCTCCTTTCATTCAACGTTTTCGCTCTCCATCTGTTTGTCGTTGATGTTGACGAGACTGACTTTTTATACACTATCAATTTAATATTTGCATTCCGCATTTTATGTTTTCATATCGTTCACTCATTCGATTTTTCTGCGGTATTGATTTCTCGTTCCCGTCTTCCTTACGACCACATTTCCTCATACCTCATTTCTAATCCTGAATACTTCGCCTTCCACTCATTTCGCAACCCACCACCATGCCAAAGCGCCCAGCCACGTCGGGTTATGCCCGTCTTGCCCAGGCTGAAGAAGACGACAGAGACTACTACGATGAATCCGAAGAAGAACGCGATCCATACAGCGGTCGTCCACCGCGGACGATATCCTCGCCCACCCAATTTGCACCCATCAGCTCGCGCGCCCAGATACAACTGTCCGGCACGTCGACTCCACCGGAATATCGACGACGAAACAGCGGCCATGTACGACGTCGAAAACGCAGCAACTCGTCCGGAGTAGACATCAAGGCGATCAACGCTCGGCTGGAAAGATGGGCAGAAGAAATAGCCTCCCGCTTCAAGATCAGCAGGGGGCCCGGCAAGTCCGCGCAAGATGAGAAGCTAGAAATCCATCATACCGTTTTCCGACCTCCAAACGGCGTTACACCTTACACGGCTGAGGAGCTGGACACAGAAGAGTACGAAGCTGAACAGAAGCAGAACCGCGCCGAGTTCGAGGTTATTGTCGACAGTGTTCGCACAGCAATTGAGCTCGGTGTCCACCCCAAGCTGATCACACAAGGAAGTTCCGGCAGTTATTTCGCGCGTAATGCTGAAGGGAAAGTGGTCGGTGTATTTAAGCCCAAGGACGAAGAACCCTATGCTTCGAGAAATCCAAAGTGGACAAAGTGGTTGCACAGAAACCTTTTTCCTTGCTGCTTTGGTCGGGCCTGCCTAATTCCTAATCTATCATACGTTTCTGAAGCCGCTGCATCTGTCTTGGATGCACGGTTGCGCACCCATATCGTTCCATATACAGACGTCGTTTGGCTATCTTCAAAATCTTTTCATTACGATTTCTGGGAGCGAAGAAAGGCTTGGAGTGGTCGCAAGCCTCTACCGCCAAAGCCTGGAAGTTTTCAAGTATTTTTGAAGGGGTACAAGGACGCTACTTTGTTCTTGCGAGAGCATCCTTGGCCTGACCAGAACAATACGGGATTCAACACTGACGATGCCCCTAAACGAAAGAAACGACCTTGGAATGAAGCGTGCCGTCCATCTGGTATACATTCCGACGACGAAGATGAAGACTACGACGAACGACGTGCACGTATCCCGTCGCCTCCAAACGCCGAACAGGAAGAACGATTTTACTGGAGTGAAAACCTTAAACAAAATTTCAGGGAGGAGTTGGAGAAATTGGTCATTTTAGATTACATTATGCGGAACACTGACCGTGGATTGGACAATTGGATGATCAGAGTGGATTGGAAGTCGGAAGAAGTTTCTATCGTCGCCGAGCCTCCAAAGCCCAATGGTACCACTCAAAATGATGATTCCGATCCCGCCTTGCCTGCTCGTACTGTGCCTTTGGATCGACAGAACTCGAGCCAAAGTGTGCCGTTGCCTTATCGACGACATGAAGCTATGGTTGCATCAAGCCGAGCCGGCACGCCTTCTCACGCCTCCGAAAAACAAGCCACCATTAAAGTCGGTGCTATTGATAATAGTTTGTCATGGCCATGGAAACATCCTGATGCTGTAAGTTTTCTGCTTTTAGTCTAACTTGTTCTCACTAACATGTCACAGTGGCGCAGTTTTCCCTTTGGCTGGCTTTTCCTGCCCGTTTCGCTCATCGGACAACCGTTTTCACAAAAGACACGCGACCACTTTCTTCCACTTCTCACATCAACCGCTTGGTGGAGCGGCACTCAGGCTGCCCTGCGACGAGTTTTTATCGAAGACTCCGATTTCAAAGAAAGCATGTTTGCTCGCCAAATGGCCGTCATGAAAGGGCAGGCTTGGAATGTTGTCGAAACTCTTAAGCAACCTGACCATGGACCCTTGGAACTTACTCGCCGAACCAGAGTATGTGTTTGGGATGATCTCGTAGATATCCCCGTGGCTATTCCCATGAGAGGTCCATCTACCGAAGCCCAGAGACAGCGCATGCGATCTATGCGAGACGAAGATGACCAGGAAATGGACATTAGTGCCGCCATCTCGAACGCTGCAGAACAGGATCGTGATTTGTTAGGCCTCGGTTCGCCAACCAGTGAACTACCCAATCCCAACCGATTTGACTTGGCTCGTGGTCGGAGCTCTGCTGAACTCGGTAGTATCGGAGAGGCATCGGATGATATTGGCTTTGATCGGCACAACGCCGATGAAGGCAGAGATCTAGCAAAGAGCTGGGGTGCTCAACCTAGTCGACCACACAATTACAAGGAGTTTACATCCAATGGACGTGCGGAACGCTCTGCCAGACATGGACGACATGGCTCCTTGACGCAGCGACGAGGCAGCAATGCGTGGTCCTTTGCCGGAGACGATCTTGAAGGTGATCTAGGCTATGCGGCCGCCGAAGAAATGGAAGGCCATGAACGAAAGGTCATTGTCGAACGTCTCGAAGCGGTCAAGAGCAAGAACCCTATCTTCACATGGTGCTAATCTTGCTATTCTTCCTCAAACTTGCATTTCCTCTCTTCTTACCATTTTCTTGCCTCTCGCATCATTTTCGATTTTTACCATTCAGCTGAGCGAGACTTTCTTCTTTATATACTATTTCAACTTAACGACATTACAAATCAGGACGAGGCTTGGTCAATGAGGCCAAGAAGGAAAGGGGACCGGGAAAGACATGACTGTTGTACATATAGACGCTGTTTTAATGGTGGCCGCGCTTTATCAGGTGGGCCAACTTTGCACTGTAACATAATATTGATGACTGGTAGAGACGTTGATTACTACTTGAGAATGAATAGAGTTGTTGCGCTGACTGGCTGACTTTGGTGACCTTGAACAAACACCATGTTACGTTCGACAAATCAAAGAGGGCTTATTTTGGATGTTTTCTATTGGCTATGGACCAAATACCCTGATCTACAGGCATCAAAGATGATGTAGCCTTAGGGTTAGTCGACGAAACCCTATGTCCAGCGATATCGTATCATCTTCAGAGAATACAGACGGTTGTCGGCGTAACATCATTCAACGAATCCAGCCAAATCCCTGTCGTAGTATGAAACGCGCCAGTACGGACAAAGACGTTCTTCTCTTCGTCGACGGCATCCAGAACGAGTCCAATTCCATCAACGAGCAACAGACACCACACTTTGTTAGGTTTGTACTCGGCTTCATCGAGATCAAGTTGCAAATGCCCGGCTGGTAGGTTGTCCCACGCCATCTTGCCGTTGTTGATCCACGGAGATCGTAGAATTACTAAAGGTCGTTTCCCGATGGCGATGTCGTTTCTTTTGTGTACGGCCAGAGCTTGTTCGTACAATTCACCCCATCGCTCAGATTCGTCAGTCTTGTATACCACATCCATCTGAAAGAGCGGAGCAGTGATGTAAATGGCACCATTTCCCTCAAACTCTCCCAATCCACTTCTCCCAGAGCTACTGTCAGCAAGTGGACGCGGAACTTCATCGATCCTAGCTATAACCCTCCTCTTAGTCCCCATCAGCTCCCCCCTTGAGTAATACCTCAGCCCCATACCGGGATGAGCAACCGCTCCATTCAGCGCCGCCCAAGACCACGACGGTGCCCTCTTCTGATGATATTCCGGCCTCGTCATAGAAAGTCTGTAGGTATTCGTCTGCCCCGATGCGCTAATGATCTCTTCGCCTAGAAAGCCACTCGCCTTTCCGCGTCGACATTCCCATAGTAGACCCCACGGTAGATCTACCTGCCACAATCCCGCGATGTATGCCCCCGGCATACGCTCCCTGAACCTGCGCACCAGACCGCCGATAGCAACGAGTCTATCACCCGGTTTCGTAAGGAGGCGAGGCGTATAATGCATATCCAGAATCGAGTACCAGACCTTCAACAAATCCAGGGTTGGGTCCTGATGCCACGCAGACTTTGGTACGCTCGTCCCCTTGTACCATGGTGAAGGGTCCAGAAAGGCATGCGGACTCTTGACGATTGATTTTGAGACCCGTCCATAGTCGTCGCATGTATGTTCCATGCATCGAAACCGGATTCGTTCCTTGGTATAGCTCAAAACGCGTAGCGGGAGGATACTTTCCTCGTAACACCATGCTCTCGCACCCGTGGGACCGTCGGAGTGGAAAAGCACTTTTGTGCGTATGAAGACTTGACTTTTGTCGACGGTTTTGTCGTAAGGGTATGGAAGTTCGGGCACTTCTTCGATCGGGGCTCGGGGACTCAGAAATCCGTCGTGCACGGAGGCGGCGCGACAGGCCTGCACGGTTAAGAAGGAATTACCAAAGGTGAGATGCATGCGTCCGATTTCTTTCATTTTGCTCTCTTTGTCGTCGTCTTGGATGATGCATAGAGCGTCGATCCAGATGTAGCGCACGTTCAGCCAGCGGGCTACTCGGATAGCGTCGCGGTGGGTTTGTGGTAGGTTCGCCTCTGGGATGTCATTCATCAAGGCGGGTTTTGTGGCTTTGGTCAGCATTATTGGTTGCGTTGCTACGCCCCAGACGTAACTCAGGGCGATGTATCGACGGTCCTGCTGCGTTGGGCTTGTCTGGGTTAGACGTATTTTGGACGCGGATGCTTGGTCAGGGCTGCTTTCGCCCAGGTCAATCAGGTAGGTAGGCAGAGAGAGATCGTCCCCTGATACGCTACATTTCGGATGATTATTTGCGCATCTTGACAGCCAGGATTGAACCAGTGAGATGGCCTCATTCGAAGACGGGTCGTTGTCAACGAGTCTTCCCCATACATACTCGGCTGCTGGGTTATCTGTCCAGCGTTAGCAGAGAGTATAGAAAAAAATATAGACAGTCCACTCACCATGACGCGCAAACAAATACAACATAAAACTCTCCGAACCCGAAGTCAACGTAAGCGACTGCAAAGACTCAGTTTCCCTGGGGAACATCAAATTCCCAAACAGCTCGACTGCAGTATTGTCCTCGGCGATTTTTTTAAAGTCGACTCGAAACTGCGGTTTCGAGTCTATGTAAGTGTATATCCAGCGGCAAAAAGGGCAGCGGCATGATTGGAATTCTGCAAAGGTGTCGTGGAGGAGGTAGTAGCTGTTGCTCAGCTCTCGGAGGGAGGGGATCGTTTTGCATGATTGGCACAGTTCGTTGGGCGTTGTGTGGGTATCGTTCATGCTGGCCGTTTGAATGTGATACTTATTTGCTAGATTATCTCATGATAGGTAGGGCTCAAGAATAGTAAGTTTACTTGGTCTTTATGTCACTGAAAGAAATTCATGTATACATACGTCGTAAAAGCGCCATAAGCGCCGGTTGGCTGAGCTCAGACGCTCTATAAATAACAACTAATATAGCATCTCGGTATTTGTCTTGATCGAGAGGGGTACGCGAGTCAGTTGACTTTAGATCTGCCTAAGATATATGAGTAGCCTCACAGCTTATATGATATAGAAAGATCGGTATATATATGTTCGTCTGATGTTTGGAATAGCCACATCAGATCGATAGATAAGGGAGCTCTTAGGGCTAAGTATTGCCACCATGAATTGTAACCTCCAACCATACACATGGTCAAGTCGTTCTTATCGAGCAACATTGAATACGCGAAGAGACAAGACTATAGGTATATCTCGTTATTAATATTTACAACTCTCGTCGTGTTGTCGCAAAGTGACAGTGCGTGAGGATTACAATCAGGCGTGGAAATAGCACTATCTTATCACTCTTGGCGGGCACCGATCTCCAGTGCGTCATGTACCTACCCTACCCTATCCTACCCTACCCTAAGTAAATCTTAACTTCTCAGGGTAACTCTTCGTCGCCTGCCGCAAGTCCCGCATGAACACCTTCCCCATCGCTCCATCGTCTCTACTTCGCCTCACATCCACACGCGGATGTGAGGGTTCTACGAGGCCTCTCAGCAGTTGATTAATCTCCGGAAACTGTCTATATTTCACTTCGCATCTCTTTCGAATGCAAGCTACAGCGTTTGCGCCGCGGCTCGCGTTCTTCGAGGAAATCCTCACTGAGGCCTCAAATGCCTCACCTCTGCCACTTCTATATACTTCATCTTGACTACGATCTGACTTTTCAGCTCTCAAACATTCCTCGGTTACGACTTCACTTCTAATTTTTCTCACCCTTGTCAGCTCCCTCACTCCTTCTTTCTCTTTTCTCTTTCGATCCGCTCCTTCTTTCATCATGGCTTCCCGAGCAGCCATGCTACTGGACCCGAGGTCATATAGAAAGCAAATGGTTTCCAGTGGTGTGTCCCCTTTCTCTTCCTTTCACTTCGCTCAAATACATTGGTCCTCTCCTTCCAACCCTCTCGCGCATACTTGTCTCATCTTCTCTACTCTTGCCACACTCTTGTCTTCTCTTCAATCAACCCCGCGTCCTCGGTGACTCGTACTGACACTCAAAAGGCTCCCAACATAAACCGAAACCAAGCGCCTCTACCTCACCGGCGCACACAACAGACTCAAAGATGGGGAATTCTGTGTTGACCCCGCATGCCCAAACTCCCTCTACGCAGTCCAACTCTGACACTATGTCTGCTCGTCGCATCGACGTTAAAGCGGAGCCGAAGCCAGCTCCGGACATCAAGAACGAGATGCAATTTCAGTTCGTTACTAGCGAGGACATCTCTAGCGAGGAGGAAGGGAGCATCGACCGAAAGCGCAACCGGGAAAGCAAAGACTTGACCAATGAGCACAAGTCTTTGATCGAAGACATATACAACGTTGAGCGTCGCGAAGATCAACCGAAAAAGCGCATCAAGACAGCGGATGCCGAGAACACTGTGGTTAAGAGCAAGTCGCAATTCAACATGTCTGGCAACAGTGGTCTCGGTGAATACATGAAAGAAGGCAGACAACCTTCCGAAACCGCCACCCCAGTTGTGGATCTTACCAGTGGTGCGTATTCTACATCTATACTTGCAAATTCACAGAACTAACAGTCATATAGAAGCACCGACCAAAACGACTTCAACCGATGACGAAATCGAAGTCACAGGTTCCGTTGATTTGAGCGAGCAGATCGTGTGTTATGGCAAGATTCATAACGCATTGATACAAGCACATCAAGTGCCCAAGCCAGCTGCAAACAATTTCTTTGACGATTACTCGCGCGACTGGCCTTCTATCAAACTGACCACTCGCCGTGGCCCCGTCAACAGAATCGATGTCAGTGATCCTTTTGGCCATGTCTTCGGGGCAGTCGATGGTAGAACAGCCGCTGCGATTTGCCCTTTGCTAGATACTCCGAACATGAATATTTCCATGACGGCACGACTTGAACTACGGAGAAGGCAGCCAAACGAAGAAGTCGGGCAACCCTGTTCTGCTCAGTATCGCGCCGCAATCAATTTGATTGGACCAAGAAAGTTCGCAGACATTGTTGGAAAAACCCTTGGCCACGCAAATGTCTGGTTGGACGCCCCTTCTATGGTAGACAGGGGTATGCCCGTTTACAATCCTCATACCAAGCTCAGACTCGCTCAGCAGAATCATGGACCTATCGCTGGTTCTCGTTCGCGAGAAATGGCAACTTACGAAGTTCGAACTGCAGAAGAGATCAACGATGCTGTGATGAAAATGTTTGATCAGCTCAAAAGTGCTGAGAACATTCCTGAGATGGAGCCGTCTCCTTTGATTCTTACACCTCTTCTTCGTCACCAGAAACAAGCTCTATGGTTCATGATGGAAAAAGAGCAAAACCGCAAGTATGGAAGAAATGAGGAAGAAAATAACTCCCTGTGGCGTGAGGTCTACACGAACAAGGGAATCAAGCAGTATCGCGAGATAATCACTGGTGTTACTCTCAGCGAAGAACCTCCCCAGGTTTACGGAGGTCTGTTGGCTGATATGATGGGTCTCGGCAAAACTTTGAGCATTCTCTCCCTTGTCGTCGCGACAATACCGCAGTCACAAATCTGGGAAAAGCAGCCACCTCACCATTCTCTTGTCCGTGGCAATCCTGGTATCCGCAATACGAAGACGACATTGCTGGTTTCACCTCTGAGTGCGGTTCATAACTGGGTGGGTCAGATCAAGGAACATTTGAGTGATGACGCCATTTCATACTACGTCTATCACGGAGCCACTCGGAAGAAAATAGTTGAAGACTTGTCTCAGTATGATCTGATCATCACGACTTACAACACGATTTCGAGTGAACTTCGTGGGCGTGGTGCTAAGCCGATCAATAGCCCGTTGCTAAAGATGAACATGTTCAGAATTGTCCTTGATGAGGCCCACGTTATCCGTGAGCAAACTGCGCAGCAGAGCCAAGCTATCTTTCGGCTGAATGGCCAACGTCGCTGGTCAGTAACCGGAACGCCTGTGCAGAACCGTCTGGAGGATTTCGCGTCGGTAACAAAATTTCTTCGATTGTATCCCTACGACGAGAAGGCCAAGTTCCACCAGTACATTCTTAGTCGATTCAAGACAGGTGACTCGACTGTCTTCGCCAGCCTTCGTGTCCTCGTGGACTCGATCACCCTTCGCCGTGTGAAAGATAAAATCAACCTGCCACCTCGAGAAGACAAGCTAATCATGTTGGACTTCTCTGAAAAAGAAGCTAAATTGCACGAGTTCTTCCGCCGAGAGTCCGACTTGATGATGAAGGTTATTGCGAATGAGAGCAAGAGCACTATGGGCGGTCGAACTTATCACCATGTGCTCAAGGCAGTGATGATTCTTCGCCAGATCAGTGCTCACGGCAAGGAACTACTCGACAAGGAAGATCGTGAGAGGATGAAAGGCTTGAGCGTTCAAGATGCTATTGATTTGGAGGAAGGCGAAAAGGAAGATCAAGCTTGGGCGATTGACAGGAAGGCCTATGAAATGTTTACTTTGATGGAAGAGACTAATGCCGGAGTGTGTGCCATCTGCAACAAACGGCTGGTGGAAAATCAAAACACGGAGTCCGGTACACCAGACCCGAAGCTTCCCATGGCTGTGATGCTACCATGCTTCGATGTTCTCTGTCTCGATTGCTTCGGTCCGTTGAAAAGGGGATTCGTGACGCAACCGGAGACATCTTCAGAACAGACTCGATGCCCAAAGTGCGAAGGATGGATCACCAAGACTTATTCCGCCATAACTCCAGCTGGGCTCCAACAGTACACGGAGAGTCAAGCGGAGGCGAAAATGAATCGCAAAAGAGCCAAAGTTCTAGGAGAATACGAAGGACCCCACACCAAGACTCTAGCATTGCTAGAACATCTGCAGAGCACCGCCGAGGAGAGTGCAACCATCAAGGATGGTCCTCCGATCAAAAGTGTGGTGTTCTCGGCGTGGACTTCCCATCTCGATCTGATTGAAATTGCTCTCAAAGACAACGGATTGGACTGTTTCACCCGTATCGACGGGTCAATGACTCTTGCGGCCCGCAAAATTGCGCTCCGCACTTTTGCTGAAGACGACAATATAACGATCCTGCTCGCTACCATCGGGGCAGGAGGTGTTGGCCTCAATTTGACAAGCGCATCTCGTGTTTACATCATGGAGCCCCAGTACAATCCTGCTGCGGTAGCTCAAGCGGTGGACCGTGTTCACCGATTGGGACAAACTCGTGAGGTGACTACCGTCCAGTTCATCATGAAGGGTAGTATCGAGGAGAAGGTCCTCGAATTGAACAAGAGAAAGCAGCAGTTGGCGGAAGACAGTATGTCTCGTGGCAAACTCGACAAGCGCGAAGTTCAAGAGGCGAGAATGCAAGCTTATCGCAGCCTGTTCCGCTAATGGCTGGATTTCCGAAGTCCATTTGTTTTGCCATATACCAGTTGATCATTTTCCATTTCCTCATATTTATGCTCATCTTACTCAGTTAATTTGTTTATGCTTGCAATCACTTTTCGGTGTCATGGGCGGCGCTCCGGTTTCTTATCGATACCCTGGTGACTTCTAACGACAATTTACTTTTGTCTTTTTTTTTCCTAGTTCTGCGATGCATGCATGTTTCTCTGTTCATTTCTAAGACAGCTGGGAAGTTCCAGACTGATAGATTGATCATCTCATTCTCATACACAACCGTTATGCTGGTTGAAATCATTTTTCTAGAAGATGTTTTACAAGATCAGCAACTACATGGTTAGAGAGACGGTGATTTTTATGGATATTTCTTTCTATCTCGATATATAAGACATGGACGCAAGTCCTGGATACGGCATTTCTTGGTACAGTACTAATATGAGACTGCTTTTATCGTGATTTTCAAGTTCAAGGTAGATTGTATCATGGGTATCATCGCATAATCAAGATGGCAAGGCATTCAAGACGTAAGTATCAGTGGTCATAGATCATATTTGGCCATTCCTCTGCTGCTTCGAATAGATCCCCCTCTCTACAGTCCCCAGAACCAACTCAAGCCTCTTTCCCAACTTCTTCAATTCCCTCGCTTTCTTCTCCCTCGCAAGCTCAACCTGTCTCAACTCGCTCTCCAACTCTCGAATCCGCGCCTCTTGCTCTGCTTCCGATGACCCAATACCAGGCAATCTTCCAATCAGATACTCAATCTGCTGCTCCTTAATAATCAGATCACGCGCCAACTCCTTTTGCCGATACAAAAACAACTGCGGCGAATCCGGTAAGGGAGGCTGATTCGGATCTCCCTGACCGGGCGTCAGAGACGTCATTCCTGCTCCATTCGCACCTGGAGGGAGCGTCGAGGTCTCTCCTCCTCCCCCCCCTCCTCCTGCAGCTGCACCTGAAACTCCCAGCGATGGCGAGGCTTGGCCTTGTTGTTCGGCGGTTTGTTTTGCGGCTGCGCCGGCGGGCATGGGTGCTGCGGAGGGTTGGTTACGGGGTATTTTGGCTAGGGAAGGCATAGAGTCTGTGATGCCGGATGATGCTGGTGGGACGGTGGCGGGGACGTGGTCGTGGTATGTGCTGAGGTAGCAGAGGGTTGCGTAGAATTGGGTCGCGAGCTGTGTGTATTGCATTAGAGTAGTGGATACAGGTGTTTGGTGAAGGGACTGACCTGGTCGAGACATGTTTGGAGCTGGGTTAGTATGTCGGCCATGATGTATCCGATATTCTGACAGAGTGTGCGCGCAGGTTGAGGTCAAGGATTGACGACAGAGTGTTGGTGAAGAGGGAGTGTTTGGTGAAGCTGTCGGTAGGGCGGACAAAAGATGGAGAGTGGAGACCTCCGAGCTTTCTTTTACCTTTTGCGCCGGCTGTCGATCAACTAAGCTCAACATTTCAACACCCTGACTAGATGTGACCAAACGGGAGAATGGTGCTACGTACAGCATCATGGCGTCTATCAACAGCAACAAATCCGATCCGCTCATTCTCATCTAACTTCATTTTCCGCGGCATAAGTCCATTCGCTCGCCACCTCCTCAACATCCCCAAAGCTCCTCCAGCTCCATCGCAGAACCACCACGATCTACCTTCCTTTTACGCATACGCAAAACAGACCGCGTTACCGGAAAGCACCACGACATACGTCGGCACGAAATACGAATATACCGTACAATCTACCCTACGTCGTTTCGCGTTCGATTTAGAGCGAATCGGTGGCCGGGATGATGCCGGTATAGATCTCGTGGGCACATGGCACGTCCCAGGCCGAGAACTCGCGCCGTTCCGAGTCATCGTGCAATGCAAAGCGCTAAAGACGAAACTTGGTCCCAATCTCGTTAGAGAATTGGAAGGCGCGTTCCGGCATTCACCCGTGGGATGGCGGACGAGTGACAAGGTCGCGATACTGGTTAGTCCGAGAGAGGCCACGAAGGGTGTTAGGGATACTTTGACGCGAAGCTCTTATCCGCTCTTTTGGATGATGATGGAGGGTGATGGAGCGCTGAAGCAGGTTCTTTGGAATAGCAAAGTGGAGGAATTGGGGTTGGCGCCGTTGGGGGTTGAGACGAGGTATTCACGGGTCGCTGATAGTGTTTCTGGTGATCGACCGCGTCCGGATGTTGTGCTGACGTGGGATGGAAATGATATTCCGGATATGGACTACGTGGAGAATAAGATATCGCTGAAAGAAGTTGAATTGCTATCTGCTTGGGAGTGTCAGGATTTGCCGGAGGCACAGAAATATGAGCTGCTCACAGTTTTGGAAAACTCGTTTCCTGAAATGGCACGTGAAATCCTCCATGGCGGTATCGTCGAGAATTTCGATGTAAAGAAAGCGCAAATGTTATCGCTACTCAAAGATAAATTCAGATCATAAAAATATTCAAAGCATGAGCGATGTTCCTATTGACAAGCGATTTGTCTTGAAATATTGCACAATGTATTCAGGGTATATAGATAAACAAACTCCGGTGTTGCTGTCAAGCCCACCATCAACGCCACTCATTGCATCGTAGATTCACATAAAAGCTGCAGACACATAAGTCATCCCTGCATGGTTTGCCAAAAGTAGTTTGCATAGAAGAATCGAGAGAACTTCGGATCAATGTTGACCACATGAACATCGCCCTTGCGACTGTTGCGAATAATGGCCTTGTTGTAGTTTCCCGCGTCGTCGGCTTCAACGTCTATTCCAAGGGAGCGATAGACTTTCAGTCGCAATCTGTTACGGTTAGCATAGATATGTCTGCGTGGACGAGGGATTCGTACATAGTGGCATCATCAGCCTCCCTCTCGCGACGCACAGTCTCATCGCCCTCCAAGCCCTGTGCTTCGAGCTCCGCCAATCGCTCCTTCAACATCTCCAAATCACCCTCCAAGCGCTCCGACTCAATCTCTAGATCGGATGCGGCCTTTGCAATACGGAACTTTTGCGCGTCGAGTTCAAGGATTTCCTGCGCGTGTCGGGCCGGATCGTGCGCAGCCACGGTCTCTTCATAGTTACTTTCTAGGGATTTCAGGTTGCGCGATAGTTTTCGGAGAGCGGTTTCTGCTTCGCGGATGCGCAGGTCGCGCGATTGTTGGAGTGCTGTTAACGATTCATTGATTCGGGTCACGGCGAGTTTGTCAGGGTTGATGTTGAAGTTTCCGATTGTGTGTTGGATGAGCTAGACGGAGATTAGCTGGGATCAAGTTTACAATTGAGCCAACCTACCGTAGCGGGGTCTTCGTCGAGCAACATTTTGACTATAGTTGAAGAAAAAGGAGTATGCGGAGTGTTGAGGATTCACTGAGAGAGTAAACTGAGAAACTCAGGATAACGCGTGCCTACGCCACAGCGTTGCGGGAGCAACAGCCACTCCCAGGTCATTGCGTCACTACGTCTGCACCGCCACATGTTGAGTCCTGTTCCGCTTGATCCAATGATCAGTTTAATTATCTTCAAGACCAGATCACAAGCACACGACATCTCTTTCTACACACTCGGACTATTCTTTGTCACCACGAGTAATCCTGCTGAAAACCTTTTCGTCGACACTGACGATTCAATATGGTCACTAATCTGCCCTGTACGTACTGCGCCCTCAGTCTTTCATTGTTCACGAGAGGATTATCATTAACTTATTGATGATTAGACGCTGCAGATGCAGAGAGGCAAGTACGTTCTTATTCCGTGTCACTCAAAACTAACTCTGAATAGCCCTCTGAGGCCAGAAGAACTCCAGGTTTTGCGCGCGCAGTATGAGAAGGAGGGTGAATTCGTTGGAGTGCAGACCAAGTTCAACTATGCTTGGGTATGTCCGAGGTTCATATCTACGATAGTCTGAAGCTTAATGTGACTAATCGGATTCAAGGGGCTCATCAAATCAGATAAACGAAACGAACAACAAGAAGGCGTCCAGCTACTCTCTCAAATCTTTCGCACCGCTCTAGACCGTCGTCGGGAATGCCTCTACTACATCGCTCTTGGAAATTACAAGCTAGGCAACTATGCAGAGGCACGCAAGTATAACGAGTTGTTGCTCGAACATGAACCCGACAATCTACAAGCTGGTAGCCTGCAACAACTCATCGATGATAAAGTCGCGAAAGAGGGCCTGATGGGAGTTGCGATTGTGGGCGGTGTGGCTCTTGCTGCTGGAGTGATCGGTGGTCTTCTCGTCAGAGGTTCGCGCAGACGCTGAGGGAGAGAAAGAAACAGATCCAACACGGCCGATATACGAAGAATCTTTGCTCAGTACATATTTGTTTGATTGATAGCTAATTGACCACAGCATGGGCGGGCGTTATCTTTACCTTGTCTATGCTCTCGAAATACTTTCTCCTTCTATGCTGATTTGTGTAACACCTTGTTCTATTCTAGTTATATCAGAAACTATAGTATCTCTGCTCCATATTGCCCGTCTAGGTTCTTCATAGTCACCATACGATTCAACCTTGAATAGGTAAAACAAGTATCTCAACCAGTCGTCCACTGAATTATACAAGAGCTTCACTGAGTAACAGAAAAGAAACGTTGTGCAATATGAGGATTGTGGCGAGGTGCTGATGCCGTGGATACCTTCGAAATCAGGCGGAAACCGGCCACTACCGTAACGTCATCAGATCCCGCAGCCGCCATCCATCACGAGACTATTATTATTGTTCTTTCCTCTTCCATTCTCTTTTTCTTCCACTTCCCTGCATTCTAGGCTGATTTTGATATTTGTGTTTACAGCATCCCATTAACACATGTGTACAGAGACAAAGACCTCCCCGTCTTTTCAATGATTTGTTTTTCCTGCGTTCTGTTCCCCAAAGGGTTTGTCTATGAGCCTCTTTGGCGGCCTCTTTGACTCAACTAGACCCGTCACTGTCACAACATTCGAAACATTTCGCTGGCAGAAACAGCTTCTGCTTCCACGACTACTACAAGTCATTCTCATAAATATTGAAGCTTAGCTTCCTTTCCATTTCACCTCTCTCGACACTTCTCCTCAGCCAAACTAGACTTTTGGAGTGCTCGTTCTTAGTTTCCCCTCAATATGCCGGAGGGCGGAGAGGATGTTCTGTGCTATCATTGTAACAATGTGTTTCCCAAAGACACATTCGGCTTGATGTGTCCACGATGTGGCTCTGACTTTACCGAGATCGTAAGTATTGGCGCCGTTAGCAATATTTAGAAATGAGTGCTGATTTCATAATAGATCGAAGGAAGCGCCGAGGAACACCGCCCAAATGAAGAACACAACTCTCGTCCTGCAAGCCCGCCATTTCCTCCTTCATTATCTCCACGGCCGACTCAGTCTCCTCAGTCTCCCCGGTCAGCGCGATATGACGCAGAAAATCCATTCTTCAACCACAATCCGTGGGCCGAAACCAACGACGATGAACCACAAAGATTTGGAAGCCCTCCCAGAGTCAACCATCAATCATACCGCTCTTCAGACGGTCGAATCACGTTCACAAGCACAACATTTACAACTGGCATGGGTGGGCGCGTCAGAAGTCCACCATCTCCCGATCCATATGGCGGCGAGCCGCTGTTACGGACAGTTGGCTCTATATTCCAGGAACTAGCAGGCGCCTACAATACACAGAATCGGAATGGTCCACCTCCTGATAGGGAAGATCCATGGGAGACCCCTGGCACAACTCGAGGTGCCAATATGCATGGAGGATTATGGCCAAGGAACACAGATAGCCCGGAGCCACCAACCGTGCCTCTTGCTAGTTTGAACGAGTATGTTGTGTGCTTCTTTCCTTTGTGGCAAATACACTGCGAACCCTTCTTCTGTGATGATATGAGCTTATATACTTCTAGTATTTTTGATTTGCTACGAACGGATGCAGGGGGAGATGGGTTTGATCGACCACGAGGAGGTATTCATATCATTGGAACCACGGCGATGGGCCCCATGCATCCTCTTTCTTTACTAGCTACCATGCTTGGTGGAGGACGCATTGGGGATGCCGTGTATTCTCAAGAAGAGCTTGATCGCGTCATATCGCAGCTGGTGGATCAGAATATGAACCAAGGAGCGCCGCCCGCGGCTGAAAGTGCAATCCAATCGCTACCAAAGAAGACTGTCGATCAAGAAATGCTCGGGGCAGAAGGGAGAGCTGAATGTTCTATCTGCATGGATCCGGCTGAGCTTGGCAGTGAAGTCACAGTACTTCCTTGCAAGCACTGGTTCCACGGAGAATGCATCGAAATGTGGTTGAAACAACATAATACCTGTCCACATTGTAGGAGGCCTATTGATCAGGGGCAAGTGTTCTTTGCAATTAACGTGTATACATGTGCTTATAATATCTTCTTAGTGAAAATGCACCGGGAACTATGAATAATCCCGTAGTCATACCAAGCAGTCCTCCACAATCTCCCCCACGGCGTCGATCTTCTGCATTCGTTTATGAATCAAATCGCGACCAGAGTGGCAGTCCTTATCGTACTCATCGCCATCGAACCAGCAGTGGTTCCTCATTCAACAACAACAATCATCGTTCCTCACATCACGCAGCTTCGGCTCCTCCAGAAGAACGACGCGACCAATCCGGTCGGGAGGAGCCTGAAAACCAGACACAGTCCAATGGCGGAGGGGTTACCGGCTGGTTGAGAAGTCATTTCGGCGGCAGCTGAATATGAATGTATAGTGAGCCAACTTGTACAGTGGCTTGGACTTTGTTTACGGCATCGTATGTTTATAACGAATACCAATGTTTATTGCATAGACAGGCCAGGATAATGAACGAATCTCTTTTGGCTAGGACGTTTGCTTGATCACTTCTATGATTTTTGTGTAGTCGAAGCTGCTCTCGCTGTTCTCCAGATAATTGTAACTCAATTTGATCTGTGATAACCACCCTTCTGTATGTACTTGAAGCCTCCAACGTCATCTTCGTCCATGCGTATTGGAAGCATTTCTAGAGTGTGGATACAACTACATACTACGTAGTATCAGCGTTGGCGGAGATTAACTACCTAATATGTCCGCAAAATCCGATCAACTGATACTTCAAACGAATCATATATGTAGATGGCAAAGTTGTTAGCTTTTTTTTGTTGGTAACCAATACATCCATTATGGTAACGCCGGAAAGATCCAATTTGAGAATTTTCATCAGTATAAAGGCGTGGATGAAGTGCCCAGGTGGTCGATACAACTTTCTTCTCACTTCTCAGCTCTTGCAAAAACTCTTCGAGAACTTCTGCCCTTAGACGTATCTAGTTAGGAGGGTATATTTTCTCACGGCTCAAAGACTTCACAATGGCATCAAAAACATGGCTCATCACCGGCGCCTCCTCTGGTCTCGGCGCGGCAATCGCCGAAGCAGCCCTTCAAGCTGGCCACAAAGTCCTCGCAACAGCCCGTAATCCCACAAAGGCCGCCGAAGAGAACCCACAAATCTCCAAACTGGGCGGAACCTGGGTTGAGCTTGATGTAACCCAGGCCGAAACCACAAAGAAAGTCGAAGAAGCAATCCGCCAAGCCGGTGGTGTGATCGACGTGGTGATCAATAATGCCGGATACTCGCTGCTCGGCAGTATTGAGGATATGAGCGAGGAAGAGATTCAGACTCAGTTTAGCACGAATGTGTTTGGCCCCGTGAGAGTGCTCAAGGGTGCCTTGCCGTTTATGAGGGAGAGGAAGTCTGGGACGGTGATTAATATTAGTAGTTCTGCGGGCTTGGATGGGTTGCCTACTTGTGCGATGTATGCGGGTACAAAGTTTGCTTTGGAAGGTACGTGGTATAAAGCTTACATCCTTTTTTTTTTTTTTTTGGAGTTATGCTGAATGATAGTATCCAGGCATGTCCGAAAGTCTGTCGCGAGAGTTGTCTCCCTTCGGTATCCGGGTCCTCCTGATCGAGCCCGGCGAATTCCGCACAAAGTTCCTGGCTGCATACGTCGAGCCGGCTGCTGGCATGAACAAAGGGTACGCCGGGACAGTCCTCGAAACATATCTTCAAGCATTCAAGTCCAAAGACGGAAAACAGCAAGGTGATCCCGCCAAAGCGGCACAAAGGATTCTTGAAGTCGTAACGAATACCGGCATGGCTGCCGGGAAAGAAGGATTTTTGCGAGTACCGCTTGGTAAGGATTGTTATGAGCGTTTCCGGGTCAAATGCGAGTCTATGCAGGAGAATTTGTTGCAGATGAAGGATATTGCCCATTCGACTGGCTACTGATCAACGTCTTGATCTTTCATTTAGAGGTGCTTTATTTCTCATCACAAAAAGATAGATAATGCCAGTCGCACATAAATTTGGACATTGATTGTATCCTTGGTACGTACAAAGCTTCCAATTCTAGAATAACCCTAATCAAAATAAGGTTATCGATAAGTCCACCACTGCCCCACAAGGCTCTTAGCTTCTATATATTCTCCAGATTTGTACCTGTTGATAGTTTCGATAGTATCTGAGCTGACATTGAATCTAGGAGGCATGCTCTGTATCCTCACTAAATATAGGAATGAAGGGGACTGCAACATTAACCAATTCTCAGCCGTCTGCTTATCTCACAGAATGGGCATTGTCTCCATGTCACGGTAGGAGTGTTCACCAGGATTACCAGGATTACCTAGTCGATACCAAAGGAGACAGGCAGTCTGCGGACAATGCAGTCCTACCGTTGCAAAGATTTGGCCCAGTGAATGTGGAAAAATCCGAGGAAATGAGGGAGTTTGCCATTTTCATGACGGCAGTCACGCTCTTTTTCAAGGAGAAATGCGAAGGTCATTCTGGAAAGTCTGAGAGCTAAGTTGTCATGTACATGGAGTATTTTCATGAATTATTGAACATATTCATACAACACTGTACTGTACCCTTGTATGTAAAAATGGTAGGCTTTAGTTGTAACGCACAGAAGCTTCCGCTATTTCCTGATCATCCTTCTAGAAGTTTTGACTGGTGGTGAAGGATTGGACATATCTCCAGATGTCAAGTGCTATTTTGATGATTCTGGTCAGAAGTACCCTTCATTTAGTACAGTCGAACCTGGCTATTACGAACAGAATCTAAATTTGACATCTTGGGGTTCTCGTTAACGTGAGACTAGAGAGCACTCTGAAACGATAAACTGACTGATCGATAATGATTCTGAGCACTCTCCATATCCATATAGATGATTTCTGGCCCTATATCAATACAAACACAGGGGGCGTTCTGTTCGTCATAGCCAGGTTCTACTGTAATACTAGACTGCCTTGATGTTGCATGCCGTTGATATTGGTAGCCTCGGTTCGCTCCTAGGACTCCACGACCTCTTTGTTGCTTTAACAAGGCGAGCAAACGCCCGGGACTTTCCTGAAGAAATTTGTTTTGTGTTTGGAGATTGTCTTCTCCTTCAATTGGGTCATGTGATATTAGGAGGCGTAGTCATATAATTTCTGGATGAGAACATACCTCTCTCTCTCTTCCTCTTCCACCTTCAACCCTCCAACCCTTCAAGCCCTACCTCCGATCATCCCTACAGCAGCAAGCTCACTTTTGTCATTTGATTCTTCTTCTCCGCCACGTCATGATGAAGAAGTTCTTGGAACTCTTCCCTGCCTACCGCAATCGAAAGGCTGAACAGGTTAAACGGCGCGATGATGAGAAAGCGCGTCGAGCACGAATAAAGATCACAAACAACCTCTTTCGTCTATGGAATGAACTTGTACACTTTGGAGACAATTCTTACATTGACCAAGCCGCTCTGGACGACTTGAGTATCAGGTACAAGGACCTGAATTTCAGCGATGATGGTCTTTACGAGACAACCCCAAACCCCAACTTTTTCCAACCAATGACAAAGGAAGATCTTGGAGCATTACCCCCAGACCTCAATGACAGTGCCACAAAACCCAAGTTGGAAGGCTTTCATACGAATTGGACAAATGAGGGACCTCGCTTTCTCAAAGGATCGATAGATTCTAGGGACCTTTGCAGCTGGCTCGCAAACTGGTTCGAACACATTCCTTGGGAGAGACCGGGCGAAGATGAGTCTGAATCTCTATATAGCTTGAATTATGAGACACTAAAGCTATCTGGGTACGTGACAACCATTTGGGGCCCCCCTTCCTTCCACACATCTATGCTAGCTGCTAACTCAATCTGCGCGCAATACAGCATATCATTCGTGGACCTACTGAGGCGTGCAGGCAGACGGAAAGTTGAACCCTTCTATTCGGTTCTCTACACTTACAGCTGTTGCAGCCCACACCATGCTTGGGATTCTTTTACCTTTCCTCATGTGATAACCACAATGCACAGCAGCATTCCCAGCGAGGACAGAATCTTGGTTGCTGAGATCCAAGCCTTTGTAGCAGCCATGTTGAATCGACTCTGGGGCGGAAAATTATACCCAAATGACAAATTTAATATTGTGCCTGTAAGTGACATAGCAGACGAGTTCCTTCTCTCCCTCATTAGCACTATTCTGATGCTGACTCATGACTTCTTTGTCTAGATGATGATGTTCACATTCTCGGACGATCTACATGGCAGGATTTTGCAAGCTTATTACGATGATAAAGGGCTCGTGATCCGAAAGAGCAAACTTTACGACTTTACCACCGAAGAAAAATGCACACAGAACCTGAATTTTTTTCTTCAGTACCTGGCATGCTCGCTGGAGGGACCAACTAGGATCTTGGATGTGAACCCTACCCATCCCAAGACCCCCAGGGCAATTGTAGCAGCCAAGGCGTCCAGCACCTCCGTTGAACCACCTGCTTGCAATGATCCCATCATTTCCAGTTCCTCTAAATCCTCCAACGGTGCTATTTCTCTTGAAGATTTTGCTGGTTTCAATGCTCCCAGTGGTCCCGGTATCGCCCCTATTCCTAATGCTACCGCTACTTCTGATGCTCCTGTCGCTGTCGACGGCCCCAGTGACACCCCCGATCTCGATACCACCAGGGCTACCAATGTCTCAAAAGATCTCAGCGCGTCCAATGTCCCTGTTGCTGCTGCCGTTGCTTCAAATCAGCCTATTGCTTCTGATGCCGGCAGTGATTCTAATGCTTCACATTCCCGACCTTCCAGCTCTACTCAAATCTTCAGCTCTGATGATGCCTCCAGGCCTACCAACTCCCGCGAATCTCCCGCTACCTCCTTCTCCTCATATCTCCCCGATTCACAGGTTTCCTCTGATCGTCCGGAAACCTCGATTCCATCCAAGAGGAAACGTTCCACGGAAGAGCCTCGAGAGGCGGTATAAGATATCCTTTGATTTGAGAGATGCTGTGCGTGGAATGGAGGGTTAGTTTTCTTCTTTTGATTTACGGTTTTCCAGAATGTATGATACCCGAGAATGATTTTGCATAATTTGTTATGGATAGGATATGAATTACAAGACCACTCAGGTGAAATGAATTACGACCTCGGTATCATTCCTCATTCTGGCTTGTGACCTTACAAAGTTTGCCGCCTTGTTCAAAAATCTAGCTAGGTAGACCCCGAATATGTCAACTCCTGAATTTTCTATCCCTAATAAACCAGCTGCATGCCTAGTCGACAACGAGTCATTGTTAGGCGATCATGTTGATACGAACATTATCATGAGACAAATATTAGCAGAAATATAGTGCAGCTTAATTACTAATCCCGTGTCATTGAGTTGTCTAGGCTAGTATACATAACAGTTGAGGAGAAAAGGAGCAAGTCCGTCACCCGTACCAAGATGCGTTGATTCCAGGTGTGATTTGATAGTACCCGTTTTCATAAGGTGCATGCCTCGTCCAGTTTGACAGCTCGAAGACCGACACCCTGATTCCAGTGAACAATGTGTAGACTCGATTTACAGCGCGAGCCAGACGTTTTCCTCGGATTACATAGCGTTTACCGCTTGCCTTTCTTCTTGCCAGCTACAACCTTGAACGCAGCAGCGCTCTCGTCCTCCTGCTTGGGCTGGCTTGAAGATTTCTTTGCAACCTCGCTCCAGCCGCCAGAAGCTGCCTTCTGGTCAGTGAATGCACTGGGGCTGACAGGGTCAACGATTCCCTTGTCGGCAAGCTTGCGACGGCGAATGAATTCTTCGGCGAAACGGCGACCATCCAATGTCTGAGAGTTAGCATAGACAGAGTCGGAGATGATTTCTGCTTCGGCAGGTAAGAAGAGTAGTTGTTGTACAAAGTCGTCCACTATATGAAAATTAGCCTTTGGTCAGAGAGAACGTAAGGCGTGAAACATACCATTGATTCCATTGTTGAGACCCTTGCCCAGAGTTATCTTGGCCCACTTTGTGAACTCCTCATTTGCGCGATTTGCATTTGAGACTGGGGTGGTGGCAATGGTCGTTGTTCTGACTGGAGCTACAGGTCTTGGCTTGGCGACTTGAGGAATAGCAAGGGTAGCGCTAGTAGAGCGAGGACCGACCGGAGCAGCTGGTGGCGCTTTAGCTTTGCCGCCGGCACCAACGGTAGTCCAAGCACTAGTGGCTGCAGTGGTGGTTGGTGATGCAGCTCCCTTACTGGCGAGATCAGCGTATCGCTTTCCAGATACCGGGGAAGCGGCAGTGGTGGCTGCAGCCTGAACAGCATTGACTTGAGCCAACTTTTGCTTGCGGGCCTCTTCTTCCTTTTGAATTTGAGCGAGAGTCTTGGCAGGTGTGCCAGTAGCCTTTGCAGTTGGCTTGGACCAAGCTGAACTGGCAGTACTGGGGGTGACTGGAGACACGCTGCTTGCCCAATTGGCCGTTGATGGTAACCCAGGTGCTGTTGCCTGCTGTGCCTGCGAGAGACGCTCTTGTTCGGCCAAAAGTTGAGCGCGACGAGCTTGTGCGGCGAGTTCTTCACGCTGAGCAGCGCTGCGTGCCTCGGCCTCCTGAATCTCCTTCAAAGATGGACCCTTAGGTGCTTCTATGCTGTCCTTTGCCCAAGGAGCAATCGAAGCGGATTGTGGTTCGACAGGAGTCTGGTTCTGAGAACGAGAAGTTGCAGCAAGTGCATCAGCGACATGCTGACGATTCCGCTGAGCTGCCGGTGCAGGAAGAGGAGATTGAGATGGGGGAGGAGGGAAGGGATGAGGAATGCCAGGATCACCCTTGGCCACCCACGCAGCCTCAGCTTGGGCATGCTTTTGCTGTTGCTGCTGTTGCCTTTGCGCGGTAGCTGCTTTCTGCACCTGCTGGGAAAGAGAGAGTGGTTCGTTGGCGGATGTCTCGTGCTCTTGCAAAAAAGCCTCTTCTTCTTGTTGCTCCTGCGCAGATTCGGCTTGCTGTGCCGTGGCGGAAGCTGGGATTGACGGAAGGCCTTCGCTATTCCTCAATAGGTTCTCCTCTTCATCTGAGCGAAGAGCATGAAACTGGCGTAGACGCTCTTCACGTGCTTGTTGTTCAAAAATATTGTCCGAATGCGTTTTATCGTATTGCTCCTGCTCTTGCTGAAGACGAGTACGTTCATGCAAGATTGAGTTGACCTGTTGTGGGTGTACGCCGGCTTCTTGCTGACGACCGCTAAATGAGCCTTGGGAATTCAAAGGAAAGGGGCCAGTGCGATTCAAATTCAGGCGATCAAGAAAGCCTGGAAGTTCTTCGTGGGACCCAAAGTCCGTCCCGAGCATTTGTGGCCCGAAAGGAAGAGTGTTTTGTCTGAAGGGACCATCGAAGTAACCTGGCATCGGTTGCGGAGGCTGAATGGGCCCCTGGATAGGAGATTGCTGATAACCTCCAGTGGGGGATGTGATACTTCCGAAACTGGGCTGGCTTTGAAGGCTGTGAGCACTGGAATGATGTTGAAGCTGGGGTTGTACACTATGCGGCCCGCCTTGCAACTGCATTTGCTTCATCATAGCTTGTTGTTGAGCAAGATGCTCTTTCTGCCTGGCCATGAGATATTGTTCCTCCTGCTTCCTTCGTTCCAACGCGTTCTGCTGCTCCGCAGTGAGAGTGGTGCCGAAGGTCGGGAAACTGTTTGCGAACGGAGGTTGAGCGGCTCCAGGTTGTGTTGAAGCACCCCATGTTGCAGCTTGGTTGGGCTCAGGACCATGAGGAATGCCTATCTGAGGTACAAGGAACGGCTCGCGGGAATTTCCAATGCGACGAACAAGCTGAGCTAAAGGCTCAAATTCAGGATCCTCCAATTTCTTGACTTGAAGCTCCGCAGTGAAGAATCCTGCCTTGAACCAATCATGCATTTCTAGTCCTGACCAAGGTCCTTGAATGTTTCCCTGAGGGTCACGATAGATCCATCTCATGCGATCCGGCATGACCATAGTGCGTTGTTGAGCCGTAGGCAGAGCGTTAGAGCCACCAGTGGATAAACCTTGTTGATTCTGTGGGATTTCAGAAGATGAGGCCAGAGGGGTTGTCAGAGCACCAGCGGCAGATGTGGTTGGAAGTTGCGAGGGCGTTGATGTAGAAGGTTTAAGATCTGTCTCAGAATAAGTCATATTTTCCTTTATAGTATCGTCCATTCTTTGTTTTGGCTCACCTTGAGATCTACTTCCGTCTTCCTGACGTCCAATCTCACCCAGTGTAGTATCTTGCATAGAAGGTGGGAAAAGAGAGCCCATCTTGCTTGCCCGGCCAATGCTTCCAGTTCCACTAAGTCCCCCATGAGAACCGAAGAAACCTCCTGCACCGAGCGTAGAAAGGCCAGGAGACTGAACTTCGGCCATGGATCCAAAGATAGGATCACCAAATCCGGAAAAAGCAGCTCGTTCACGTGTTGGCGTACCAATTGCTCCGGCAGATGGCCATGCCCCTGATCCACCGATAGCGGGAAGACCAGTCAATCCGCCAAGATTCGAAAAGCCTCTGCCAGGACCTACGCTAGAGGTTTGACTGCGGTCGCCAGCGGACATATCCAGAGCAGAACCACCACGGCGGATAGAACCAAAGGGAGCAGCAGCAGCGTCATCACGCAACCCACTGATGCCTGGATGCTGGCTTCGCTGCACATCAGAGCCATCAGTGTCGACGTCATCATCAACCTTCTCACCTCGCGGGCTTTGATAGGGATTTGTGTTTGTCGGACTGGTTGGTTCAAGACCCTGGAGGTGGCTCGGAGAACCATGAACACCGTCGCCACGACCGAGCAAATCTCGAAGACCAGGAACACCAGCTGTCATACCAAAAGCGGCAAAACCAAGATCGTCTATTCCCGATCCCACTTCCTCAGAACCGCCTAAAGCAGCGCTTCCACTACGAGGCTCATCAAATGGGTTCGTTTCGCTGCGGGTTGCACGAGTCTTGACAGTTTCATTCCATGGCGATTGCGAACGACTTGTTCCCTCGGTTTCAGCAAGACGCTCTATCTCTTTCGCCAAGCCCCTGTCCTTAGCAAGCATTCCAACATCTTCTGAGCTATCTTTCGAAAGCAGCCCCTTGAATCTGCTTTCACCACGAACACTACTAAAGCCAGGTCTTTTCTCGACAGCCGATGGTGGAGCTTGCGGGCTAGAGGTACCTAGTGAAAAGCTTCCAAAAGCGCCCATCGGAGACATATTGGCAGTCTGGGAAGCCGACGCCCAAGGTGAAGAAGCGCCGGCCAAGCCACTGACAACTGGGTTCGTAGCGCTACGCTTCAAAGAACCAAATGGTGACGAAATGTCCGGTAAGTCCTTTGGTTGATCCCTTTCTTCAAACTGTTTGACACTGGGTGCTGCATCTCGAAGGTCGGTCTTACGGCGGAGAAGAGAAGGTGGAGGCGTGGTTGTATTGGGCTCTTCTCGGAAAAAACGAGAACCAGCAGTCGGAGACATGGGATTGCCTGTTGAATCCTGAGTTTCTCGGCGTCGCGTAGCCGGTCGTGCAGAACTTGGAGATGAGGTGTTGAACGTAGTAGAGTGAGAGACGGAGGCTTTGCGTGCACCAACGCCAGGAGTATTGTCTTTGGTGGCGCTTGATGGTGGAGGTTTCAAGGGAGAGTTAACAGTAGTCGAGAAGAGCTACACAGGAAGATTTAGCACGAGACCTTAATGTGATGAGAATGATGAACAACATACCTCACGTTCCTCCTCGGTCATATCTATTAAGCCTAGTGGTTCATAATGTCCCAAATGATCCCAACAAACCTCAGGCCCTGGTGGAGAATCTTTTTGGTCCTCTTTCTTTGCCCAGGCACCATTAGTAGCTCCTGTATCGTCAAGCGGATTCCATGGGGCTAAGAAATGGTCTCCCATATTCTTTCCCAATGCTCCTGAATCTCGTTGACCCTTAAAAATGCTCAGAAGGTCTTCCTTGGAGTATCGGCTGTCAACCGTCGAACCGTTGCGAGATTGATAGTTGGAAGTCATATGAGGAGGAATGTATGCGGCAGAAGTGGGAGTGGATGTAGGTTGACTGCTACTATCACGGTTGTGCGATAGGTTTGTCGCAACAGAGGGGCGACGAAAAGTTTGTGTCGCTCCGTTTGTACGAGACCGCGTCCTGAACGAGAGATGAGGGCTTAGTATGGTGGAACCCGGCAAACGAAATCTGATTATAAGGAAAACTCCAGAAAGCACAGGATTGCAACCCACCATTCTCCGCTCATAGCACCGTCTTTCTTTGAATCTTGGTTGATGCCAGCAGCAGCAGAGGCAAAACTCGAAGGTAGTGGTAAAGGCATTTTTGCTGCAGAAGAATAGTTAGCTTACACACAAGGATGACCACTCAAAATTGGTATTGCGATGTGTCTATACCAGGATACGCGATTCCTCGTGGCAACAAAGATGGCGCTGGAAAGAAGAGAAGAGTTGATTCCGCACACGGCACAAACAAAAATAACAGGCCGGGGGAATGGTCGCTAGGAAAAGAGTTGCAGAAGGTTGCAACAATGCTGTATGCAGTAGCAGCGGAGTGAGAAGTGGTTTCAGATGAAAACGAGTAGGTGACCGTAGGGAAGGACGAGATCGATAACGAAGAGACGTTGAAGATCGAAAGAGAGAAGATCAATCCTGGAAAGTTCAGTCAGTGCAAGTGACGGTTTAGCTCTACCGTTTCTGCTTGGTCGGAGCTAGCGAATCAGAGGCTGGGCGTGGAAGTAAGAGACCACACAACAATCGCTGCAGTCAACCAGCTCGCCAGCCACTCGCTTTTTTCTTGGCATATTTTGGCGACGTACGATAACTTGATGATGACAAGGTGCGTGGCATTTATTGATGTCGTTGCTATTGCCACAGACATCTTCGAGTGAGAGTACCGACTCCAGAGGAACCTCCTCTGCTGAAATCTTGGAACCAAACCGTCGAGCAGCTACAGTCGTCTCATAATATCAGATGACTGCTCACACTATCTGTGTACAAGCTACGCGTTTTATGCAATACTGGCTACTCTTGCCAGGACCACAGCTCGAAAGACTCATCAATGACTAGGTATTCATCCATTTAACCCGGCAAGCTCACTATCGTTCAAATAGTACAAAAAAAGTCAAGCAGAAGTGAGCTACGGGCTAATTTGCCTCGACTTGTAATTAAACAGTCGGTAACGACTTCATTCTCGTCTGGTGGTAGAGAGATGAAGAAGAGCTACCAGCTACCAAAGGCTTAGGGCTGTGTTTGCACTGTTTGTCCGCCGGCCCGTCATAATTCCGGCGGACATCAGGCATCAGCTGTGGTGATGTAACGAGTCCCATGGATTTCTAGAACTCATCTTTATATTTTACAACTATCTCACAGACTAGAGTAAGACGCCGTTCCTTCAACTTTCATCAATATAAGACCATACATCATGGCTGGGTCGGAAGACACTGCGCTGAACCCTTCCCGTATACTGGAAGTCGTGTTCGCATCGCTGCGGGGCGACGGACAAACAGAACCATCAATCAAGAATGCCTACGAAGCAATAGCTCTTGTTGGTCATGCATCTATGGTCGCCACCCAGTTCCGTCTCATTGGGTTAGGTGAAGAACAACATATTGGTACGTGAGACTTGATTTCCGCGGAGGAGCAGATGAATACTGACGGTTTAGTAGAAGATAATACAGACACCACAGTCCTGCCAGAGGAATGGAACGCTCACAATAACACTTACTCTTTCCGATATGTCCGCCAAGAGACATCGATTGAATATTTACTGAAAGTCAGTCGACTTGGCAATAATGCAGTTATCATGGGACTGGCTGGGGAAGACAAGGCAACATCATTTGATGTACCGGTATCCGAGTTTATTTCGTCATCTGCCTTACCTTTTCAGATACAATCAAATCAGCCAGACAGTTTGAAGTCAATCTTTGTGTCACCTAGTCGCCTCGATGATTTGATTAGTCTTTTCAAGATTCACGTTATCCAGAAATTCGCCATACCGAGCCCAATCCAACAGGCCGCTGATGAAACTCGTGATCAACGACAACAGCAGCCCGAAGGGCCTCCACAGCGTGATCCGTTGCAAGAGGACGTAGCTCCTCCGCCTGCTCGTCCATACCCATTCGATGACCCTTTAGCTGCAGCACCGCGTGGTCAAGTGCCTACTGGTGATTTTGCTCCCCCTGGTTTTGAAGACGAGTATGAGTTGAGCCGACAGTCCCAAGGCCGCGCGATGCCCTACGGAGAGGGAAACTATCCACGCAGCGGCGACAGAGATCTCTATCCTCAGGGTCTAGGCCCTCGCGACCCTCTAAGAGGAACATTTGGACCTGGTTCAAGAGGTGGTGGGATGCACCCGACACCCGATGATCCGATGTTTGGAGGATTTGGAGGACGACAAGGCGGTTATGATCCCCGAGCGCCGCCAGGATCTCGATATGACCCTGTAGGTCCGTGGGATACACCGCCATATGGTCGAGGGTCTGGCCCTGGAGGACGTGGATCTGGATCTGGAGGGTTCGGTGGAGGGTTTGGCGGTGGTGACATTATTTAATAATGGGAGATCAATCGATTGAACTGGATTGATCAGATATCTTCACGACTGAGGTAATTATCTGCTTCACAAAATGTATTATTGAATGATGAAATGAGAAAGTGCCGTATTTATACGAGTAAAGATGGATGTCCAAGGAAGAAAATTATCAAGTTCCTGGAAGCGGGAAAATGTTGTTTGTATGCTGGCGTAGCGCTAAGTGTGGCATATTATTGGCGTGGCGCAACCTCCGCGTCTGTTTGGGATTTAGCCTTGGTTGTCCAAACGCAACCTCGCAGAGACAAAGCCAAAATCCGCCCATCCATCCCCACCACCTCTTTGCGTGGATAGCACTCAAATCACCTTGTTACGAAATAAACAAAACAGTTTCTTGCAAATATTACTGTCTTCTTGATTCTTTCTATTTCCTGCTGCTGGCGAGTCGTTGCTGTTGATACTGGCCTAACCTCACGAGACCCTCGTTCCGTCCGCCCCTCCTTCAGGTGTTGCTACGTCGACCTCCCTCACACACACGAGACAAGATGGAGAACAATATGGAAATCGACACAGCACGCTCTCCCGAGCCTCATAATCTCTCGCCTATTTCAGATCCTGGCTCCATACCAACGCTTGATGGATGGATTGAGAGTTTGATGAGTTGCAAGCAGCTGGCAGAGAATGACGTGCAGCGATTGTGTGATCGGGTAAGCTTGCTCACTCACTACAGCGCCTTGAAGTATTTGTTGCTAATCGATTGTTTATTGTAAAAGGCCAGAGAAGTCCTTCAAGAAGAGTCGAACGTTCAGCCAGTGGTACGTATTTTCAAATAACATTGACGAGCAAGGGGCACATTTTGATAAACAATTCGTGAAAACAACAGAAATGCCCCGTTACGGTTTGCGGAGATATTCATGGACAATTTCATGATTTGATGGAATTATTTCGCATTGGAGGACCTAATCCAGACACAAATTACCTATTCATGGGTCAGTAGTATGATGAACGGTGACATTCCTTCTTCGCAAGGCTGACCGAAAGCAGGTGACTATGTTGACCGTGGATACTACTCCGTTGAGACCGTCACACTCCTTGTTGCTTTGAAAATCCGTTACCCTCAACGCATCACAATCCTTCGTGGAAACCACGAATCTCGACAGATCACACAAGTCTATGGATTTTACGACGAATGCCTTCGTAAATACGGGAATGCGAACGTTTGGAAGTATTTCACCGACCTCTTCGACTATCTCCCTCTTACCGCTTTGATTGAGAACCAGATTTTCTGCCTTCACGGAGGTCTTAGTCCCTCGATCGATACTCTCGATAATATCAGATCTCTGGATCGGATTCAAGAAGTGCCTCATGAGGGACCTATGTGCGATTTGCTCTGGAGTGACCCTGATGATCGCTGCGGTTGGGGAATCTCTCCCCGTGGTGCTGGTTATACATTCGGACAGGATATTTCCGAGGCATTCAATCACAACAACGGGTTGACTCTCGTCGCGCGCGCTCATCAATTGGTCATGGAGGGTTACAACTGGTCTCAGGACCGAAACGTTGTCACAATTTTTTCAGGTATGTATTGATTGACAGTCATTCTTCGTTCATGGAGACGTTGCTAATTAACAACCGCAGCTCCCAATTATTGTTACCGTTGTGGTAACCAGGCTGCTATCATGGAGATTGACGAGCACTTGAAGTATACATTGTATGTTCCCACTCCTGCTTTCTGATTCAACAGGATAACGTACTAATGGTGACAGCTTGCAATTCGACCCCTGCCCTCGCGCAGGAGAACCGATGGTCTCGAGGCGAACTCCTGACTATTTCCTCTAAACCACGCTCGAACGTTATTTGAAAGAATGATGAATCACCTTGGACTTATACCCGACGTCACATTGTCTTAAATCGCCTTGTACTACATCACGAATCGATACTAGTCGCTTGGCATGGGAAGGGAAACGGAAGGGTTTTCTGGAATTGGCGTCTTAGAAGAGAAAACAGAATTCCAATTATTGACACATGTGTGTGCGCGTGCTGGCTACTTGTTTGTCGTTGATGCCCTACTCCAAGGATACGACATTTCCCTTGCATACGCAATCACACGTTTATGTTTCCATTCTTTTCATGAAGGAGAGGAGTCTCTCTCTAATGGTTAGACCTAATAGGAGATCGAATGTAAGAGTGTTTCTACCAACGAATATGGAATTCTCGACGTTTGTTTCTTGATGTAATCCAAATTAGGACTTGTAAAACGTTGTAAGGTAAGCAAAGACATATGCCTTGACCTGAAAGTAACTTAGTTAGCCTAAACTACGTATGAGTATGAGTATGCCTAACCCGCAAACAGCTAGACGATAGGCACGTGATGCCGGATCATTAGTCATGCAAGTCATGCAAGTCATGCGGATGACTAATCACAAAGACGGCTCATTGTTCGTTCCCGCGCTAACCGGATCCAGAGCCCCACTAAGGCCCTCTTCTTTTTGCTCCATCAGAACTCCCCCGCACGCCCTGCCTGCTTAGCCAATCCTGGATTCCAGAGTCATCCTTCCTGCTGCGACTACAGCCACCTCGGGCCCATCACCGGTTTACTTTGTCCACCATCTTCATCATCAATGCGTCCGATTGCTTCACAGTCTCTGAAGTTCGATATTCGCTTCCCCAATTGTCATTGGTTTGATTTCGCTTATCGCTCTTCGATAGGTAGTAGCCTCGCCCGCCATAGATAACGTTATGCCTCAAGAGAGGATCGAGAAAGGCAAGAGAGTGCGCGCCTGCACGATTTGCGGCCGGACTTTCAAGAGAACTGAGCATTGTATTCGACATGAGCGCGCCCGTAAGTCGATAAATTACACCTATTTGTGCTACTGGTTCAATTTGGCTGATTGAGGGATGTTAGATTTCCGGGAGCGTCCGTTTACATGCCGATTCTGCCAAAAGTCATACGGCAGGAAGTATGTTCCCTCGGTAATGCCTTCTATATAACTCATCGCTAATATCCTTCTTCTCCTTTTAAGAGACTTGCTTGTTCGACATGAGCGCACACTTCATGCTGATGAATGGGCCAATGCTCAATTAAACGCCCCCGCAGATGCCGCTGCACGTCCAGCTCGTCGTCGTCAGAGTCGAAATAGCTGGAGCCAGGTCCACCCACTCCCACAAGTACTTCCCCAGACAGAGCCGCAGTACAAAGAAGACTTACAAACCGGCTTGCGCATAAATGATGAGACCGTCATACAATATGAAAGCTTCCTTCCGTCGCCTCGCGTATCTTCTTCGTCCGAAATCAGCGACCCGGAGCTAGTCACCGGTGCTTCGGATGGGATGGAAGTCGAGTTTCCCATGGATCCCAATCTACTGAATGGCGCATATGTGACTGTTGGCGGAAGCAATGAAAATGCGCCTTATCATTACATCCCTGCGTATCCGACAAATCAGCACCATGCCGTATATGACGCTCACATGCAGCCTTATATCCTGGAACAATTCAATCAATATCAAGGTTTTCCAATCGACCCTAACCTCACAGCAGGTGCTCCACAGATGAATAATGCGCCAATTCCATCAGACAATACATTTCCTGATACCGAAAATGTGAATATACTCGCTTTATTCCCCTGTCAGAATCTCGATCAGCAAGCACTAACCAGATACCTTGACGAATCCTTCAGCAACAAATCCACACTAGGTCTCCTTAAAAATGTGTCCGACGCATCATCTTCAGACCCGTTGACATCCGAATCTCGTCGTCGAGGGCGGCCATCTCGCAATATCAAGGTGCCAAGTAGCGCCCAGTCTCGTATGGAATTCACAGAAGATGATCGGACCGCTTTTTTGACGAATCTCAAAGACCAATATAATCTCAATGTTGAAGAGTCGCAAATGCCAGATTCACACGACATTCAAAGCTATATGAAACAATTCTTCGAGTCATTCAACACTCGTTTATCCTTATTTCATCTACCAACATTCAACCTTTCGGTTACTCCCCCGCCGTTATTACTAGCCATGTGTGCCATTGGTGCACTGTATGGAGCTGAGAAGGAGGCTGCCAGCACCCTATCGGAACTGGCAAAACAAGCCCTGCAAAACGCTGGATCCAGTTATAATCGTCCCTTATGGGAGGTTCAATGCAAATTACTTCTTATCTTTCGGGCGGCTTTTGGTGGTGATCTTGACGCAGTGAACTGGGCCCTTGAGAATGTGGGCTTCATTCAGCGGGAGTTCTTTTCACGCAAAGCGTCATTTTTGGCCAGTTCCGAGCCAGAATCTGACGGCTGGTCCGATTGGATACCCAGAGAGTCATCAAAGCGTCTACTTTTTGGCATGTTTGTCATAAGTAGTCTCTTGACGCTCACTTATAACGTTTCCCCCTGTATCTCTACGACCGAAGAGCTCAAGATTGAGATGCCCGTGGATGAACATGTTTGGATTGCGGCGGATGAAGATGAATGGAAGAAAGCAATGGCGACTAAAGAGTCACCCAACATGGTTTTATATACAGCGTTGACAAAAGTTCTGTTTGGCAAAGACTTTGATCTCGACTCGGAAAGCCAGTGGTCTGCCTATGCAGTGACTGTTCTGATGCATGCAGTGAACGTGCACATGTGGCATATAACGCAGTCCACTCAATCCTTCATGAGCTTCTCGGCTGATGCGAAAGAAGAAGAGCAAATGAGGGCTTTATGCGCCAGTCAGACAGAAGCGGCATTATCCAGATGTTACATGATCCTCGCACACCGGCGCTCGTCCGAGGGAGAAAATACTTGGGATGACGTCGAAGGTCCATTACTTTTCAATGGCATGGCGGTACTTCGTAGCTGCTATGTACGTGCTTTTACTGGTAGTGGAAGTTTCGATCGCGCTTTACTATTCAATGACGATGAACAAGCAGCATATACAGCGGCCACGAATTACATCAAAAGCGATCAGGTCCGAGCACATTTTCTCACAGGGGCCGTTGCACAGGCCCTCGATGGGCTGTTATCTCCGCTGCAGATGATACACAAGCTTTCCGAGAAGGAAACTACTTTAGGACAGAGTGTTGAACATGCTTTGGCCATGTGGGATACTGGTAAGCTAGTGAAATATGTGTAATGGATCGCTTGCGCCTAACTTGAACTAGCTCTATTCTATACCAAATGGGTACACACAATGGAGACTCAACGGGCTTATGTCCAGCCTGACAACAAAGAGAGGCAAAATTTGGAGAGATTATTGGAAATATTGAGACAAGGTGACGAGCGTTGGGGAGCAAATCAGTCTATGGCTGCCGGTCTAGCCAGGCTATTCGCTGAGTACATCAATGCTAGCTGGACCTGGAGAGGTGCGTTGTAATCCTGCTAATCATGAATTCAGCCACTAACATATCTAGTTACCTGTCGAATGAGCAACGTACTTCAAAAATTGGCTGTCATTTACGAGAAAGATAAAGACACTGGTTCTGTATAACTTGCTTTCGATTCAGCTTGAAGACTTCTACTATACAGCAGAAGTCTTGTTTCGAACAGTGATTCTCGCGCCGCACTTTCACTGCTGGGCGTGGATATAATGATTCAACCCAGGAGAACGTTCGAAACGATGACTTCCACGACTATATGATGTACCATTCACACATATGCCTCTATGACACGATATAGATACCCGGGAAGGTGTTATAGGATCTTGTAGGATCTGTTTTGATTTGCACTGTGATCCATTTCTGAATGATCGTTGTTTCTGTTTCATGAAATGCTCTAATGAATGTCCAACATTGTCTTTATCATTTTATTTATTTCATTCATACCTAGGTATAGCACGGCACTCCCGAAATCATCGGCATATTCTCTCTGGTCAACTGCCGTAGGACGTACAATCCATGTGGAGACTCTCCTCTCCTCCTCAACCATTTTCCCGGCCATCCCACTCTCAGAGGCGAATAGGCTCGGGGTAAGTTTCCCCCACACCACAGCACCTATCTCCATGCGGCTAGGTCACGCTCGTTAATACTTTGATAGAACGAGACCCGGTCAAATCAAACTCTGGCTTTATCATAACTAACGAAGTTCGGAAATGCTTTCCTGATACGGCACCCCACATGAAGCTATCCAACGACACTTTCTCCCCGGCGAAGCCCTTACCACGAGGGATTGATCCTAACCCAGAATGATAATGTTGTATAACTTTCTTACTGGCCAGGCGTGTTCTGGAGCCATGCGCAGTGCCAGGTTGTACGTACTATGTAGTACGTAGTCCTACATTGACCGAGGCTAGTCGTGAGAGTGCGCTTTATAAGGGCTGTCGACCCGCGTTGGGACGTCCATAGGTACTAGTCGCAGACATTTCTTGAAACAAACTCAGCGATAACTTCTTCTTCTCAGTCATCTGACAGAATTTATACGTCTCTATTTCAACACGCGGTCATCATGCCTTCAACAGCTGATCTACAAGACCCCAAGGAGTATCAAAAGATATTTCACTGGGCCGAAACGCAGAAAGATGCCACTATCCCTTCTTTCAACACACGGAAAAATGATCCGTACAAGGTACGTATACCAGATACTGCTAAATTGAGCCAAAGTGAGTACCATGCTAACTGTGGCTAGTACCAAGAAGGATTCGGTAACCAGTATGTAGTCGTATACTGATCACAGGAGAGTGTCGACATACTAACTGAAGCAGCTTCTCCTCAGAGGCAATCCCAGGAACCATTCCACACGGTCAAAACTCTCCACGCAATGTCCGCTTCGGTCTCTACGCAGAACAAGTCACCGCCACTGCATTCGTTGCACCACGACATGCAAACAAGAAGGCCTGGCTTTATCGCGTGCGCCCCGCCGTGGCCCATCAGGGATTCGTACGTTTTTCTTGCTACGCTGCAGAACTAAGGCTAATTGAACTACGCACCAGACCGAACTTCCAGACAACAAAGACACCGAATGCTGCTTCCTCCCCTTGAACCCCAGGATTCACGTTTCGCCCACCCAACTCGCCTGGTTGCCCACCGACATTCCCGAGGAAGAGACCGACTTCGTCACCGGTCTCCGAACCTTTGCTGGTTCTGGTGACCCAACCCTCCGTGAGGGATTAGCCACCCACGTCTACGTCGCCAACAAGAGTATGTATAAAAAGGCCTTTGTCAACTCGGACGGCGAGTTCCTCATTGTTCCCGAAAAGGGCGCCCTCAACATCCAGACTGAATTCGGTCCTTTGTTTGTGCAGCCTGGAGAATTAGTTGTCATCCAGCGAGGACTCAGGTTCCGCGTTGAGTTGCCTGACGGTCCTTCGCGAGGATACATTCTCGAAATTTGGGGTAGCAGCTTTGAGCTTCCGGAGTTGGGTCCCCTAGGTGCTAATGGACTCGCCAACTCGCGCGACTTCCTTACTCCTACTGCTCAGTATGAGGTCGTTCAAGAGCCGTGGGAGATTGTGTATAAGCTTGGGGGGAAGTTCTTCAAGAGCACTCAGAACCACTCGCCATTCGATGTTGTCGCATGGCACGGAAACTACGTATGTTCCTGGTCTGTGTTGTGTAATCTGATACTAATCTGCATCACAGGTTCCTTATAAGTATGATATGACCAAATTCGTCAATGTCGGCTCCATCTCCGTTGACCATATCGATCCTTCCATCTTCTGCGTCTTGACGGCCAAGTCCCGTGACCTCACAAGCCCTCTTGCCGACTTTTTGATTTTCTCTCCCCGATGGGATGTTGCTTCTCGTATGTTCGACTAAAATTCTTGGTATGAGTCAACATGTACTGACCCGATCAGACACTTATCGCCCACCATACTACCACCGCAACGCAGCCTCTGAACTCATGGGTCTCGTCTATGGAGAATACGGCGGTCGATCCGACGAGTTCATGCCGGGCAGTATCTCCTTCGAGTGCGGCAGTAAGTCTCCTCTTCCATATCCAAATCATCGAAGGCGGAGTCTAACTTGTGAACAGTGGTCCCCCACGGCGTCGCCTACGAACAATTTAAAGAAGCCACCGAATCCACACCTCCCGTAATGCAAATCTCACCCGCCTCCGTTGCATTCATGTTTGAGTCTTCCCGACCCTTCACAATCACCGACTATGCATGGAACTCGAGCAAGAAGCACGAACACGAGCCCAAGATGTGGGATAACTTGGTGGACAACTTTTCGAGTCATTTGAAGGAGGTTGAGCAGATTTTGGCAAATGGGGTTGAGAAGTTGAAGGTCAATGGTACTTCCTAATTTGGGGTTTGATGCAAATGAATAAGAAAATCTTGATGTATCTATTATTCTAGGAGTTGCGTATATCGTTGTTGTGAATAGCAGTTTGATATCCAAGTATTATCTTCACTTTGTCATTCTACCTATTTTCAAACCATCAATCTATCTATTTAGCAAAACCTGTATGAGTCTAAAGACGAAATAAATTGCCCTATTGAATTAATCTATGCTCTAATTAAGCAAACTAATCTTCCCAGCAGCCAACTTATTCGCAATCCCATTATAGACCTGCGGTCCGACCTCCCTCAGCAACTCCAAGACATGCGCTCTCCTCCTCCCCGCAAACTGTCTCTGATCAATTTCCTTGCAATCACCATAAGGTCCAAAAGCGAATTTCTTTCCCGTCGATGATAACTCGGACCATGGCTCACCGCCACTAACGAAACTGATCCATCTACTTCGCATCTCTTCGCCGACGGCTTCAGCGGCCGGGTTGTGCGAGAAATCCATCGTACCAAATAGGAACAAGATATCAACGGCGTGATGTGCGCGAGAAGATGCCTGCCATGGATTAAACTCGTCGAAAAGATATCGATATACTTTCTTTTTATTCGCAATGAGTTTTTCTGCGACAAGCTCAGTGGGGAGAGTGAATTTAGAGTCGTGTAGAAGATCCAGGACTCCGAGGGTACTTGATGTTGGCCTATCGGCGGAGATGTGATATGCTTTGCGCAGCTTGTCGCCTTGTGCAGGGTTGGAGGCTGTGAAGGTGGAGATTATGTCTGCTGGGGAGAGGGCTTCGATGCCTCTGCGCCATATTACCGACTTTTCAATGCATTAGTCTTGTACCGAGTCAGAAGTTGGAATAGAAAAGTATACCTCAAACTCCGTCTCGCCAATCACCAACTCCTCAACCTGTTCCTGCTTATTCTCCCAGTTTGCCAAAACGTCTTCTTCCTGCAACCAGCAGCGCGATAAATTGTTCTCAGTCAGGATCTGCTTAAACACTTTCTGACTGCATTCGCGTAGGGATTTGCCCTCTAATTCCTGAGCACGAGCTTCGCATGTCTCCAGAATTCCCTTGCCGAGCTGACGGGGCATTGGCGGTGACAAGTATAGAGAGCCGGACATGAGGATTGCGCGTCTGACGGGTTGGCCGGTTATAAGATGGGCGTGTACATAGACTGCACCGGCGCTTTCTCCGCAGAGGGTGATATTGTCCTAGGAAACAACGATCGATCATGAGTAGATGTAGACCTGGTGGGAGAGGCAGTACTTACAGAATCACCACCGAATCCCTCGATGTACCGTCTAACCCAGTCTATTGCCAACGCTTGATCCTTGAGAGATAGATTGACTTCCGCAGTCCCTTTACCGTCTCCGAAACCGAAGAGGTTGAGTCGGTAGTTCATTGCTACCATGATAATCGGATTTCCGGCGTTGACTGAATCCACAACAATTCTTGTAGTGTCTACGTGCCATGTGAATTTTTATTCTAGACCTTCAGGTTGATAGAACTTACCACAAATACCAGACGCAGCAGAGCAGAATGTAACTGCTTGGGAACCACCTATCCACGAAATGAGTTTTAGATATTTCAGCCAAGAAAAGAAGGCCTGAATGTGCAAAACTGACCATATATCCATACTAAAACCGGCAGTTTTCGACCACTCGGTACATCCGCCGGAACAGTAACATCCAGATTTAAACATTCAAGCTCATCTTCGACTTCCTCCTTAATCTCGAAATCCTCGGGTATGCGCAGTAAATGACGGACGTCGACATCGACTTGTGGACATCTGGGACTGAAAGAGAGGCTTCTTAGCAGCGATTTCACGGTCAATGCAGTTACGGACATACCCGTATTGAGTAGCATCAATCGTCTTCTCACTCAATTCTGCGGGCGATATTGGTCGCGCTCTCTCGAATCGAGCAGGGATATGAGCGTATTTGATGCCCTTGAACTTGTTGATTTTGGTGCCTGAGAAATCTACAGTTGTGCCGTTGAATGTCGCGTTTAGTTGCGGGTGATGGGTAGTTGTGCTGGTCATTTTGACTGTTTTCTTCTCAGCTATAATGCGATACAATGATGGAAAACACCTCGGAAGACACAGGAAAGGAAAGTCTAGGAAACAGAAGCCGAAGAGAGTGCCGGTGTTTGGAGGGGCTACTGCATCTCAATTGGCTTGACTCATATGAAGTGTACGTACTTAGAAGTTAGCCCTAAGTGGCATATGAGCGTGTGGGGCGGATTGGAGTGGGAGTACCGGGTAGGTACCCCACACTCCGGGAATCCCCCTGGGGCATTGTCCAACAAGTTACAATACATGTAACTGCATCAGGCACGTCTATGCCTTCCTTATACTTCTTGTCGGATGTTCCATACATTATGTTACGTTTTATGGAGTAACACATATCAGGGTACCTGACTATGGCGAGAAGGTATCCAAAAATGCAAAGAACACACCCGTCAAATCGTCCAACTTGACCCCCTTTTCGCTCGCAATCTTCGGAATCACGCCTCTCCTCTGAGTGTCACCTCCACAAACATCCTTCACCAGTCGTCTCACCTGCTGCTTCCTACTAGGTCCAAACACCCTCGCTCTGAATCCATCACCTGTACCCTTGCAAGCCTCCCATGGCGCCTGTCCAGCAACAAACTTGAGAAGATCCTCAGCAAAAGCCCGTGCGACTTCCTGCTGCTCGGGAGTGAGGTAATCATTGAAATTCTGATAGAAATAAGCCAAATCCAGAATGTGGGTGGATTGGCCCTTGAACGGGCCGTCGAATGGGTTTTCTTCGTTGAAGTAGTAGACGTATGCATTGCCGTCTTCGGGCCATCCCGCTGCATATGCTAGAACTGGTGCGTAGAATAAAACATCAGTCGTGAATTCGAGGATACGGTCGAACGCTTCTTGGTCCGGAGTTGTAGGAGAGATGTTGTATGACGCCAGTAATTCGGACGCGATCTCAGCGGGGTATGCTGAAAGAGATTTTTCGAGGGTTGATATAAATCGTGGTGCAGCATCCTTGGCCTGAAATCTAAGGCGGATGCCGAATATACTAGTCTGTATGAGCTGTCAGTATCTATTCTTACAGCACAAATGAACGGCGGAACAAACATCATGCTGCGCATCTCCAATGAGTATCTCCTTGCACCAACTCTTTCCCACAGGATAGCTGGCCGTAGATTTGTCCGATATCTGAGCAAAAGTTGGCGGATTGGGAATCAAATCGCCGTCAATAGCAAAGTTGGGAGCGACGTTGGGAGGCATCTTCTTCACGAGCTCAGCAGCCGGTGACTCAATGATTGCTTTGATGCGCTCTTCTGGCGACAGCTTGTCGAAGCCCCAGGCCTTGATGGCTGTTTGGTAACCTTTTTCGTGCACCTCATACGGCAGAGGGGTCAGAAGAATGTTTTGTCCGCTCATAGAAAGAGCTCGTTTGCAGAGGGGAGTCATGGAGTGTAGGTGTTGGGTGGCCGAGCCTGCAAGAACTGTCAGTTTCCGCTCAAGTGAGGAGCATCAGCGGTATATTACCTCCACCGGCACTCATTCCAGCAAGCGTGATGTTATCTGGGTCACCGCCAAAGTCGCAAATATGTCTATGTACCCATTCTATAGCCGTCCGTTGGTCACGGAAACCATTGTTGGCTTTGTAGCCTGCAGCACGAAGTTCTTCCGAAGTTAAAAATCCAAATGCACCGAGGCGATAGCTTTGCTATGTCAGTCTCTCCCGGGTACTCAGAATTTGAGGGTTAGACGTACTTGGGCCCAACAGCCAAGATAGGAACACCCTTCTCAACAGACAACTTGATTACCCGAGTCCAGTCAAACTGTGGCCACGAGTTGGCGCCAATATTCAGGCCTCCACCATGTATGAACAGCAAAACCGGAAGTTTTGAGGCCGAGGTCGTTCCCTCTGGCACGGCGATATTCAGATTAAGACATTCTGTATCAGATTGCGTTAATTCCTTCTTTGGTAATGTATGCTGAATCGCGCTCTGTTCGAAATCAACCCCGTTGGGGAGAGAAGCAGCCGTCGGTCTACCACGAACCCGTCAGTCATGATCAATCTGAGACCTCGTAAAATGTAAATGCTTACCCATCCTTGGTAGCATCCAAAACTCCTTTATCAGACGCTCTAGAGGTGATCAATTCTGCGTCTGCGAGTCTGTTCCTCAAAGAAGCATATTTGATTCCGCGATAATGTGTTACGCCGTCAATATTCTTGCCTTGGACTTGGCCGAGATATGTGGTTTGTAGAAGTGCGCTCATGTTGCCGATTGTCTATATTGTCCTATGCATATATGAGATATGGAAATATTCATGAAACAATTGAAAGCATGGGGATGCGAAAAAGATGCGATTCTTTGCCTGAAAGTTTTCGGAGTACCTAAAGGGTGCTCGGGAAATCCGAGCGGGGAACTCGGGGGTTCTCCGCATTCCATACAATCCAGGGTTTGATGTTCTACCACTCTACAGATTATTCTGACTTTTTGTTTGTGTTGTATTTGTCCATTCGGAGGGAATTAGGTTCGTGTTTCTACTTACAGTCCCGCTCCCACTACTTGGTTACCGAACCCCAATCCCTGTCAATGACCTGCAAAGGTACTCGTATTCTTGATGAGGAAAGTCGTGACGACTTCTTCATGAGACTACAAGTGGCACTTCGAAGCGGCTTGATGTAAGACAGTTCGGGGGCCGGAAAACTTTGGTTTATCAAAGTGAACAAGAACCTATGCAACTTCCGTTGGTTCAGGACTTTTGAGGTGGCAACGAATCTCATTGACCTCCTTGCTGAAACTGCATGCTATATCCTCCCGTATTCTCGTCCTTGATGAATTTGAAATTGTCGGTCGAGAGTCCAAAGGGCTTCAGAAGGCCATTCCCCAGCTAATCAAGTATCAGCGTCAATTCGATTGATCTGCCTCGAGCAGCAACGCAAACTCACATCTTTCAATTTCCCCATCATTTCTCCCATTTCATTCTCCCTCGCAGCCTGTATCTTAGGCGGCAACTCCCGTAATCCTCGCTGTACAACTTTTTGGTCTTGCGGCGGCAGATTATCCATGCTTGCCAGCTCCTTATAATCTTCTTCAGCGCCTTGCAGATTCGCCCAACCATTCAGTTCCGTCCTGGCACGAGCCCGTCGCATCAATGCCTTGGCGCGGATTCTCTTGACATCATCCCGGCGTTTATCATCTTGTTGTAGACGCTCTAGCTGGTTTACCTCATCATCTTCGTCTTCCGGAAGCTCTACGATAGCGTCTCCCTCGTCTGAAGTCTTGGTGCCATCATCTTTGTCGGTCTGTTTAGCTTTGGGTAGACATCGGTCTAGATTGTCGATGCTCGCTGTCGCTGCATCAACAGCAGCTTTCCAGTCCTCCAGTTTCAAATAACATGCCGAAATATTACTCTTCAACACCGCAATCTCGTAATCTAGGTAATTCGGGCAAGAGGCAAGTGCGCGATCGTACGTGGAAATGGCATCCGAGTAAGCGGCGGCGGCGAATTGTTTGTTTGCTTCGGCTTTGCAATTGTTCGATTCTTCTAATAGCTTCTGTCTGCATCGTTAGCTTCGTCACGCGTCGAGAGGGGTGCGCACGTACAGCTTCTTCGTCTGCGGGGAAATGGGCATCGTGAAACTCGTCGTCCGACTCCGCATCGTTCGGTTCATTCAGAGCATTTTTCCGCTCTGGTCGGTCGAAAGAAGATTGTGCCATTTGGTCTCTCTATCTGAGAGGTTTCAGTACCGCCGACCTGTGCTTGGGCAGGTGTAAGTCATTGACTGTTGGGGAGTACCGGCGAGAAATCTCGTACTCTATCCGACACACTGTTAACTCCAATTGTGTAATTATTTGAGGAGCTCGAATTGCCAAGTGATGTGTGAGTCGCCGGTGAGAGAGAATTGCTCAGGTAAAGTGTCACTCAAGAGTTCATACTGTCCAGAATAAAGTCGGTTTTTGCCTTGGTTGAACAACAAAGTCGTCTGTATTGTAAGTATGCTCGTATTGCACTAGTAACAGTTTTGCGCACGGCCAGATTTGTATATCCACATCACACAAAATTCATACAGCCCTCCGAGTCTATTGTTTATATACTGATTCATATCTGCTTTCAAGCACATCTTCTCAAATATAGGAGAGCAAACTAGCTCGAGCAAAGACATTCAATGGTCTGGATTCCAAGTATGCAGATCCGCTGGCAGTGAATTTGCCTGATTGGGCTCATAGGTCGCACAAGTACTATGTACGTGCCCTTGTAGCTTACGTGCGAATGCTTGTGGCTGCTCGAGGAAGCTCCGAGTTGCATATATCTACTATATAAGTTATATATCAATTCGTAAACAGAATCTAGATGTAAGCAGCAAGCAATAGTCTCCAAATAGGGCAAAGCGAGCAGCCAAATACTCACCTACTTTGAGCCAATCAGACTTCCACGTGGATGTACTGCCACGTACTCCGTACGTATAAGTAAAAAATGTCAGTAAAATAGCGACTTTTGTCATCAAGCCAAGTATAAACCGCCCACTGGTGTATGGATTACCGTGATACCTCAACAGTTGAAAGAATCTTTGTCTACATCTGCAGGAGCTGTCTGTCATATTTTGGACATTTCGACACATTTGAAGGCCGATTCTGGGTATAAATAGGAGAGCCATTCCCTCGTTCGCCTTCTTCTCTCATCGGCATTCATCATCTCTCTCACGACAAAAATCTTGACATCCCCGCAGTACGGAAGCATATTTGGCTCCTTCACCTCAAATAACCACAATGTCGTCAACCGAGTAAGTATCCAAAATATCTCCCATCTGTACAGATTGAAGCTAACTGTAATGCTAGACTGCCCCGCATTAGGGCTTGTCTTTTTGACATGGACGGTCTCCTGCTCAACACAGAAGACATCTACACGACCATCACTAATTCTGTCTTACAAGAATATGGCAAGCCCAACATGCCCTGGTCTCTCAAGGCCCAGATTCAAGGCCGCCCTGCTCCTGAGGTGTGAAATCTCTCCATCACAGCCTTCAAAGATTATACACTGACAGACATACAGGCCATCAAAATCTTCCATGACTGGGCAAATCTGCCCATCTCACAAGACGAGTACGCCGCTAAAATAGCTGTTAAACAACAAAAGCTCTTCCCTGAAGCTGCACCCTTGCCCGGTGTAGTCAAGCTGCTCAATGATCTTCATGCCACTACCAACACCTCTCATCCTGTTTACATTGCCTTGGCAACATCATCCCACAAACGCAACTATGAGCTCAAGACTGGTCATGTGCAGGATCTCTTCTCTCTGTTCCCAAAAAATAGACAGGTTCTGGGCGATGACCCGCGCATTGGCAAGGGACGCGGAAAGCCACTGCCAGACATCTACTTGCTTGCCCTCGAGACCATCAACACGGAACTCCGTGAAAAGGGAGAGGAGACTATCAAGCCAGAGGAATGTCTCGTCTTTGAGGACGCCGTTCCCGGTGTTGAGGCTGGTCGCCGTGCGGGTATGCAGGTTATTTGGTGTCCTCATCCACTTGTGCTGGATGTGTACAAGGGGCGAGAGGAGGAGGTTCTCGCAGGTCTTACTGGAGAACACAAGGAAGAAGAGAAGACGGATGCCGAGAAGGAAGCGGATGAGTTGCAGAGTGAGCGGTTGGCCAAGGCTGATGGATCGGGAAAGCCTGGGAAGTTGAATGATGGGTTTGGTCGGTTGCTGTCTACGCTGGAGGACTTTCCGTATGAGCAGTATGGCATTGTCATTCCGTCATGATGGCAACACCGGATTTATGGGGGTGGGGGGGTTGTTTTGATTTATTTTCTTCTGTACACCCTTTGTTAAAGTGTAGAATGTGCATATAAACACACATATAGAGATACGATCTTAAGTCATTCGGGGCAAATGGCAAAGCACAAGGAGCCAGTAAATATCAAATTATACTTCAACAACTGCCTCGAAAACGCAATTTCGAACGAGATCATTAGCGCTTTGCTTATATTGAGAATGCATGTAAGATACAAATGATGTGCCCTTGATTCAAAATTTGACGGGGGACACGCTATTCAAGCGGTTCACCAGTTTCGAGAACAGCATGTCTAAACGATATCCTGCTTTGGTTCGCAGATTGGCAGGATAAGTTGCTTTACAAACTCTATAAATATTGATTGATGTGGTTATTGACCGATTCTATAACATTGAACTGCTGCAGTTGTTCTATACTTTTGAAATTCTGTCCTAATACTTATGATGATAATACGTATCAGGCCATGCAGTAGCTGTATATAAAAATAAGCTTGGCTATCGCCAGTTATTGCATGACTCAATATGAAACTTGTTCTTGTACAGTGTATGAAGCGGGAGATTTTATCAACATGAAGCCTTAAACTGAGCCGCGTGCTATTGCAACCTTGTCATCTTGCTGAATAGAAATATTGTTCTTTTCTTTTTCTTCTCTTCCCTTCCCCTCTTGCAAGGCTCAAGATTGATAATTGATAGAAGTGCTGGGCACAAAAAGGGGCAACCATGGACCATCCGGATTACTGAGATTGGTTCTTAGGGCAAGGACCGTTCCCGGGCATTAGTTAGTAGTTGGTAGGGCTAGGTTTCCCTGACGCCGAGAAGATTGCAAAAAACCCCCGGGCATGGACTATAACAACCAAGCCCCTGATTATGAACAAATATATTTTATCAAGTATATTCTACATGCAAACGAAATCGCCGTCATCTAACCCTTGGTCTATCAAACATCCAAGCACTGGATAGCAACAATCTTCCCGGCCTCAACAACAGTTCCATTAACCGGGCCTGCCATACCGCCATCATAGAGACATACAACACATTCCCTGCGAATTTCACAAATGTACTACCGGCCACTGTCATCATTATCGTGCTTCCAACAAGGGTCTTCAGTTCCAGCGTACCATTGTAATGATATGCAGCATCCGAAAACACCGCCACTGTGTCACCACCCGCTACATATAGATTGCCGTTCTTATCCAAGGCGAAATCGTCAATTACGATACCTCTGTCCTCTGCAACGGTACGCACGCTAGCCTTCGGCAAAGCAGGACATGTCGAAGAGTCAACTGATACCGCGTAAATGGTCTCGGTTGCGTGTTTGTCCAATGTGGAAAGTCATAGTGAATCGCGATTCCGTTGATGCCGATGTAAAGACTAGCATTTGATGGAGGTAGCATCTCAGGCACAGAGATTGCTTTTTCAAAGCATCCTGTGTTTGTGTCGACCTTCCACACTGCTCCCAAAACTCAATCGGCAATGAGGACCGTGGCAAGTTGTTCCTTGTGCTCGTGGTACTCGCTCAATTGGCAGGTACTCATTCATTGATTAACTTCTGGCTGGGAATGCGTATCACAGTGCCCAAATCCTCAAGCTATTATCGTCCCCTCTTTGAGTCTTTTGTTGGAACTCTCCAACGTCATCGACATTATACTCGGAAAATCGCCTTTGCCCAGAACATGTTGCTAATACACTGCCACCTGGATGAAACACTGAACTGGTGATAGGGTCTACACATTGGTATTAGAATTTTTCGGATTCGTCAGCTGTGATCTCTTAAACTTACCATCATGGATCTTGGATGAAAAGTCAGGTTGACACCCACCGATCGTGGTATGAGGATTCTTCCACATTCTCACTGCGCCATCTATTCCACCTGCCCACACTTCATGTGAACCGTCGTCACCTACAGCAATCACATCAGCTTTCATCCGCTGATTGCTCATGGCTTCTCGTCCTTCAAGCCATCCCAGCAGCTGACCGGTAACTCGAATGTCGTAGACTAGCACACCTTGACTCTTGCGCTCGACCACATACAGATATCTTCCACAAGGACTCCACAACAGTTGTGTAATTCCTGTACCTCCTATATGATTGTCGGCTTCCGTTTTGGCGATGCTGAATGTTCCAATTAGCTCACCACTTCCTCTGGCACCGTATAGAGCAATGTTTCTCGTAAAAGTGCCCGCAGCCAGTATTCCATCCTGTGCAGGATTCATGGCAAGTGCAGATACGATTCCCTTCATTCCAACACCACCGCCGACGATCTGCTTTCGTTTGCTTGGAATAGTAGGTAAACGGCTGACGGGTCCTTCGTTTCCGGTGCGTGAGACATCGAAAATGCATATCAGAGAATCAGAGCCTGTAATGAATTGGGAACCGCCGAGATGCGGGGGGTATAGAATTGAATGAGGTGCAATAAAGGCCTCAGTTGACGGGTTTATCAAAGAGTATGTACCCAAATTCTGAGGTGATAATGCTGATGAGAGTCTAATAGGGTGATCACGGACTGAGGATAGAAATAACGTAGTCGAGGGGTCTTGAAGATTGAAGAACGGATATATTGCAGTTGCATACACTGGCTCCATAGACGGTAGTATAGAATATGGCTTCAAATCCAGCAGATCTTCTCTATCCTCAAGGAGGTCCGGCGGCCTGTCATTCCATGATTAACTTCGAATATGGAACCTTGTGAAAGAGTTTCATACAGTATATGTGTTTGAATATGATTGTCCGCAGACGTAGCTATGACTGATGTGCCATCTAGAGTCCTGGATTCTCTTGTAAGCACACAAAAAACCTCATAGATAGCACGAAGACGCTCACCATTCTGCGCTCTTGAAATAATTCGAGTCTATCGAGTGCAAACTGCTTGATCTGTCATTGGATTTGTCTATATCCGACGCATTGCAGACAGCTACACATGTCAAGCTCAACCCATTATCGCGATCGTTTATTGAATCATCCTCCATGATCCGAACATCGCCGAACTAAAGGTTGGCTGAGTGCAAAAGATGAATAGAAAGGAAAGTTATAGTAGTTGCTCGTCAATAGGCGATATCTAAGTACAGAATAGACTAAGCCCTATCCGGGATAGTGCATGCTCGCATTCCGCCTTCCCTTTGAGCTTTGTTTCTTCCGCCCGACAGCTCGCGACAACAAAAGCCTGAGCTGGTTCTTTGAGCATCTAAAGCAAGGGGCGAGCCTGAATTTGGGGCGCGTGCTGTCATATCTTTTTGTTCAATAACGACACCCCGATTCCCACAGTTTCTCAATGTTCTCATCAAAACCTTCAGCGCCAGCCGCCGGTGGGCTATCGATCAACACATCCACAGCCAATTCTTTATTGTGAGTGCTCGATTCTACTGCCTATACAACCTCTCGTTGGGTTTTCCGGGATTCTCAGTCATGTATTGCTGTTTAGTGTTGCTACCATCGCTATGGTTCCAAGCGCTCCTAGCTTCGCGAAAATAAAAACATTTCCAAAGTTGCAAGTCGATTGATAATTAACCTTCTGCTGACATTACATAGCTCTAACACATCCGCGCCCTCTACAACACAGCCTACCACAGGAGGTCTGTTTGGAAATCAGCAAAAACCCGCCGGAAGCCTCTTCGGAAACACCCCATCAGGGAACACGCAGGCAACCGGTGGAGGATTATTCGGCGGACAAGGCGCAAACACGTCGAGTACGACACAACAAGGCGGCATGGCAAGTGGAGGCTTGTTTGGCAGCTCGATGGCCACGTCGCAACCGGCAAGTGGAGGTCTGTTCGGAAGCACGGCGAAGCCTGCAACACCTAGCGGTGGATTGTTTGGAAACACAGGCACACAGCAGACAGGAACTACAGGTGGAGGCTTATTCGGTGCCGCCAACACCCAGCAGCAGAATACTACTGGTGGCAGCAGCCTATTTGGAGGAAACCAGGGAGCTACGACTCAAACTCAAACAAAATCACTTTTTGGCGCGGCTCCAGCAACTACTACCGGAACGAGTCTTTTGTAAGCATCAATTATGTGCTATTGATGATCTGTGGTTTGCTGACTTTTCCCAGTGGTAGCACTCAAAATGCAGCTCAGCAGCCGCAACAGCAGCAGAAACCTACATTATCCATCTTCGGATCTCAGAATACAACCACCCAGCAGCCACAGGCAGCAGCAGCAGCTCAAGGCACTGTTGTGCAAGGTGTCAGGGTAGATGCCAGCAACCTTCTACCGACGACGAAATTCGAGAGTTGCGCAGATGAGATCAAAAGAACGATAGAACAGATTGATACATATATTCTGAATCAAATCAGCATGTGCAACGACGTCGCCGGAATCATACCTACAGTTATTTCTCAAGGTTCTACGATCCCGAACGATGTCGAGTTTGTCGAAGGAAAACTTGAAACTATCCAACTAGCTCTGGAGAACGACGCTCGGGAAATTGATGCTGTACGCAAAATGGTAGCACGAAATGCAGCAGAGGCTCAGGTCGGGTTCCGTGCGATTGACAATCTGAAACTGCCATTGCAATACCAATCGACAAGTGGAGGCTGGTGGTCGGTTTCTGAGCAGCAATTATCTGAGCGCCAGACACTACGGTCCTCCATCAAGAACCGAAAGAGCACCCTTGCGCTACCTGACGGCGTTGAAGGCGACCCATCTACATCTGATTCGATCAACGGTATACCGACAAACCTCGTTGAATATTTCTCTCACCGGTCAGATGAAATGTCTGTCGTCCTTGATGGCTACAGGAAGAACCTGAAAGAGATCGAAGATCATCTCCACGGTGTAGAGGGCTCACTCAACCGACAGATTAACGATTTTCTTTCTTCGCGCAATCGTGATGATGGCACACCTGGAGGTGGTGCTAGGAATCAACTGGCGGATCTGGCCGCCGCGCTGGGAGATGTCGAAGCTGGTATTCTAGGTGTCGCCAGCAGGCTGGGTGGTGTGAAAGAGGAAGTACAGGAACTAGTCCTTGGGCCACCGACTCTTGGAATGGGTAGACTTGGCTAATTGAACAAGGAACAAGATTCATGACTGACATTGACTGTACATTATATGATATAAAACTCTACTTGTATGAACCCGACCATTGCCCCTGAATGACAGACTCACATTTTTGGTCAATGCATTCATTGGCCGCTTTCCATATTTTCTCCCTCTTATCGTTATGAGTAGTTCGACAGATTCTAAATGTAACTTATACCTTGGAAGGTAGCTGCCACTTTCTCCCTAGTGAGTAGTACGTCACCGTCTTGCGCTCCTGCTCCTTTGTCATCCAACCTCACTCCTTCTCTTCACGAAGCACCTCATCTTTTATTCCAACATCCTGTTGATCGTTGAAGGGGTCTCGCAATGGATGATTTAGAAGAACCCTCTGTTCTTCAATATGCCCGATCTCGAGGAATTGCAAGAAACCATCAACAGCTCAAACCCTTAGATCTCCTTGCCCAGATTGCCGAATCGGAACATGATGCCACGATAGATTCGAAACGAATATTCGATCTTGAGACTTCGGACTTTGCAAAGCGCAGATCGATCTTTACATCGAAAACGGCAAAACTAGTTCTTGACAAGGACGGGGTCAAATTCTTGACATCTGTCCTGCAAGAAGTAACATCACTACAGGCCAAACCAGATCACACAGCGGAAGATACGACTTCTCTCATACCCAGCTACAAAACCAGGGATTATTTGAAGATAGACGTCCCACTACTCGCCGTCGAAAAGCAGAATACGTCAAGGACACTGCGCAAGAGAGCCGACCCTATCGATCTTTTGAACGAGATAGTTCCAAACCTAGCGGATCGTGAAAGAGCCAGTGTTGACGAGGGACTCGAGTTTCCTGACTACTTCTGGGAATTGCCAAGTATGCTGGATAGAGACCCGAGCATGGAGAAACTCGAAGCCCCTGGAGGCACTGGACAGGTTCTGCGTGAAGCTCTAACCTATCTCGATGAAAAGAGGCATGGAGAGAGTGTAGAGAAATTTTTTGCTTGCTCTATCTTGGACGTTGTGAGTAGATGCTCTCGAGACTGCGGATGTGGATGGTTCTGATTCTCGTGTTTCTAGATACCCTCCTCAAAGCTGGCTATACCTCCTGTCTACATCGAGAGTAAAGAGCAGCAGGAACATTATGTTGAATCGGAGTCCCATATCACCGACACTGACCTTAACAATCAAGCGTTTACTGGAAACGTCGCCACCCCTGGTTTGCTTGAGGAAAACGATTTGAACGTCGAAGACACTTATTTCCATATCGAAAGTGAGGATCAATATCAACGTAACGATATTCAGGAATTTCGTATCAATGACACGGATACTGGCCTTGTCAACGAAGCGATTTTTGAAGAAGTCTGTACTCCTGGGCTGCTTGACGAGGACAATCAAACAGCTGGAGACGGTCTATATATCGCAAACGAAGAGCAACATGGGCGCGATTCCGTACTAGACTCTCATCACAGTAATACGGATGCCGGCCTCAATGTAGGGTTGGTTGATTACGCTGTTACCCCTAAACAAGTTGACGAACACAACGCACACGTCAATGACGCTGTCAGTAGTAAGCGAGCAGCATCTCCCCTGCCTGTTCACGAATCAGAGGATGTTGCACAGAGAATGCCTACATCGAGAACTGCACTCTCACCATGGACAAATCCTCCCGTATCGCTAGGTACGCTATCAGCATTCATGCAGACGAGATGTCACAAGAACAAACGCCGAAAACTTGACCATGAAAGTCGGTACTTCAGCAGCACGCCAAAGAGCACGAACACTCGTCCAGTGAAGGTCGATACTCCCGAGAAGCCAGCGGAATCGACCAAATTGTCATCCTCGCCTATCGCTACGCATAAGATTCAGAGCCTCATTCAACACCCTAAGTACCATTCAAAAGAATTCAATAAGCCCCTCTTACTGATTGTGTCGATGCACCTACTACAGTCTGACAGCACTCTTATCCGATCATTGGAAGATATCTCATCTTCTCGGTTTGCGCGGCTTATCTTTCGTGACTATGGCGGAGGAAATCCTAGTCAACCACATATGATTGACGAGGCCGATTTGATAGTATCTCCTGATACTGGAATCGTCCTTGCGACTTCCCACGAAACGACGCAAAAGTATCTTCCTGGACAGGGGCCTCCGGGTATAGACTCTCCGTTGCATGCGAGAATTGTTCAGGTTACACCGCGGTACGAGATGCTTTACGTGCTGGTTCGATCGCCTCTTGAGACGTCCATGAATGTTCTTTCGTCAGTGAGAGATCTAACGACCTACTGCATGTCGTTTAATCATATATGCAATATCAAAGTGCTGCTCATTGCCACAGATGATGTACTCGAATGGATTCTGTCCATAGCCGCAAAACATACCATTGACCGAGATCTCGTATCTCCTTTAAACACAACAGAAGGCAGGACATCTGCTGCACACTTTCACGACGACCAGACCCAGTGGGAGGTGTTTCTCCGTCGCGCAGGACTCAATCCTTTTGCTGCTCAGAGCGTTCTCGCTGTACTCAAGACAAACTCGGCGCACTCGGGACTTTCTGAAGATGTCAACCAGGCGAGTGCCCTGTCTAGATTTGTGGAGATGCCCTGCCGAACCAGAAGGGACATATTCCAGAAGCTGCTAGGGCAAAGAGTTCTCTCAAGAGTCCAGAAGGCACTCGAGATGGACTGGCAGATCGATTGGGCTGTGGATTTGGCGTGAAAGACCTCAGTTGAGTAATGAAGATTGCCACATGAGAAGATAGGTATAAGTATGTATTCAGAGAGGAGATTCTAATTTTGGCGAAGTGAAGCCTATCAAGGCCCCGAGGGTAATGAGACATGGAGTACATGTATTGATTAGACCAATTGAGACAAAAAGGGGCAAATATGCAAAAAAAAATCCGCTGGAACAACAACGACAACACGTCACGCATGCCAATGGTGTATTAGAAAATTATTTCTCTTTTTTTTCTTATCCGAAACAAACGCCGTCCCCTAGACTTTCGGTTTCTTCGGGCGTGATAGATAATACAAGTTCGATATAGTACATTGTGCGAAAGGAAGAGGTTTATTATGTCGAGAGATTGATTTGTTTACTCCTTGATCTTGGCAAGGATCCTAGACCAGCTTGTTAGTTACTACTCATTAAGTACTGTCTGTTGTGAATTGTCAAAACTTACTCAGAGTCACGGAAAAGAGTGAACTCCTCCTCGCCAACCTTGACGGGGCTACCACCGAACTATACAGATCTCAGTCAGTCCCAACGCTTCCGCAACAATTGCCATATTCCCAACGGCGGTTAACATACCTGAGGAATCAAAACCTTATCACCGCTAGCAACGCTCATGGGGATCTTATTTCCATTTCGGTCCGTGGCGCCAGGACCAACGGCCAAAACGGTGGCCTGGTTGATCTCCTTGACGGTGCTTTCGGGAAGGAAGATGCCGCTGGCGGTCTTGGTTTCGGGCTTGATGCGCTGGACGAGGACGCGGTCCAGGAGAGGGACGAGGTTCTTGATGTTGCGGAGAGCCTGGTGAGAGTAGTTGTCAGTACCAAAGGAGGAAGTGATGGGTGAATGAATGAATGGACGGATGGATTGATTGTATGCAGAGCTTCAATCCGGGGAAGCAGGAGATTTGCGCGGAGCTTGTCGATGCCGGAATAGGAGGGATAGAGCTAACATACCATTGTGATAGATTATAACTAGAATGTGTTATTAAAATGTAAGATAGAGACGTGAAATCGTGTACTGGGATGATTTGAAGGTATCGGAAGAGATCAAAAGAAACGAAGCTTTGGCTGGAGCGATTCGAGCGAGAAATTTCCAGAATGCCAAGACTTTCTTCTATGATCTATTGCCGGCCAGACGGTAAGGCGACAAGGCATCTATCCCGTCCCCGGAAACCAAAGCCGCCGAGGCTTACCGATGCAATTTACTTTGCTCTACATACAAGTACGTGCTTATAATCTACAACTGATCTGGGTAGGCATAAAACTGGGTATATTTCATACGCGCGAATCGACTATTCGCAGACATCGAGATAAATAGAACGCCAATACCGTCCGACCAAGGTGAACTACTCATACAGATACATCGCTCACCACCTTCGACCTCCGCCCCGTCCGCGTCCTCCACCATAGCCTCCCTGTTGTTGATTATAACCTCCATAACCCATCTGCTGTTGATTACCCTGCGCAGGATATCCCTGACTTTGTTGGCCACCTCCCGGCTGTCCACCACCCATCATGGCCTGCATATGCTGCATGAAATTCATCGGATCCATCGCCGACGGATCAAGACCTTGAGCCATCATATTCGCAAGCATACCTTGCATCATATCTGGCGACATGTCCGGCATCCCGGGCATGGCAGGCATACCCGCCATACCTGCCGCGGCAGGAGCGGCTTGAGCGGGCGGCGCTGGTGTGGGAGTAGGCGCGCCTGGCATCCCGGGCATTGCTCCCATGGACATGAACGCCTGCATTTCATCCAGCTGTTTATTCTGATCCGATACTTCGTTGCGGAGTTGCTGCTGTTTGAGGCAGTAGCTCGCCCATGTAAATTCGTCAAAGCCGTAGTTGAAAAAATCCGTAATATCCGTTCCAGGACGTCTCCATGGCTTGTCGTCTTCTGAAGGGAAATCGGTATCTAGATCTGTCGAAGTGATAGGTTTGCCTGTGACGGGATGTATAGGGTTTCCGTTGACGTCGATGGTTGATGTGTGTATGGCTGGATAGTCTGCGCCGGGTTTCAAGGTCGCTACCGGTCTGCCTTGAGTAGCGGCCGGGGTAGCGATCTCGGCTTTGATCGCAAGGGTAGGTGTTGATGGTTTTATATCGATTGAGACTGATCGTTGATTTTCGCCGGCTAATGCTGCATGTCGTGGATGTGCACTTCAAGGTACGAATCAGTAAATAGCCAAGGCATTGCGGGTAATTTTGAACTTACAGATTTTGACCTGCATCTGCAGGAGCTTCTGTGATGATATTGAAATCGTCCTAGATTGGTGTAAGCTTTCTTGATGCGCGATGTTCGTCTGTAGGAGGTAATTTACATCATCATCCTCTTCCTCTTCTTCCAGCTCGTAGGATTCTTCATGTTTTGTGTCTTCCGTGGTCTGATTATAGTTGTTGTGCTCCGGCTGAGGTGGGAAGGAGTCAGCGGGGTCGTAAAGATCATCATCGTCTTCCTCCATATTGGCTAAATGTGGTGGTTGTGAATTGAAGGTGTAGTTGTTGCTGGAGCAATTTAACCAGACGAGCTAGCGAAAGCGGAAGCTTTGAGCAAATTGATTTTGCCCCAGATCTTAGCGCCGATAAGCATCAACTAAGTTAGTTCAAAGGAAAGAACTTATGGACGTTAAAAGCTCAATTTGTATAATATTGCGTTGCTACTTGGACTACGGAGCGTCTTTCTATCCCTCTGGAGTCACGTGTTTACCGTACAGGAAATTCTTGGCGTCGCAGAGCGCAATACATTTGACATTCTTGACTGGTTTGCCATCAAATATTTCTCGACATCGCAAGATCATGTCAACCGAACCACCAAGTCGCACGTCGACTCCTCGATCGTTCACAAACTCAGCGGCCTCAGCGGAAGACTTGCTCAAATCACAAACAGTCGGCCTAGTCCATCTATCGGAGTTTCGCAAGCGGCGAGCAGAGGTCCTTGAACAGAAAGAGCGCGAGGCGCATGATAAGTCGTTGGGTCGGTTCACATCGGGCACGAGGACAGGATCACCATCGCAAAGCGATGCAACAGACGGGTAGGTTCGAATCTTCAGATCCGAAATCGAGAAATATCACTAATGGGCCAAGAACAGTGCACTGACACCCGGTTCTGTTTCCTCGGAGAGTCGACCAAAGAAGAAGAAGAAAGCACTTGCGAAAAGCAAATTATCATTCGGAGACGATGACGATACAAACGTTACTGGAGAAGACTCCGGTGCAGCGACACCAGAGCCCACATCCAAGAAGCGATTAGAAGGAAGTCCCGCTACACAAACGCGCAAGATCACCGCAAACCCCAATGCTCCTCCCCCGCCAAAGACACTCACGAAAGCGGCTCTTGAAGCTGAGGCGCAGGAGCGCGATGCTTTAAGGAAAGAATTCTTGGCGATGCAAGAGAAGATCAAAGCTACAGAGATCATAATACCTTTTGTTTTCTATGACGGAACAAACATCCCCGCCGGACAGGTGAAGGTCAAGAAAGGCGATCATGTCTGGCTATTTCTTGATCGGTGTCGAAAAGTTGGCGCCGAGCTTGGGGTAGCAGGAGCCCAGAAGAGTAGTCGGGCGAAACGTGATAACCGTCGAGAATGGGCCAGAGTTGGTGTGGACGATCTCATGCTTGTGCGAGGGGATATTATTGTTCCTCATGTGAGTGATCTTCTCTAATCATTGCAGAAATATGAGTTCGTACTGACCTATTGCAGCACTATGAGTTCTACTACTTCATAGCCAACAAAGTACCTAGTTTTGGCAAGACAGAGGGTTTATTGTTCGATTTCTCAGCCAATGTACCTCCCGCACAGAAGGACGGCGCGGTCTCGCAACCGGATGATGAAGATCTCGAAGGCGCCAACACAGATCCGACACTTACCAAGGTCGTGGATCGGCGATGGTATGAGAAGAATAAGCACATATTTCCGGCCAGTCTATGGCGCGAGTACGAGCCTGGTGAGGAGTTTCTCGAGAAGATGAAGTCAACAAGGAGAGATGCCCAAGGCAACGCATTCTTCTTTTGAAGAGCTATGACGGGTTTGGCGTTGGCTGGTCGATACGATACTATGCAAATAGCATTTCGAATCTACATACCAAAAGCAGTGTGCACAAGTATCCATAAATCTTAGTTCGGTGAGCTCTCCGAACTCACTTCTTCTCATCAAATCATTGTGATAGGTGTGCAACTGTGATGATGTTCTTAAATGTAATATAAAACTACCAAACCGCCCCAAGGCGATGAATTCGAAGGTACTTGTACACTAACAGTGAAGGCCGAATCGCGCGCGTCCTGATGTCCCCGGTCGTGACGGATTTCCCCTTCGGGCGATTGGGCGGAGGCGCGGGGATTGACCTTGGCAAGTGCAACGGCCGCCATCATCATCTCCTTCTCCTACTACAACACCCGGAGTTCGGGACATCTCTCTCTTCTTTGCATCAACTCAAACCAAATCGCCCTTCTCTCGCGCGTTTTGTACACTGTATTACTAGCCCCTCTGCACACCGTGCACCTCTTACCGCTACCTCGCCTTCACAGAATTATGACCGCGGGAAGACACCTCCTAGGTGTCGGACCCCAAGTCCTGCCCAGTTCGGTTGAACATTGATGGGTCATTGCTAATCAGACAGATTATTCGCGTTTACCTGTCAGCGAGTGCAGGCCAAATCATTCCGGCAGTTTTAATCAACCGCCTGTTCGTCCATTCGCATATTCGTAAATAATGTCGGCTCTCGGCGAATCTATCCCCTCAGCTTCCGCGCAGACGCTCAACCACACAACCTCAAACAACATCTCATTTCCGCTGCTACTGCTCAAAGCACCTTGGCAAGCAATACAACAAGTCGAAACCTTCACGTTCGTTACTCTTCCGCACAATGTCGCGCGTTTTGCAGGACTAGATGTCCTCTTCGGTAATGGGGGCGGAGGGGAGGGTGAGCTTGCAGCTGCAGCTGCAGCCACTGGAGCAAATATAGCTGAAGGAATTGCAGAAAACGCAGGTGCCGACGCTGCTTTCAACATGACAGATATCTTTCACACAATGAGGAGATTCAGCGGCTTTTTCAGTTACATGACGAGTCGATGGTCATTAGCTTGCTTTTCAGTCGCTTTGATACTCAATCGCGTCACGATATATGCATCTTCGAGGCGACACATCACTATCCCGTGGAAGAAACGCCTTGTTCTTCGCATCATACCCATCACTTTATTTCTAGCGCAGATCGTGAATCTACTACGCGCAATCCGATGCCAGACATCTCCTGAATACCCGTCAATACGATATGGTCATCCAGACAAGCGTTTCTCCTTTGATCATGCCGCCGGTGGTGGCTTTTTATATTCCATGAGTTCCACACTTTTGCCCTGGGAGTCATATTCGGATTCTTGTAATGCGGTGGCTATGAGTAGACAATCGAGTGGCACCGAAATTCCTCGTGGATCGTTTAATCTCCTATGGCCAATTTTCATCACTCTTTGCATAAGTCACTTTGTGGAGACGCTGCTGTGTGCATTGCAAGGTCGACCTGTCGTCACGGAGGCCGGCATGTCCATCTTCGAGCATTCTCTTGCCTTCGCAGAGGCGGAAACTATGGTCAGCCAGTCTATCGGCCTTGGAATATTCGGATTGGCAAAGCATACCTCAACACGGGATGACTTGCCTTTAACGGGAGACGAAAATTCAACCCTACACATACTCACGCGTACTCAGGTTCTTGAGAAAATGAACATAACGCCTGAATTGCTTTTCATTATCCTCATTTCGTGCTGCAATAGTCTATGCTCCAATGCTCTCGACGTTTTCGGAAAGCAAAGCAGATACCGACTTATAAACACAACTATATGGGGACTCTGCTACATGGGTGCTATGGCATGGGGTTTTCTTGACAATTCACCCGTTAGCGGTGATAGTGGATTCCTGAAATTTCCTACTGTCTGCATCGTGGGATTCGTTCCCCATCTACTCATACTGGTTGGAATCATTGTCTGCTTGGGCATCTATGGGCTAGCCGTTCTTATTAGCGCGTTCAACCTGCCTGCGGGATTGCCTGAGCCTTCCTCAATTTGGGAGCGATTCTCTTTAGCAAATGATAACATGCAAGGCTCGAGTCAGATTCGCAATGTGCGCCTCAACATGCACGAGGATTTTTATACCTCTCTACTACGCATCGGGTACGCTGCCTTGACTGCAGCTAGTGAGGCAGTATTCTTGAATGAGGGGCGGAACGTGGTAGCTCGCCGCAGGACCTGGTTGGAGGAAGACAGGCTTACCGAAATTGAAAATTCTCGTCGGAGAGCAAGGCCAAGGGCGTTGGGCAATACAGGCAGTATCAGCTTCGATATCCCTCCACCACAAGCGGAAACATGGGAAAGCGGATACGGCAAGGAGCAGAAAATTGAAAAATTGAAGAATATATACCGGTCGCACTCGCAGAACAATCTTGGCGGCGTTGGTGCATTTCATGGCGCAAGCAGAGTTTATCATGGGTATGCATTTTTCAGGGGTATTCTTTATTTGATTTCTAGATGGATTGCTTTAGGCTTGAATAAGATCCTGGAAAGGATGGGCATTACATCTCGCCCACAATGGATGATTCGATTAATCGGACCCAACAAGAAGCGAAAGAAGGCAAGTCTTAGGGAGCAGCAGGCTTCACTGGACTTTTGGATTTTGACGGAAGATGGCGAACTGGAGCTTCCGGAGGATGACGAATTCGACGTCGAGAAAGAAATGCGAAAGAGAGAGACCATGCATCAATCGACATGGGAAGAAACAGACGAGACCCAATTAGATAACAAGCTCTACAATTGGTGGACCGCCGGAGGATCCTGGGGAAACCAGGACGAGAGTGGTGATTACGTGCCTTCAGAAGATAGCTTTGATGACAACACCAGCGTGATCTCCGTTCAGACCAACGACGAAGATGAATGGGAAGACGACGAGGACTCCGATGGCCGTCGGACACCTACACAGCGAGAACCCTACCCTCGCACATTTACCCGCGAGAGCACGCCACTGATGGAAACTCTATTGGATACTTCCTCTCTCGCCCGACTGCTCGACCCTCGCGATCAAGAAAGCAGAAATGAAGCCCGTATTCTCGCCGCCCATCTTCTCGCCGAGCAGGAAGGCCGCATTATGACCCGCAGCCGCTTCCGACGCCAGGACGAGCGCGAGCGAGCGCGCGTCTTGATGCCAGTACGTTATCATGCTAGGTCCAGAGACAGCAGCAGTAACAGCTATGAGAAATCACGTCCCACAGCCGACGAAGAAGCCGATATCCTCGAGAGGCTTATCCTGAATCGCCGTCAAGACGCAGCTGCACGCGGCCAAGAAGGTCCTAAGGATTCATGGGAGACAGGCGCAGCAGGCCTGGGAGACGACGGTCCACAATGCGTGATTTGCCAAACGAGTCCACGCTCAATCATTGCTTGGCCATGTCGATGTCTCTGCGTCTGCGAGGATTGCAGAGTTAGTCTGGCCATGAACAACTTTGGCAGTTGCGTTACTTGTCGTCAGGAAGTTGCTGGATTTGTGCGGTTGTGGGTGCCTTGATTTTTCCTTGTCTTTATACCTCGGAGACATTTTTCTTGATGGCAAACTTCTTGTAACGTAATTATTTGCTTTGTCTTATGTTATGTGTCCTGCCTCCAATAGACCGGGCTTGGATTAACACTTCTTTCTTGTTGTACTACAGACGTATTATCAATGTATATCTATTCCACTATTATGGCAAGACCGCAAGATGTCCCTATATCAGAAGGATCGAGTCAGATTTGACTGTAGTTTGCGTGCACGACCAGATAAAACACCGTTTCAGTTAGGATTGTAACTAAAATCCCGAAAGCGTCCATGATTCGCAAAATACTTTGGCTCTCCCGATTGCTCCCGACCTTCTCGCAGCATCGCTGTTTCTGGCTGAGCAGGAAGACGTGTCCGATGATGTGATGGCGTGGGAATGGGATTTCGAGCAACTACAGTTATCAAAGTCAGCCCAGACCTTCTAATCTCCGGGCAAGGGTAATTGTATACCAGAAAAAGGTAACTGAGGAGGCGGCATTGCTCCGGCATCCGCCATGAAGCGATCCTCCCTACTCTTCGAGCTTGCACTACCACTTCTCTGATGTCGAAAGAGTCTCTCCGTGCTGCTTTTATTGCTGCGTTTCTCCGTCGGAGGTAGAGCGTCGAAATGTCGAGACGCAGTCATCGCTGTCTGAGGTAACAGTGATTTATTCAGTGAATTCGTTGTTGTATGAGGTAAGGACTTTAGTGTTTGAGATACAGAGTCTGATGCAGCGGTTTGAATTTGGGAACGCATTGCTCGGCTTTTGAGGAGGTTGTAGAGGTTTGTCATTTGGGTGTGTTTTTTGCATTTCTCCTGGTACAGGGTGATGAGTTCGTCGTTTTTCTTTTGTAGTTGCTCTTGAGCCAGTTGCATGTCTACGTTATCAAATTTAGAACTGGTTATTTCTCGAGAGACACAACTCACCAGCAAGCTTGCTCTGCAGACTTGATATCTCTGCATTGGCGCTGTTGATCAGGTTTTCTTTCTCAGTGTTCAGGTTGCCGTACTTCTCCGTGAGCCCTTTGCTTAGGTACTCTTGGTAACATCTGTTTATCAGTTGTCAGTCATGTATCAGATACGAAAAATCTGAAAAGATGGCCAACATTTCCTGCGTCGTTTGATAAGCCCAGAACGAAAGCGCTCTACCCGCACATTCGATTATCGTCGTCGGATCCAGGCCACTCAGCACGCTAGTCTTGTAATCTTCCGTCGGATTGAGGATAGTAGACACTACATCATCAGGGTTGGGCAAGTTTGCGTGACATGCAGGACAGGTGCGACTCCGCTGTGTTTGCTGTGTGAGACCCGAGTTTTGCGCGCAAGGGAGACAAAAGATGTGCCTAGTGGTTGTTACATATTAGCTTGAGGTCTTTCGACATGATAGAGGAAAATGGCTACGAACGAACAAGTCGTCACGACAGCTCGGTCAGTTAGGACTTTTCGGCATGTCAAGGAGTTGCAACGGAGCGAGAAGTCCAATGATTGCGCCATTGACTAAGTCCGGAATTGAGGTATCACATTTTTTGACAACAGAAAGGATGAATCAAAAGTCAAGGTTCTTAGGTTACGCGATCAAGAATGGATTGGGTATAGAAGGAAGGCGCGACGACAAATGGCTCCTTCCCTGTTGACTCAGGGACTTAGGGCTCGTGTGACCGAATCAGGAAGGAGCCACCCACTGCATCACATGCATCGGCACGTGACCAGGAGCAGCATTCCAGGGTAGGGATGGTGTAATTACCATTTTTTTGCTAATTTACCATAAATTAAAATTACCTAACAAATTTCAAGCTCTAATTTTTATATAGCTAATTTATGCCAAGACTCACGTGATGAGTTAATAGCTAGCAGTAAAACTATTCTAACTAACTAAAACTTATAAATTAGCTTTTTACCATCTTGCTTAACTTTTTATAAAAATACTAATAATATTAACTTCAAATATATATAATTAAATTAATATTTTAATCATCTAATATTTTAAAAATAAATATTAATCCCTACTATTCTTAAAAATAAATCAAATATCTTAATCTATGACTTAATAGAAAGAGAAAGAGTATTATAAAATTTATAAAACTATTCTAAGTTTAGAAAAGATAAATTACTATATTAATTTATTAAAAAATCCTCTATTTATTTTAAAATTAATTTTAGTTTAGTAAGGTATAGTACTTTAGCTATAGAAAATCTATAGCTATGAATATCTTGTACTAATATAAGTATATTAAAATATACTCTCTAGCTTTATAAATTCTTTAAAAAAAAAAGCAACAGATCTTATATAATATAGAAAAAAGTATTAAAAAGAAAATAATAATAAAGATAATTAATCACTATCTTATTTAAGTAATTTTTATTAAAAATTATCCTTTTTCTATATAGGCATAGTCTTTTATAAAAGAAGTAATTTAAATACTATAATTAAGCTATAAACTATTAGATAGATATATAATTACTAAAAATCTTTTAATTAAGATATATAAAAAATTCTATATTAAAATTATAAAGATTTTGAACTATACTAAGTATCTTAATATTATTATTAATAAGATAATAAATATTAATTCTTAATATATTATAGTAATAATTATTACTATATTAATAAAGATTTAGTTTTATATTTTTAAAGATATAAATATAATATATCTTAATATAAAGAATATTATTAAATAAATCTTATAATAACTTAAAGTCTTTTTATCTAATAGCTCAAATAGAAATATTAATTAAAAAAGTATTAACTTATTATTAACTAATATATACTTTATAATAAGAGTAGTTTAAAATATTTTATAAAAATCTTTAAAGCTTAAATATATTTTTATAATATTTTATAATTTTTATAGTCTATAACTAATTTTTAAAAATTTTTTAGATATAAAGGCCTTAAAAATAATAATTATAAAATATATATTTAAAAAAGTCTTTAATATTATAATATTTTTTTACTAAAGCCTATTATATTATATTAATTTAAAAGTAATCTTATTAGTTAAAATTAATAAAAAGAAAACGCTTATTATCTTTATTATAATATATTAAAAAACTTAATATAATCTTATATCTTAGATTAATAAGTATAAGAAATTACTTTTTACTTAGATAGTAAGTATTAAAAAAAAGAATAATAAAGCTAAAATAATTAATATTATTAATATTATCTAAGATTTTATATTTTAAAATAATCTTAATAATTTATATATAATATTTAAATTTTTATATATTACTTAAAAGAACTCTAAGGTTATATAAGCTAGTATTATTACTATTATCTTATATTAGCTAAAGCTTAAGAATAATCTTATAATAATAATATAGTTTATATAGTTTTATAAGGATATATAAAAATATATAAAGAATAGAGAATTTAAGATATATTTAAATATATAACTATTACTAATTTACTAAATAGTATATTAGCTTAATTCTAGTAGAATTTTTTAATCTTTTAATAGTAAGTAAAAACAGTATATTTATATAATTTTAGAGTTTTAAGAAGCATAGTATAAGTTCTTATATTTTTATTAAAAAAGTAGCTCTTTTTATAAGACTTCATACTAAGAATAATAAAAATATAAAAAATTTTAGCTTAAAATAGTAAGTAGAAATAATACTATATTTTTATATTTATTAATTATTTATTTTACTAGATTAATAGAGTTCTAAATCTTACTTTCTTTATAATCTATCTTTTTTATATAGTTACTAATTTTATAATTATTAAACGTACATTTTCTTTAATAAATTTATAGTATATAAAAATTTATAATTGTCTTAATATTAAGTAGATTAATAAGCTTTTTTTCTTATAAATTAATAAATATCAACTCAAAAAAAAGTTAAAGAAAGCGCCTTTAATTAAATAACTTATAAAAGCGCTTTATAAGGAAGAGAATACTAAATTAATAAAAATTTTTATAAAATAGAGTCTATACTTTTCTATACTTTTAAATAATCTTAAATCTATAAATATAATACTTTAGAAGCCTAATATTAATTTAATAAAATATTTATTAGAGCTAGATTTAAAGTCTAAATCTCTAAGAAACCTTAAATATTTATAAATAAATAAATTTTAATTAGCTAAAAAGACTCTTTTTAGAAAATAAGAATATATATTAAATTAATAGGCTTTTTTATATATTTTTTAATTAATTTATTAGTCTAATTTGGTTATAATTTGCTATTGTTGTGGGGAAAAGTAAAAAATATAAAAAATTTCAGAAGCCCTTACAAATTGTTAGTAAATTAATAATTATAAGTGAGTTTTAATTTTCATACGGGGGGGTCCAATTTTCCGTAATTTTCAATTTTTGTAATTACAAAATGCCTTCCCTATTCCAGGGGCTTTCTTTGGCCAGAACTGCTGCAGATTAAAGCCCGGCCCAATCACATCCAGCAGATCGTCCGAAACGTGACCGCTCCTGAGGTCGGCCAATGACGGATGCGGCTTCGGGGCAGCCACCCCACCAATAGAGTATGGATCCGTGCTAGAGCCAAGAGTTAACTTTGGGGAAGGCCTGCCAGCTGCCTGAGGTTTCCCATCCCTATTCTAGGCCATACGTACTGTACGTGATTTCCTGTGTCTTGAACTATCACCGTCAGCTCAACAATTCTTTTCCCTCGAGACATCTTCCTACAACTCTCTGCCAGATTGAAACGCCTCGTCCTGGCCATGCTGAAGCCCGCTGCATCCCATCATACATAAAGGCGCATTTGCATTTTGGCCGGTGGATCCATTTTTGACACTTTGCAGTTCGCATCGACAGTCGATCGCTTCTTTCACCTCTCCGAATTTCACCACGACCATTGTCGCATACAACGGCCATGCCGAGCCGAATCTATGGCCAAACTATTGTAGTTGGCTGTTTACTTCTTGCTCTTATATATTTTCTCTATCAGCCGTCAGATGCACAACCTGCGCCCAAGTCGTCGCGCAGATCGTCCAGTTCGGATTTAGCAAGCGATGCGAGGAATTCCACCTTGGGGGTGAGTACTCCGCATCTTGCTGTGTATCTAGACGACTGACTTTGATTTTGACACTCATATAGTTCGGCGCCATATACGTTATTAATCTCCCCCCGCGAACAGACCGTCGTGATGCTCTCGCACTCATGTCGTCCATGACGGACTTGAAGCTGGATTATATCGAAGGCGTGCTCGGCAGTGAAGTCATGGACAAGGCGCTTCCCCCGCCGGCAAGCCATACAAGCCAAAGATCTGGTAATATCGGCAGCTGGAGGAGTCACTTGAACGCAATCAGAGCGTAAGCTTCATCCGCTGTCACATTTCGGCTAGAAAAGAATGGTACTAAATATTTATGGATACTGCAGGATCGTCGAGAACAATTTGGATTCGGCACTCATTCTTGAAGATGACGCGGACTGGGATGTTCGCATCCACGATCAAATGTACGATTTTGCCGAGGGAGTTCGAGCTTTGACAATGCCACTTGCGGGTACGACGAATACTTATGCAGACCCCTCATACTATGACCCATCCAAAGGCGGACAACCAGAGGAACTCGTCCATGGCCAGCTGCCGAAGACCGTTAAGCCACAAATATCACCATACGGCGACGACTGGGACGTGCTGTGGATCGGACACTGCGGTACCGAAGCTCCAAATATTAATCTTGCGGACGAAGATAAGGCGAAGAAGTCACAAACTATTCCTCGCGGCCGTGTGATTCATTACAATGACGAGACTGTCCCCCAGAATCATCATCTGCATGTGATGGAGCAGGAGCGTGACCCCCGCGAGATCTTCCCCGATCATACACGGACAACTCACCACGTCATGGGCCAGATTTGTTCTTTAGTCTATGCCGTTTCGCAGCGCGGTGCCCGTCGCATTCTCTACGAAATGGGCGTGAAGAAGTTCGGCGATCCTTACGACATTATGCTACGAGACATCTGCGAAGGCGTCAACGACCGACCCAAGGGCGCCGTGTGTCTATCTGTCGAGCCTGGTATCTTCAACCACCATCGACCCGTTGGCCTGTCCGCCTATCACAGCGATATCTCCGAGCATATCGCTCCTCCAGTTGAGGTTGCTTTTACTGAGAATATCAGATACAGTGCGCGACTGGCATTGGAGAATTATGCCATTGGCTCCACCGAGCTGCAAGACCAATGGCCGGATAAAATCACTTCATCGTCATCATCAACATACGCCTCATAAAAGCTTTTCCATGTCACTTCGTTCTCAGCTCTTTATCTCACGCCTTTCGAGGACTTTTTTTTTGACATATTTTGCCTTATGACAAATATTCTTTTCCGCTGACGATCCTCCATGCCGGCTTGCTTCTTATATTCACCTTTGCACACTTTTTTCGTCAGGATCTTGCCACGACATTATACTTTTTCTTACACTGTACACTTCATATTTTTGGATTATTCCAATTCTTGCTTGATCATCAAGACCATACACATAGCTGTTGTTTTTGGCTTTATATTTGGGTCTCAGGAGCACGGACAGGCGCCATATATTCCTTTTCTCTTCTTCTGCACATGTCTTAAACGACTTTTTGAATGTCTTTAGAGATAGTTTAGCTTTCTTTTTTGCATAGGGGGGAGCTTGAATGATATTTTGTTATGTTGTCTGTCTATACGTCTTGACGAGAAAAGCCAATTGTCATCCCGAAGCATGGGTACATATCATAAGATCCTGTTTCATTCATTCATCTTTATCTAATAATAGTTTCTAATCCCTTCTTGGGATCCAGTCTGCAAGCGAGAGCCTACAAGCGAAACATCTCACTCCGACTACCGATCCCATCAAAGATACAAGTATTATCCAGCGGGACATACTGTCTCGTCAATACCTTCAGCGCCTCTTGTGAGACCAATCCGCCAGTAAGAGAGGAGATGTTGTGTAATTCACCACCTTCAGTACGACGGAGCTCTTTTGCTGCATTCGCCACACTTTCGCGGACCGATTCTTCGTTTTCAAGGAAACTCTTGTCGTCTTCTGCGATGGTGGTTATTAGTCGGTCGAGGGTTGCGCCCCAGGTCGCATCGTCATCAAGTGCTGATGCAGGTAATCTTCCGGATTGAATGCCGTCCACGATGGTGTCTAGGGCTTCGAAGGCGATGTAGACGGAGATGACGGATTCGGGGTTGCCAAAACCGAAACGGATGGCTTTGAGGGTTTGACTGGCGTCGATGGTGATGTGCGGTATTCGGCGTCCGTGAATGACCTTTACGTGAGATGCATTCTTGCAAAAGACCTCGACTTCTTTCTCTGCGACTGGTACAGTCCGTGAACCCAGCTGCGCTTCTAGAGTGCGGACAGTCTCAAGAACTTCCTTAATGTCCCGGTTTGCCTTGCTTTTGTAAATGTTCTGCAAGGATATATAGTCTGCAGATTTGGCCTTCATGTCAGGCACCGATCCAGGAAGTGGGAGTACTGCGTGTTTTGCGCAAAATACTTTCAACGCAGCGGCAATGATCCAGAAATTGTCCGAATCCTGCCGTAGATTCTTGCACTGCTCCATATCAAAGATCTCGCGAATATTGCTGCGCAGTGACCAAGGATTGATGCTCTTGAGAACGGCTCCTACAGCTTCATCAAAGTTCTCTTCTCCGCCTTCTGCGGTATTGGTCCTTGCTCCAGCTCTCACAAATTCTCTGAAAGCCGTCTTGTCTTTGTAGTTTTCCGGCGCTTTTCCATCATGTTCGGCTTTCCATTTCTCTAGGTAATGTAGTAATATAAGAATGTATGGTACGTGACCGTGATCGTGGTCATCGAGTGCATCAAGGTCTGTGATTGCTGAGCCTGCAGCCTGCAGCTCTGGCCATGGATTGAGTAGTCGTAAGTCTTGTGTAGATTCGGGGTCCGGATGTGTTTCAACGATGGGAAATTCGGAGGGCAGTTGTAGTGAGAAGGAGGAGTAGAAGCCGACAGAGCGTGTGTACATCAGAGGAACGCCAAGCTGGTCGGCGGATAGGGAGAGCGCATCGAGAGATGATCGTTTTATAGGGCCTGAGACCACTATAAGTTTGTAGGCGGTGAGAAAGTCGGGTTGTTTTAGAAGTTCTGAGATTGGCTACAGCAGGTCAGCGTCGCGACATCAATACAAGAAGCAGGTTCAAGCATCAAGAATGTACCTCAGCTTTGTAGTCTCCATCGACATCAGGATTCAGCTCCTTGAGGTATGTGCATGTCTCCTGAGCTCGTGATTTGCCCAAACTGCTCTCTTCAAGAAAGAAATTCACACCGAGGTCGGTCTCTGTAACAATCGCGGGATCAACGATGGTGAAGCCTCCCACTCCAGGCAGGACCAGGTTTTTGAGTGTTTCGACGCCGACGACACCGCCGATTGATGTGTTTTCGCCGTCGATGGGACCATCTGAGTTGACTAGCAGTACGCGCGACTGCTCGAGTGCTTGTTGTCCACTAGCTGCCCATAAACGCAGCTGTCGGTCATACTTTCTCTCCTTCGAAGATGGCCCCACCAGAGTGATAGGGAACGCGTCTGTCATGTTGTTGATTTGAGTCTTGACATGGAATGAGAGAATGAGGAGTTTGCGATACCAGAGGACCCCCTGCGCAATCGAGAGGCAGCTATGTGTGTCAGCTTGTTGATGTTACTTAGTTACTGTATCGATCTTGAAGATATGAAGATAGGCAACACTACGTAGCTCCCCCCATTGTACACCCACACCCTTCTAACCGCAATTAGTAAGAAGTCCGTCACGTGCGTATATTCAGGCACTATTTAATGCAGAAGCAACCCCGCCCTAGCCCCCATCTCGCACCTATACGGACCTCTTTTTAGGGGCCTTCAGGCGTGGTTATAGGGCACAATACCTATAAGAAATTCCTTACCATGTGCGTCGGGTGATTTCCGTTGTACTCGCGGCATTGCTTCAATCCACCTCGATTATTCTGGATACTCTGAATATCCAGTGCTAATTGAACAGCTTTGGCTGATGGCATCAAGGGCCCTCTCGGTAGGGTTGAGTGTCTTCTGGTCGACACTGAACTTTTTTTGCCCTCAAACTACTTGATTAGCTCTAAGGTATCTCGTCCGACACCAGTACACCGTGATAGTGGCTCCAATTCAACACTCTGATATATCAGTCTGGAGTCCGACGTCTAGTAGCTTCAATCATCGCCGCTTCTTACGTGAGGATGGCTCAAGGCGAACAAATCCTATTGCATTTCGGTCCTTTGGCGGTGGTTCAGTACTTTGTCCTGGGCGTCATTTTGTTAGCACTGGGGTCACGTCGTTCGCCGCTTTGGTATTGCTCCGTTTTGATCTAAAGCCTGTGTCCGATAAGGGTACATGTAAGTGGCCGCAGCCGAGGAAGAACATACCCATGACATCCTCTGTGGCAACGGTCAAGGACGAGTTGCCGGTTGAGATTGTCCCTAAAGATGGGCAGGAGTGGCGTGTCAACTTCTCAACTTCTAGCAGGGGTGTGAACATCGTCGCCGAGGACGTTATATAGCTGTAACATGGTATAATGCGTGCGAATTCCAGTTGATTGCCCCTTCGTATGTAATGTTTACCTCCGTACGGAGTACATGTATACACTATATAGTATACAGACTCCAGAGTGGAAAATGCAGTAGCCCGGGCTGCCCCTCCAGGCTCCCAGGCTCCCCGGCTCCCAGGCTCCCAGGCTCCCAGGCTCCGAGCCTGAGGCCCCAAGGCAGGCCTTGCCTAAAAGGGCCCGATCAATGAAGCTATGACGCCAGCCAATAGTTAATTGTCCACACCCCGCCATCTCCTCCGGCTCGTGGGCATCGTCAATCTGTTTAGTCAAGCAGATATTACTCTAACTAACTACAGTACGTATTGTCATACTGTCAGCACCCACCACCCGCCGCGAGATCTATTCACTTTTCCGGAGTACTCCGTACTATTCGCCGAATTGTGTACATCTCCCTCCCGATGCCGATTGATCGATATATCTAAGTCCATCTTTCGCAGGCATTTATGAAACCATTTCTCCGGCTTCTTTCCACCTCAAGACGATTTCCAACGTGAGTACACCACTTCACCTAGGTCATATGTCTCGATAACCCGTTCTTTCGGCCGATTGATTCATTCGCCAATGCTTCGGAGTACAATGTCTAACTAACGGGGATCAATTAGACTTTACCACCGCACGACCTGCATCTCCAAGTCGCATCCAGGCGCATTCGCTCCAAATAGACCATTCCTCTCATTCCAAATCTCCCGCTCACAGCACAACATGGCCAGCGTCGAAGCATCCAAACGGGCCGCCGCCAAGGTCGCTGTCCAAAACCACTACCCCCTCAATGCAACGTGGGTTGGAATCGGCAGCGGGACAACCATCGTCTACGTCGTGGAAGCCATCAAAGAGCTAGGAATCGACACAACTCTGACCAGATTCGTGCCTACAGGTTATCAATCGAAACAGCTCATCACAAAAGCCGGGTTGACGGCCGTGGAGTTTGATGCCATTCCGGAGGGCACAGTGCTCGATGTCGCATTCGATGGCGCGGATGAGGTGGACGACGATCTGAATTGTATCAAGGGTGGTGGTGCTTGTCTTTTCCAGGAGAAAATTGTTGCTCTTCAGGCAAAGGAATTCATCTGTGTCGCTGGTATGTATTTCATTACTCGGAGGATATTATCTCGCACGCTCACTTTCCCAATAGACTCGAGAAAGCTGCAAAACCGCCTCTTGACCAACTGGAAATACATCCCCATCGAAGTCGCACCTATAGCCGCAAACCGCGTAGTGCGCAAACTCACCGAAATGGGCAGTATCAAGCCCGCCATTCGTCTCAACACCGTCGCCAAAGAAGGTCCCCTCAAGACAGATCAGGGCTTCTTCATCGTCGATGCCCCCTTCCTCCCTCTCCTGACTCCATCAGACGTCAAAGCCGGCAAGGACGGCAGCGGTACCGGGGGTATTTGGGAAGTTGAGACTCTCGCGACAAAGATCAAGGCTATTCCAGGTGTTTTGGAAGTGGGCATTTTCTGTGGAGTCACTGGTCCTCAGGCTCAGGCTTTGGGGTCTATCGGTGGACAAAAGCCTGTTGCTGCTTATTTCGGTATGCCGGATGGCTCGGTGACTGTCCGGAAGGCTGTCGAGTAAGTCTGTCGCAGTTGATCTTTTTATATTCTTGTCAATACCCGTTTTTTACCATCTCACTATATAGAAAAGTAACCGCAACCATTATGTAGAGGCTGATTAGGTTCTTGAAACATGATTTATTCTCGTGATCATTCAAGTAGTAAACGAAATGTACCATCTATACAGACACAATGCGAGACGCCTTACTTTTATAAAAGCCATAAAGAAGAATTCGCCAACCCGCCATAGATATCAGAAAAGCCGTCATTATTCAATTGATCAGTAAACTTATTTAGCCCCCTTGCCCTTGGCTTCAGTCTCACCAAGCTCACGGATGAATATCTGAACCGTACCAGGCTCAATATCATCCTTCCCATCCTCAAACCCAGGACTAACGGCAATCGCAAGATACTTGCCACTCGAGCTGAAACTGAGGGCGGCGACACTCGCCGGGTATTTCTGATACTGTCGAATTCTCCTCTTTGCGATCCCGTCCCATAGCGCAACCACGCCGTCACCTCCACCGGACGCAAACGTGCCATGAACGGGGTGGAACGAGAGCGCATTAACGGGATAAACAACGTCGACATCGTCGACAGTTTGTCGATGACACTTGAATGCGTATTTGCGCGCTTGTGATTCTGCGGATGGATCGAACCACTCCACTGCGACTCGACCTTCGATACTCGACGATGCATAACCCGCATCGTCAGGCATGCATGCAACAGCCCTCGTCATGAATTTCAAACTACTCTCCCGTCTCTGCCATGGCTCGATTTCGACTTTGTTGACCGCCGGAGGTTGGAAATCTGCTTGATCGGTTATAAGGGCGAGGGATTTGAGATCGTAGATATGTAGCGCGCGAGAAGCCATGGCGACGACAAGCTTTGTGGGGCTGAGTGAAAGTGAAAATGGTTTGGAGGGGAGTGGGATGACTGCTGGTGTGGAATCGGAGTTGAGCCGGTGGACGTGCAGGGTTGAGTCCCAGGATGCGCTGATCACTATGGAGTGCTCTTTGCTGTACACCACGGATTTGACGCCGGCTTCGTGGCTGGAGAGGACGGTTTGGGTGGAGGTGTTTACATCAATCCTGATTTTGTCAGCACCACACTTATATTCAAGATTTCGGAGGTGTATGAGCTTACCTCCTGACATCCCAGTCCAGTCCAGCTGTAATGATCTCATCCTCATTGGCACCAAAACAAACATCTAGTACCGGCGCTCGGTGTTCGAATTTCTGTAGTAGTTTTCCCGTACCAACAGCCCCATTCTCGTCGCGCAGATCATACAAATAAACATTCTTGTCCCATGAGGAAACGACTATTCTGGTGGAATCTGGTTCGGTAGAGAACTTGAGTGCGGAGATGGCATCTGTTGGAGGGGATGCGACGGTGAATTGATCTGATTTGGACTTTAGTTAGTTATCTCGGGTGCCTTCAAAAACCAGTACAACTCGGATAAGGAAGCATACTAGATGACATGGCGCATATGTATATGTGTGTATCGTAGCGTCGTGTAGTTGAGGTCTGAAAGCCGAAGCTCGTCCGCGGCGATCAATTTGCGCCAATCGAAGCTTCCATTTTGCGGGACACTTTTCTGCCACTCAATGCCGCCTAATTTATTTATTGCCTCTGACAGACATCTCTACTCTTTCTGATGATCATGATCGATACGACTTCTGTTTATTTTCGCTGTACCAGGCAGAAGAATATTCGAACGACGAATCTCTCCGTTCTGCCAATCGTGCACCATAGCACAGCATGCCTTTCGCGCAACTCGTCATCGGACCTCCGGGAGCGGGGAAGTCGACATACTGCAATGGCATGCATCAGTTCATGGGAGCTATAGGGAGGAGATGCTCCATCGTGAATTTAGACCCGGCGAATGATCAAACCTCGTATCCGTGTGCGCTGGACGTGCGCGATTTGGTGACGCTGGAGGAAATAATGAAAGAAGATACTTTGGGCCCGAATGGCGGGGTGTTGTATGCGCTGGAAGAGCTTGAGAATAATTTTGAATGGCTGGAGGAAGGTTTAAAAGAATTAGAAGGTGAGTTTCTAGACTCCTCAACGATTTCGTAGTGTCGTCTAATGAAGTTTGCGACAGATGATTACGTTCTCTTCGATTGTCCTGGACAAGTCGAACTATTCACACACCACTCATCGCTACGAAACATCTTTTTCCGAATATCAAAGCTTGGATATCGAGTACGTCTGTCCAATTTCAGAAACGTCGCCTGAATACTAACACAAAACAGTTAATAGTAATCCACCTCGTCGACTCCTACAGCCTCACCCTCCCATCGATGTACATCTCCGCATTACTCCTTTCCCTCCGCTCCATGCTCCAAATGGACCTCCCACACATCAACGTCCTCACCAAAATCGACAACCTCTCCAACTACTCCCCGCTCCCGTTCAACCTCGATTTCTACACTGAAGTACAAGACCTCAACTACCTCCTCCCACACCTCGAAGCCGAGACCTCGCGACTATCGCATGAGAAATTCGGCGCTTTGAATCAGGCGATTATTGATCTAGTGCAGGAGTTTGCGCTGGTAGCGTTTGAGACGCTGGCGGTGGAGGATAAGAAGAGTATGATGCATTTGTTACAGGTCATTGATCGCGCGAGCGGATATGCGTTTGGGCCCGCTGAAGGTGCGAATGATTCGATATGGCAGGTTGCTGTGAGAGAAGGGTGGGGGGATTTGAATATTTCGGATGTGCAGGAGAGATGGTTGGATGCAAAAGATGAATACGACGAGCATGAGAGGAAGGAATTGGAAGAGGAGGCTAAGGTGAAGCAAGCACATCAGGGCCAGGATGATTTGGATGATGATATGCTTGATTTCCGCATGATGCCTGATAGCGGCACAAAGGTTATTCGAAAGTCGAAGTCGTGACACTGGCCGGACTTTCAATAGTATAATTTTATGTATATAATAGAATTTCAGCATTTAAACAGGGGTATCACAAGTATCAAACCAAAACAAACCAGAAAATCAATCCTCATCATCACTTTCCTCGTCATCATCGTCAATATCCATCCCAAAAACAGCCTCATCATCCCCTACCTGCGACAGAGCGCCATCCTTCACACCAAACAAACCCTCCCACACACCCCCGTTATTCATATTCTCTTTCTTCGTCCTCCCAATCTCCCTCCTCGCTCGTCTGATCGCCTCCTCTTCCGCCTTGCGCATCGTGCCCGAGACTCTCACTACCCTGAACACGGCATTCCTCATCGTCGTCTCGGACTTCTTCGCTGACGAACTCGTAGCCGGCGCAGGTATCGCATTGAGATACGTCAGCGCCGCCCAAACCAATCTATACGCTGCACGCGGACATCGAACAATCGCCGTCGATGTAGCGGGTGATAAATATTTAACTAATTACACACGCACACACATCCGTCAGAAAAAGACTTCGAGCAAGAAAGCTCCGGTGTAGATAAACGTACCGATTAGATTCCCACTTGTAGCACCGCCCAATTTTCCAATTCCATAATCGCCGAACAGTTCCGATATGGTATCGCGTAGTAATCGTGCTAGCACGCTGGAGGTCAATGTATCCGGCGTCGGTGGGTGGAAGTAGAGATGTGCTGGTATCGAGGATGCAGATGCTCCCGATTTATGGATTTGGGATGGTTCTGGGTGTAGGATATTAATTAAGAGGTAGCGGTGTTTTATGCGGACCATTTTGTCTGCTATTGCTTAGGCTTCGTGGTGAGTGACTCGAGGTCGTGGATGTTCGGAGTTGTATACTTTTTTTTGAAGATCAACCTTAGCGGCCGCAAAGGACCCCAGCTTCTATCTGGCCAATCGCACAGCTCGGATGGTGTATCACATGCTAGTACATTTACATTCACATTCAACTACGATTTACGATTTACGAATGTCAAAATAATCATCAAACACGTTAATAACCTTTCTACCCAGTATTATAAATCTACGCCGTACATGCGCACCTCGTGCCGCCGCCTGTCATGCCACGTACTAACCACTTCATATGGTCATAAGGAAGACAGTCAACAGATTTTTGACAAAATGAAAAACATGAAAAGGCATTAAATGCTAAAAGAGACCCGTGCCGATATCAAAACAGGTGCTGAGAACGAAAAAAAGAAACGAGAAACATAAACGCTTTAGAGGCTGACCTCGACACGACCCTCGGCACCTGGAGCTCCCTTGGAAATGTTGGGGAGGAGGTAGGTAATGTCGTCCCAGGGGTGACGATACAAGCCGGTGCGCAGTCTCTTCTGGTCGAGGTAGTGAGCAATAAGACCAATGCTACGTCCGAGGACGAAGAGACCGTTCAAGACACCCATTCGGAGGTAGTCCTCAGCCTCTTCAGTGGAGAAAGCACCGGAGTTGCGGAGCAGGTCGACGAAGCAGACAGCAACACATCCGTCAACGTTGAGGATAAGGTTGTCCTTCTTGGAGGTTGTGACGGTCTCAACGGCAATGGCGTAGTCGAGGAGCTTGTGGGTGGGGAAGTGCTTGGTGACGTACTCCTTGACCAATTCGACACGGAGATCGGGGTTGTTGCGGGACTTGACCTTGTGACCAATACCGGGAACTAGAAAGGTCAGCTTTTGTTACTTTGCAAACCGGAGTCAATGAACTTACTGAGTTTGTTCTCCTTGCGCATGGTGTCGACGAACTCACGGGGGCTCATGCCCTTGTCGAAAGCCTTGGTGAACTCTTCAGCGGCACCGTCAAGAGCACCACCGAAACGAGAACCAATGGTAAGAAGACCAGAGACCAAAGCACTGATCAAATCCTTACCAGCACGGGTAGTGATGATGGTGTTCATGGCACCAGAGACGGCAGGACCGTGGTCAGCAGTCAACATGAGAACCATCTCCAAGAACTTGCTGGCATAAGGAGGCAAGCGGCGACGGAACCAGAGGAGAGACATAACACCACCGATACCAATGTCTTCGCGGAAGACATCAGAGATGGGAAGACCGGCGTACAAAAGCTCCTGTCCACGGTCATCGGAGATGGTTGATATGAAAGCAGCGGGCTTACGGATAAGACCCAACTCCTGGGCCCAAGAGTAGTCCATGGGAATCTTGGGAATGACAGGCTCCTTGAAGGTGGCGATGGTGCCGTCAGCAACGAGCTTGTTGTAGACGCTGTTCAAGACCTGAGGAAGCTCTTCGAATGTGTCGGGAACGTAGAAGCCAGCAGCCTTCATCTGCTTGTTCTTCTCAACAGCAGTCTCGAGCTGGGAGTTAGCAGAGGCACCGGCGTGACCGAATTGGACCTCGGTCTTGAACATGCTGGCGCAAGTACCGATGGCCCAAGCGACAATAGGCTTGGTGATGGTGCCGTTCTTGACGGCCTCAATGACACGGTACTCCTCAACACCACCGACTTCACCGAGCAACAGCAGAATCTTGCACTCGGGGTCGGCTTGGTAACGGAGAAGATGGTCAATGAAGGTGGTACCGGGGTAACGGTCACCACCAATGGCAACACCCTCGTGAACACCGTCGGCGTTCTGGCAGACAATGTTGTTCAACTCGTTGGACATACCACCAGACTTGGAGACGTAACCGACGGAACCCTTGCGGTAAAGCTTGGAGGCAACGATGTTGTCCATCATACCACCAGTGTTACCGATCTTGAACGCACCGGGCTTGATACCACCAACGGTGGCAGGTCCAATGATGGTAATGCCCTTCTCCTTGGCGACAACCATGATCTCACGTGCTCTCTGTACATACGTTAGTTCTATTCATATCGTCATGTGTAGAAAACGTACTCGTTCGGGGACACCCTCGGCAATGATGGCAATGGTTCTGACTTGAGGGAGCTCCATCAATTCCATGGTAGAGCTGTAGACGGATCGGGAGGAAGCGAAGTTGACGACAGTGTCGACATCGCTATGCTTGGCGAAAGCCTTTTCGACATCCTGATAGACCGGGAGGAGAGTCTCGCTTGTTCCCCAGTACCTTTACAACTAGTTAGCATTGCAACAAAAACATGTAGAATGGTGATTGCCCTACATTTTGCTGACGAACTGACCACCGAAGGTGTAGATAATACCGGCAACGGAAGGGGTGCTACGCTTGCAGATGAAGTCGAAGTCGAGCATACCCTGCACAGCGCGGGGCTGCATACCACTGTTCCTGGTCAATTGACGCTCTTACAGCGAGTGTTGTAATGAAATACTCACTAGACAAAGCATCGTGTTTTGGGGTGGAAGAGAGTGTGTTGTTCGAGGGGGCTAATGAGGCGAGAGGGAGGGTTGAAGCGGGTGATGTTGTCGTTGGCAGATTGAACGCCGTTGGAGGGAGCGAGAGAAGGCATCTTGAATATATTTGTGCTTTTGCAACGTTAGTAATTTGTAGTGAAAGGAGGTCAATTGCGCTGCTGTAGCAGGGCGCAGGAGGGTAGATGTCAACTTACTGGTCAAAACAACCCCGTTACTTCTTGGTCTCGTGGATCAATACAGATAGATGGACGGAAGGTGTGGTATAGAGGAAGAGAAGAGAGAACAAGAATGTACAATAACAACAAAAACAGCTCACAAGGTCAGAAGAGGTGGGAAGTGTAGATTGACCAGAGACGGTAAGAAAAGCTGGTCGGGAAGAGTAATTGAATTGATGATGGTAGATAGTAGATAGATGGTGGGTAATTGAGGAAGGTGAGGTGAGGGCGAGCTAACCGGCCTGAGCTGGACGAAAAAAATACATGACGGACGGAGTAGGGCAAGCGTGGGCAGCTAGTGCGGTACAGGCGGGTGGGTACTAAGGTTACCAAGGGATTGAGCACTGTCACCGTCTAGTCGGAACGCCGACAAGCGCGTAAATACTAAATACGCAAGGAGATCAGATCTGTATGAATCGTACGAGTGAGTGTATTTGATATGTCTTTCGGCACATTTTTACTAGCAAAAGAACATGTATCTAATCACTTTTTCCAATAAATACTATGCAATCATGACTTTCTCTCGAATGCAAAATGCACGACCCAGCGATTCGAGGTCGACGATGTTGTAATTCTGGCAGCGATAAATAACGATAAATTACGATAAATTACGGCCTGTGATTGCGAATACACGGTAGAATAAGGTCCGTAATTTATCTGCAGCTGCACAAGGTTGACGATGGGGCCGGAGAACGCAGTCCGTCTCCCGTACTGGCTCAACATTTTATCCCCACAACAACAAAAAAGTTTCATTGAGCTGCTTGACAAGCCACCTCGGGCGAACATGACTTGGTAACGTCGTCTGGCCTTCTTTCGTTGTCTCCTGACCGCAACAGATGGAAAGACGTACCTTGCGACTGTTGAGTGTTGACTTTTTGCTGGTACCTGGCCAGCACGGAGATCATCCGACTAGCGTATGTAGCTCAAGTCGGTACTGAAAACATGCTTGAACATACAGAGTAGATATCAGCATTCCGGGGAGGTTTCAACTATTCAGTACTATCGCAGGTGCAATCACCTGTTAATGATACTATCGTAGTTATCATGTTACAGGACAACAAGCTAAATGAAAGCATACAATTGCTTTCCCAAAAAAGAAATGTCCAAATACAGCCCCAACCATGGGAAGGTATTCTGGAATACTGCTCGAAACGGGACTAGCGTGGGGTCTTACATAAACTCCGCTCAGCTCGGACTTTCTCCTTTCAATGACGGGATCATGTAGTAGACATAAGACGAGAAGGTCTCTCTCGAGATCTGGCTCTGGTCCAAGTATCTTGCCTCTTCTCAATCGGGGACCGACAGGGGGGAGGATATGAGGCTGTTCAGTGTTCGCAGCAGAAATCTGGATCCCCCGCCAACTCGGGATTTACTAGTGCTACTTTCTTATCGATAACCACGCTTATCGGCGCCCTGCCTGGTGTGTCGACTCGAACTAGATCAACCTTACCACCATCTTGTCACTAGTACGTACGTACGAAGCCACGTACGGAGACGGAGTGTTGGTAGCATAATACTACCTTTGTGATGCAGTTTCAATTCTACATTCCAGTGATTCCATACGATTCTTTTTCCCGCTGACTTTCCGGCCCCGAAAGTCATTGTAGCATATTGTTTACTCCGTTCTCCGCCCCTCCATTGGCTTGATTCTCTTGGATATTGGCAGATAGGCTACGCGATAGCTATTGTTGATTACAGAAAATCACGCTCCATCCATGAAAGGGAATTGTACCTTGATGCTAGGAATGCCGAATGCATCGGCCCGTTGGGCGCCGCATTCCAGCATTCCATCTTATCGGAGATATGATATTGCAGATACGTAGCGGCACTGATAAATTATAATACCGACCTTGAAAGCAGATAGAAAAACATTACATAGTTGCGTCCGGCCAACTCCGTAATAAAATGGTCCGTCGCCATTGGCGTCTTCCAAGAGGTTGCCGTTCACTTCATTCGGAGGTGATAATTGACGTCCAGTCCGAGGGGCCGAGCTAAGCTGGGGATCGGGTGCGGGCTCCGATCAGGTGTTGTTGACCCTTCAGTCGCAAGTCGAATATGGTCTCGCAAGGGCTCGCAACTTGCGTTCTGATCTTTGCATCGTAGACCCCATACTAAATTCGGGATATTGTGGTCACGAATATAATTCGTAACGAGGAGGAAAAAAATGCAGTGACCTACAGTCCATACTGATGATTACTCGGTAGCACTCAGTACGTACGGTGAAGGAGTTTACATATTATATATTATTTGCTAGACGGGAGACGCTAAGCACGGACACGGACTAGCGTCTCGGCCGGGGTTGGGGACGTGTGGATCCCGGTCTAAGCTGCGATACTCCACCGCCCCTTCCTTCTTCGCTCAACGAAAGTTTAGCTGTCCGTCGGTATTCGATGACACGCATTACGCCCTCGTATGGAATATACAGGGCTTATACTACGTAGTACGCCAGATTCTTTGTTTATTACCGTAACGCTTCTGCCCAGCGGATCCAAAACAGAACTGGTACCAATACACAAACAATAACAATACACATACCGTACAGATTACAGATTACAGACCCAAAAAAAGTTTCGAGAGGAAAGAGCTGGGCCACTAGCTAGGCCTAGCGCCTTCCGGTCCCGATGTATCATCTCACTGCTCACTGCTCACAGACAATAATTTTTGGGGCCCTCACCTGGACTGACACTTTGTTGTTTGCTTGCTCACCACCACTTCTATCCATCATCCATCTTTGACTTGCTTTCCCTCCTCGACTCCTCACTTCTCACTCCTCAATTCAACCTATACCCTTCTTTTCTTGTGAATTTGTTGTCGCGCCTCTATATTCTACACCGACAATCAACTGATTCTCATCTGTGTCTGCGTTTCCAGCCGTCACATAACTTGTTCTCATTTCTCCAATCAGTCGATTGACTCTCCTTGACGCCGTCACGCAAATCGCATCTCAAACTACACAATGTCCGCCAAATCTATTTTCGAAGCCGATGGAAAGGCCATCCTCAACTACCACCTCACTCGCGCTCCAGTCATCAAGCCCACCCCGCTTCCTCGCGCTGCAACTCACAACCCTCCCGCCAAGCTCGCTTCCCTCTACTTCCCTGAGGACGCCGACGTCAATGGAATCCTCGACCAGGCCGAGGCCACATACCCTTGGTTGCTCGCCAAAGACGCCAAGTTCGTCGCTAAGCCAGATCAATTGATCAAGCGTCGAGGCAAGAGCGGTCTCCTCGCCCTCAACAAGACCTGGGCCGAGGCTCGTGCTTGGATCGCAGAGCGTGCTGGTAAGGAACAACAGGTTGAGCACATCAAGGGCTACCTTCGCCAATTCCTGGTCGAGCCATTTGTTCCTCACCCTCAGAACACCGAGTACTACATTAACATTAACTCTGTGCGAGAGGTACGTACTTTACAAGCCTGCAACTCCCGTGGGCCTATCAGCTAACAGATCATAGGGCGACTGGATTCTCTTCACTCACGAGGGTGGTGTCGACGTCGGTGATGTCGATGCCAAGGCTGAGAAGCTCCTGATCCCCGTTAACCTCAAAAACTTCCCCTCCAACGAGGAAATTGCAGCCACTTTGTTGAAAAAAGTGCCTGCTGGCGTTCACAATGTCTTGGTTGACTTCATCTCCCGCCTGTACGCTGTCTATGTCGACTGCCAGTTCACCTACCTCGAGATCAACCCTCTCGTCGTTATTCCTAACGCTGATGCCACCTCCGCCGAGGTTCACTTCCTCGACTTGGCTGCCAAGCTCGATCAGACTGCTGAGTTCGAGTGTGGTACCAAGTGGGCTATTGCTCGCAGCCCTGCTGCTCTTGGCTTGCCTGCTCCCAAGGGTGATGGCAAGGTTAACGTTGATGCTGGTCCCCCAATGGAGTTCCCTGCTCCTTTCGGTCGTGAACTCAGCAAGGAGGAGAAGTTCATCTCTGACATGGACGCCAAGACCGGTGCTTCTTTGAAGCTGACTGTCCTCAACGCCAATGGCCGTATCTGGACCTTGGTCGCTGGTGGTGGTGCCTCGGTCGTCTACGCCGATGCCATCGCATCTGCTGGTTTCGTGAGCGAGTTGGCTAACTACGGTGAATACTCTGGTGCCCCCACCGAGACTCAGACTTTCAACTACGCCCGCACAGTCCTGGACTTGATGCTCCGAGCTCCTCAGCGTCCCGAAGGAAAGGTTCTTTTCATCGGTGGTGGTATTGCCAACTTCACCAACGTCGCTTCCACATTCAAGGGTGTCATCCGCGCTCTCCGAGAGGTTGCTTCCACCCTCAACGAGCACAAGGTCCAGATCTGGGTTCGTCGTGCTGGTCCTAACTACCAAGAAGGTCTTAAGAACATTAAGGCTGTTGGTGAGGAGCTGGGACTCGACATGCACGTTTACGGACCCGATATGCACGTCAGCGGTATTGTTCCTCTTGCCTTGAGCGGCAAGAAGACCGATATCAAGGAATTCGGTGCTTAAATTATAAAATGATTGATTAAAGAGTTTTGCTGATTTGGTTTTTTTTTTTTTTTTTTCTACTGCGATGTACTTGGTGTTTGTAATAATTTTCACGGGCATGGCATGGTTCATGAATGGATTTGATTGATAGCTTTCTTTTAGACAATGACGATGACCAAGACTTCAGCATTATCGACTGGCTAATGTACATCATAAGCATGTTTCTGATAAAAACGGCATCTGGGTAATACTCGCGGTTGGCACAGATGCGGAACTGATGAATCATGGTTATCTGGTTTGGTGATGAACAACCAAGGTAGCAACCCGGAAGACTGTAACCTTCTTTCTTCTTTTTCAACATGCTCATTCACAACATCAGCCACGACCAAGGGTTCATCTCATGTTAATTTACATGACACGACTACCCGCCAGACCTGTCAACGCCGTCTGATCTACGGACGATGATTAGTCGAGCGTCTCTGATCCGGCGTCGTCCAATAATAGTTGCTAACCGCCCGAGGGGCGTCTAACATTCCATTTTTCAAGCTTTCGAAGAACTGGCCAGTGCGCGCATTCGTTAGAGACGTTAGCAAGGATGAACAGTCGATCTAAGGGATGAAACCCTCCAGCCCACTTTTATTAATGGAGTTATGGAGAAGGGAGGGATGATTGACATCTGATGCTGACGTCGATTCGTGGGCGGTTATCCGTTAGCCACCCACCGATGTGGTCTTTGGGTTGGTTGTACTGCGAACCGGATTGACTAGAGATTCGTAAGCTATATCTGCTGTCCTTCGCTGATTTGGATTTATCTTTTACTTGCTTTTCGACCTTCAAGGGTCGTCTACGTGAACAACTGCGTGTGTTGAAGGGATCCTGGTGATCCGAACTTTAACTATAAACGTCATGCAAACACAGGCATCTCTCCATCGGCTGCACAACAGTCGATCGCGCATCTGGATACTCGTCTTTGCTCCCATACTTAGTCTCGTCATGTTATATACATGGCTACGAAGGCCGCATTCGCTTTTGCTAGACCAATTCTTCGTCACGCACGACTCTCACAACGAAGGCCCTCTAATGACTGGTGGCGACGATGGCGGTATTCATGATATCAAGCCAGAACTTATTGCAGGAATGGACGATATCCTTGTAGTCCTCAAAACCGGCGTCACAGAATCACTCACCAAAGTACCCATTCACCTCGAAACAACACTCGCTTCCGTTCCACACTTTGTCGTCTTCTCAGACTACGAAGAAGAAATAGACGGTGTACAGACACACGACGTCCTGCGTCGCGTCGACGAAACTGTCAAACGCAACATTCCGGAATTCGAACTGTACAATCGTATTCGTGACCATGGTCGCGAGGCATTGACGCCCGCCGACTACGGCGACGACTCCAATGGACCGTTTGGACGTCAGAACAACCCTGGCTGGCGGTTGGACAAATGGAAATTTCTGCCTATGATTCCTGCGGCACTGGATCACAAACCGGATGCGAAATGGTTTGTGTTTATGGAAGCGGATTCATATTTCCTCTGGCCGAATCTTGTATCCTGGCTATCGCAGCTGGATCATGAACAGGATTGGTATCTGGGATATCCCATGCAGATTGGGGACACAATCTTTGCGTATGGTGGCTCGGGGTTCGTAGTTTCAAACCCGGTCATGCGCAAAATCGTGCAGTATCTAGACGAGAAACCCCAAACAGAGATTGATGACTACACGGCTACGCAATGGGCTGGTGATTGTGTGCTGGGTAAAGTGTTTGGCGATGCCGGCGTGGGACTGAATTGGTCCTGGCCCATGTTGCAGGACAATAAACCCTGGGAAGTGGATTCTTTTGCGACTGTGGGCGATAAACGTGCGTGGTGTTTTCCGGTTGTGTCATATCATCATATGCAGCCTGATGATATTCGGACTTTGTACGATTTTGACAAGGAGTGGTTTGACTCGGTATGTTTGTTTCCTCACAAGGTACGTGCAACAACTAACAACTCATTCAGGGCAATTCTACCACAAAACCACTCTTATACAGCGACGTATTTCATCGTCTAATCCTACCGGACATTCTCTCTCCGCGCGATGGATGGGACAACGTCGCCGACACCGCCATCACCAAAGAAGACGGGTCACCTCTCGAAGTAAGCTTTGACGACTGCAGCAACAAATGCGCCGAGGACAATAGCTGTCTTTCATATCGATACGAGGAAGACGACAAAACCTGTTTCGTTTCGGCCGCTGTCAAAAGAGGAACAGCAGCCGAGGGCGTGCAATCAAAATGGATGATTGATCGGATACAGAATAAGATCAATGAATATGGGACGACGTGCGAAAATGTCGACTTTGTATCATGACCTTGGTTCACGTATTGTCTCTGAGTGTAAAATATCGGGTACGGGGCGTTAGTTAAGTACCGCAGTCATGGCCGGACCATGATTTGCAGTGAGATATTAATGAATTACGATTGATGAATGGCTTGTTAAATACGGAACGTCGTACTTGTCTACGAAATTTGGTAACATACGTTCGATTCAATATCAATATCACACTTTTCCAAACCAAAATCATCAATGACATTAGATCCTCCTACCTACGACAATATACCCCTGACCAACATTACCTCACACACTTTTGGCACATATTAGCCTACTACCCTTGAACAAAACAGCTTACAGCGCAAATAACGCAGCAACTCCCAAAGCAAACATTCCCGTTCCAACGAATGGCACAGAGACCGAGCCCGCAGCACCAGTGGCCCGAGGAACACCAGTCGTCGTAGTTCCTGTGGTCGTGCCCGTACGTGTCGTGTCGGAGCCAGTAGAAGTAGAGGTAGACGTAGATGTAGATTCAGATGTACCAGACGTGGTGCCAGTAGTGGACGGCGCACCACCCACACCCCCTGCACCGCCTGTTTCGGGAGAAGAAGAAGAAGAAGAAGAGGAAGCAGAAGTAGACGATTTAGCCGAACAAGACGTCCTCGCCGGCGTCATGCTTCCCGACGACCCAGACCCAGCAGCTGCGGATCCCGTGCTGATGGTCGTCGTAGCGATAGAGCCCGTGGTACTCCCAGTAACAGGCGGAATACTAACGGGCACGCCGACCGACGAACAAACCGAGGTCACCGCATTTGAGACAGAAGACTGATCCGGGAGATTGCATGCGCTTTGAACACAGGGAGTGATTGCGCCGACGAGGCTGGGCACGGCGCAGTGGCAGGTGAAGTTTGTGAGGCCGCTGCAGCCGTCGTTTTGCAGGGTTGAGAGGAAGCAGTCCAACTTTAGCAGAGGTTAGTAAACAACTAAAGATGGAGAGGGGAATGGAGACGGACAGAGCAGTCCGGGAGATTGGGGAGTTGGGCTTGAGCGAGGCCAAGGATTGCTGTTATAGCGAGAAAGTGTGTGAAGTGCATTTTGATGGGTTCCACTAATGGGAATACGTGCTTGTTTCGAAGTATAGGGTGATTAGTTGTACGAAGCAAAGTCTGGGGAAATTAAGTACGTAGACTCGAAGCATGGAGGGTAGACAGAAATGCAGCTACCCTTATATACTCGGCTCATGCCAAAAATCTACCTATGTAGGCAAGTAACCAGAGCCGAGTCCAGCAACATAAACCCGTCCCAGACTGTTCCATCAGAAAAGAATCTCATGTCGCACAATCGTATGTTCGTACGAGCCCGCCACATCACGACGAACCAAATCTGCGTATCACGAGCTGATCTACGTAACGAGCTACCTCAAAAGGAAGGATGGCGAATAGAATTGAGCGAAAGGACAGGCCGCCGAGTACTAATGCGTTCCGTAAACCTTGGAAAACTTGACTTTGTTTGTCTTTGTGCTACAAGGCTAAGGGTATATTGCTTTTGTATGGTGCATACTCTCCGGCGTAGACGAGATGTGCAAGCGTAGTACCCAGATGGGTTTGTCTGTGTGACTTTGACTTCGGCGATGTGCGAGAACCAAGCAGGAATATGTGGCTATGCATGTATGGTTGAACTGACATTTCAGTACAGCACTTGAGGTCAAAAATTGCCCATAGAATCGATCCAAGTATTTCCAAAGGTAGAATGACCAAGCTCAGTCGGTTGCGGAGTTAGGGCTAGGTAGATCACGTAGAAGTCACGTCACGGCTGCCCTCTATACCTACCAGGGCGTGCATTGCATCTCCCCCGCATCCACCAAAATCAACATCAACATCCATTTCCACCTTCTGGAAGACTGTACAGATAACCAATGGCTCTGCCTTTCTCATGTGCTCTCGTCACCGGCGGCGCTGGCGGCCTCGGAAAAGCAATCGCAACATACCTCCTTAGCAAAAACGTCAAAGTAATCATAGCCGGCCGCACGGAAAGCAAGCTACATACGACCGCGCACGAGATCGGTGCTACGGACTACTACGTCCTTGACACGGGCAAAGTCGACGCGATCCCGTCATTTGTGAAGTCAATACTGCAGAAACATCCAGACCTGGACTGTCTGATCAACAATGCCGGTGTCCAGCGGCCCTTGCAAGTGCTCAAGGACGATCCGTCGGAATTTCTGCTCAAGGCCGATCAGGAGATTGATATTAATATCCGAGGTCCCATGCATTTGACGCTTGCTTTGCTTGATCATTTCAAGGGCAAGAAAGAGAGTGGCGGTGCGACGATTATCAACGTCTCTTCAGTCCTTGGATTTGTTCCATTCTCTGTCATTAATCCAGTGTACAACGGCACAAAAGCCTGGCTGCATTCATGGTCCGTCAATCTGCGCACCCAACTTCGCCGCGGCGGGTTTGAGAGTATCAAAGTCATTGAAATTGTGCCCCCGGCCGTCGAAACGGATCTTCATCGCGAGCGAGAAGATCCGGACGATAATAAGAAGCACAAGAATCCGAACTCGTTGTCTATTGAAGAGTTCATGGGCTTTGTTTCCAAAGGATTGGAAGGGGGAGACAACGTGATTGCGCCGGGCATGGCGCAGGAAGTTGTTGATGAGTGGGATGTAGGGTTTGGGAAGCGATATGAGAAGATTTCGGCGGGGCTGCCTTGATTGTTTGTGTAATATTGTTGGTAGTATATTGTATAAATGTGTGGAGTGTGTACATATCAATATGTATATAGATTCGCTTGTGTATACTATATGGATGTAGATGTTCCTGATCCTATAATATTAAGCTATGGCTGAAACTTTATCGTCCTTTATAAGTCTTGGAAAGATATCATATATCTTAAGCAATGCTTTCAATACTCCGTTAGAGTACAATATACAATTCCCCTCGACTTGATGGTTTGATCAAAGGACCCCGGGAGTTGGAAAGTGAAACCGGACGTTTCATATAATGCAAGCATCAAGTGCCGCCAGCACTTGAGAGTGGGTTGTTGCCCTGATAGAGAAACGGCAAATTGAAGGATCAATGGGCATGGCCTGGTTAGCACTGGCTCTGATCAAATCACCCGTGGACCACCACATATATCTTTGGTCCAGCTGCATGTGGCGCCGCTGTTTCTTGCCCGCAAACAGTGCTGACTCTATAGTCGCGACACATATCGACGAAATCTGAAGTTCACTGGTGGACAATCTTCCAGTGTCAATTCCCTGCGACAACAATTTAGCCTTCTCGCACACATACACATGCATATCCCCACAGTTTCATGATGGTGGGGGATTCTTAAAGAAGTAAATCTACCGTTTCCACGTCTGAATATTGATCGTTTAAAGCAATGCGACACTCCGCGTAATATTGCAGGTTCTATCCCATTTGTCCGTGCAAATCAAATGTCCCTTCTATGTCGATCTTCAGCGGGGGAAGAAGTTTTTCGGCTAAAGTGTTTCATACGCTGACGATGATTCAACATGGTTATGAGCGTCATGAGCGTCAGATAGCTTAAATACTACGATGGATACCCAGAACATTGGTATGAATTCCTGTTCAAATCAGAAAATCACTAACCTTATTGTTTTTGAGAGGATTTCATGCAACTTCCAAACATGCGTTTATTTTCTATCCTCCTGGCCCTGCTGAGCTCCATGCTCATCAGCGCAGCTCCCACGCCTGGTCAATTCTCCCAGGTCACAGGTAACTGGGGCTCAAATCCAACCAACACTGGATTCTACATTTACGTACCCAGAAATCTGGCTTCAAAACCAGGCATTGTTGTTGCCATACATTACTGTATGTACAAACCAAGACCTGCAATGGCAGAGCGTGGACTGACGTTGATGACTATCAGGCACGGGAACTGCTCAGGCTTATTATCAGGGCACTCCATACGCCCAGCTTGCTGAGCAGTATGGCTTCATAGTCATTTATCCAAGTAGCCCGTATAGCGGTACCTGCTGGGACGTCAGCTCTCATGCAGCTCTTACCCACAATGGTGGCGGAGACAGTAATTCGATTGCAAACATGGTTACATGGACGACTTCTCAATATAACGCGGATACCTCCAAGGTATTTGTGACTGGATCCAGTTCAGGAGCCATGATGACCGTAGGAAACCCTTCTCCCCTGTTTTATATTCAATTCTAACTGAGAATCCAGAACGTCATGGCAGCAACATACCCCGAACTCTTCAAGGCTGCCGTAGTCTACTCCGGCGTATCCGCCGGCTGCTTCTATTCCAGCTCGGGTCAAGCTGACGCCTGGAATAGCACCTGTGCACAAGGACATGTCGTAGCTTCCCAGTCCACCTGGGCCAGTATCGCCGAGAACATGTATCCCGGCTACTCCGGCGCCCGACCCAAGATGCAAATCTATCACGGCAGCGTCGATACCACACTTTACCCTGAGAATTATAACGAGACCTGCAAGCAGTGGGCGGGTGTCTTTGGTTATAATTATGGTGCTCCGCAGCAGGTGGAACAAAATAATCCACAGTCACAGTATACTACGACGATTTGGGGAGACAACCTACATGGTATCTATGCAACGGGAGTAGGGCATACGGTGCCTGTGAATGGCGCGAGGGATATGCAATGGTTTGGATTTGCTTGAGCTCTTGATGAGTTAGCGATACCTACATAGGTACCAGTGTATGTCCGCTGAAGCTGCTATGGTCCAAGGGCCGTTATGTATTAGCACTTTGATCTGTTAGCCTTCAAATGCTAACATGAGACAATCTATATTGAGAAATTTCTAGGTAATGGATGTATATCAAAAATAATCATCCGCACGCTGGCACACAATTAACCGCGAAAACCCCAAGCCACGACCACTCTGCTCAGTGTATGGCTTACACATTCTAGACTGACAGATACGCGCTACTGAATTGAGTGTACGGCTGAAGATCATGTTGCTGTAGTAAGCTAGCTGCTCGGGTGCATAAATATATACATGTAATTACTACTATCAGTAGTAGGTGAACTGAAGTTGGAAAGAATTCAGCCCAAAGTGCAGGGTCAGACTAGACCTGAACAGGAAGCTGCTTATCCTACTCTTCATCTTGCATGTAAGCTTCTGGACTATTTTCTCACTGGAAAGTAATGGCAATTGTAGTTATAGAGTAAACTCAGGACAGGAGCAAAGTCGTCGGAAGATGCCGTCCGGTGGCTGTCGCCAGATAGGTACCGGTAGAGTGTTTTGGGGCTTCTCCAGCATCAAGTTGGCCTGCTTCGTTTCTAGTTGTAGGTACTATCTCGACTTAAGGCATATACCGTAAACTAATTTTTCACTAAGTAGAAATGCCCAACATCACATGTCCGTACAACCAACCAACAGTCAAACTAAAAAGACTAAAAGCGACCTTAATTAGCCTGGCAGAGAAATGGATCGTCGACCAGCCGAGCCCAATCACACCACTTTCCCGAATGCAACCTCCTTGCGAAGATCTAGTCAGACAGCTACTAAAAAGTGGAGGAAGTCTTCACTCTTCGGTCTCTTATCATTGAAGGAAAATGGCGACATCTTTGTGGCTCCACGTGGGGAGAAGAAAAGAAGGAAAAGAGGGAAAATTGAGAATGTGAAGATATTAACCACAGATTATCTATATAAGAGGGGGAGACTCCTGCTCTGTTTATCTGCCTCTGTCTCTCTTGATAGATAAGATAGGCTGTGTTAGGAAAGCCTCACCTCCCCTCTTCGTTTCTCCCTTGCAACCAAAATGGCCTCCAAAGATGTTGCGCCGGAGATTGAGCAGGTCAGTTCGGATGTCTCTCAACATGGCAAGGTAAAAGTCACGGAAACCACATTCGATTCTGCTAGCGACAAAGTCAAGAGCGTCAATGAAAAGACCGGCGAGGTGTCAGTGGAATCTCCCCAAGATGAGGATACCGAATATGTAAAAGGGCATCCGGTCATTCGCAATGGTACATTTCCATCTCTGCATGCATCATTGTCCTTCCAGCTAATGTCTACTTTAGGCCTCGACGTCTCCAAATACATCGTTTCACTGCGCGATGATGGCGATCCTGCGTTTACATTCCGGTCCTTTGTCCTAGGCACCGCCTTCACTGCGCTTTCAAGTGTCATTACAATGCTCTATGTTTTCAAACCATATCAAGCGCAGGTGTCTTTTACTTTTCTGCAACGTGAGTCCATGATCAGTTTCCATTCAATGCCTCCGCTAATAATGCAGTGCTCGTCTTCATCCTTGGTCAAGCATGGGCACTCTTCACTCCTCGCCCGGAACGATTCAAGTGGAAATGGCTACAGGCTACGCTTCGCTTCCTCAATTTCGGACAGACGTTCGGAATCAAAGAACATGTGGTTTCCGCCTTGATTGCTTCATCTGGTAACAACGGTCTCGCCGGTGTGGAGGTATACGCTGTTGAGAGACTATTCTACAACACGGGTGTGACGGCAACCACTGCTGTCCTGGGCACTTTCTCCATCTCACTCGTGGGCTTCGTATTGGCTGGTGTGCTCCGGCCCCTGATTGTCTACCCGGCCGAGATGGTATACTGGTCAACTTTGCCCCAAGTGGTGCTCTTTCAAAACCTGCACTTCGATACCCGTGCGAATCGTGGCCGTTTGGTCAAGTTCGGCTGGGCTCTTGCAGCCTCAGCCATCTGGGAATTCTTTCCTTCATACATCGTGACCTGGTTTTCGGGTATCTCGCTCTTCTGTCTGGCTTCCATGCACGCTCCGACACATACTCGCACCATTTTCTCCAAAGTCTTCGGAGGAGCTTCCTCTAATGAAGGCTTGGGCATCTTGAACTTCAGTCTCGATTGGCAGTATATCCAGAGCACGTACCTGTCGCTACCGTTGAAGCAACAGTTTAATTCATGGATCGGCTACATCATTTTCTATATTGCCATGCTCGCTTTGTACTACGGAAATGCTTGGAATGCGTTGAGCTTCCCGTTCATGTCTACTTCGCTATTTCAGGCAAACGGTACACAATACCATACCAGCTCGATCATGAACAGTCAAGGTACAATCGATTTTGACAAGGTTGATGAAGTGGGACTGCCGCACATGACTGCCACCACAGTCTGGGGATTCCTGACGCAGAGCTTGGCCATCGGTGCATTGATATCTCATGTTCTCGTTTTCTATAGCAAGGATATGTGGCTCGCCTGGAAACAGGCACGTACTAGGACTCAACCAGACCCCCACTACCAGGGAATGCTCAAGTACAAGGAAGTTCCTATGTGGTGGTACTATGGTCTTTTCGTCCTTGCATTCTTTGCCGGTTTGATCGTGAACATCAAAGGCCAAACTACGCAGCCGGCATGGGAATATATCATTGCTCTTATATTGGGTACTTTCATTGCGCCTTTCTCCTGTATCCTCTATGGACTATACGGAACTGGGGTAGGCACCAATCTCATTTCCAAGATGATTGCAGGCGCGTTGCATCCTGGGCGTCCTCTAGCCAACCTTTACTTTACAAGCTGGGTAAGTTGATCGACTATGGTTATAACACGCCCCTTCTGACATATCCTAGTCCCATCAAGTCATTCTCCTGGCTGTCAACCTAGCCAACTGGCTCAAAGTAGGCCAATACACTAAAATCCCTCCTCGAGTCATGTTCCTCACTCAGGTGTACGGCACTCTGCTCGGAGCAGGCTTGAACTACGCCGTCATGACGACAATCGTCAGCAATCAACGCGAAATCCTGCTCGATCCCATCGGAAACAACATCTGGAGCGGCTCATACATGCAGAGTCTAAATTCCAACGCAATCACATGGGCGCTAGCAAAGGAAATGTACGGCGTACACGGCCAATATCTCATCGTCCCCTTGGGTCTTGTCATTGGTCTAGCTTTCCCTGTCGTGCACTGGGGCGTGATCAAGGTATTCCCTCGAGTCGCAAAATGGGAACTCAACACCGCCGTGATTCTGACTTATGCTGGTTTGATTTACTACGGCAACACGTCCTGGATCTGGTCCTCGATTGTGGTTGGCATCTTTTCTCAGGTCTGGCTTCGCCGTCGTCTGCCTCGGGTATACAACAAGTACAACTATCTGATTGGAGCTGCGTTGGATGGAGGATCTCAGCTCGTTATCTTCATCTTGTCTTTTGCGGTCTTTGGTGCGAGTGGTAACGAGGTGCCTTTTCCGACCTGGTGGGGGAATCCCTCTGGCAATCCGGACCACTGTTTGTAATGGTTACTTGAAATAGTGCCTACTGCACATATACAAGTTGCGTATGTCATGTTATATAGCATTGATCTGCGCGCTTTTCGTCGAAGCCTTCGGCGACAGTAGCTAAGTCATCGGCCTCATAGCACGCTGTTCCAGTTGTAAAATTTTCTTCAGGCATGACTAGAACATCTAGAGAAAAAGGCCGCATGCGTGGGTTTGATTATATGTTATATTTTGAGTAAAAATACAGCTTCATAGCTGCGAGCCCACCTATGAAAAGAAATAAAGGGTATGATGATAGACCCCGAACGCCAATCGAAATTCAATAATATGAGAAACAAATATCAACAAGTCGTAGTCACTTCATTATGAAAGCAACTCGTCCACATAAGCCCGCTCAGCGACAGGGGCTTTTCGGTCCTTTAGTAGGACGGCAAGAACCTCGATCGGAGGCTCGAGATCGAGCATATGTGCTCGACGCCAGCGCTTGATTCGGGATATTCCGATGCAGGGCTATTCTTCATGTTAGCACCTGTAATAAGCCACAAGCTGGTAAAGAGGACACTCACGCCGTATTGACTCGACAGATCAAAATGTCGTAGAATCTTCTCGTCGATATCGAGACCGTCTTGGTGTACTATTCGACGTTGATGAGTAAATGTATCTCCTAACCTTGACAGGAGGGAAATACCCCTCGGCGCCTTCCTGCTTCTCTCCTCCTCATTCCAATACTTCTTAATCTGCGCTTCACTAACTTTCAACGCCTTCTTATCCTCATCCGTCTGAGGCTGACTCAATTCCTCCTTCGCTTGTTCCCTAATCGCTAGTTCCGCAACATGCGGCTTCGATGATTCTACCGATGACGTAACGGGGACTTGCTCTGGGAATGCAGTATCGGGCTCAGGTGCCGGTGAAGTTGACGATGTTCTCTTTGCTGCGAGCTCTTGGACGATTGGGTCGATGTTCTTAATCTGTTTGCCTGGTAATGTGGTGGAGGGCTTGGTGACTCGGGACTGTGTACCGAAGGAGAGTTTGGACTGCTGGCTGGGAGCAGTCCGTCCTGTTGAGCGGCGGGGAGGCATTTTGTCTGTTGCTGCTGGGATCGTAGGTGTAGATGTTGGCGATGTTTTCAGGTAGTTAGGATATGTCCCTCGAATGTTCCCAGGTAGTGGTCTGAAGGAGGTTGAGATGGAGAAAAGGCGATGTCATTCGTTGCGCAGGCAACCGGTGGGCTGGTCCAGAACGGGCTAGCTTGTCAGACGCGTCTCGCGCTCAAGTCAATATAACTCTTTTGGGAGCAGCTCGGGAATCTTGAATTGACGTCCACCCGACTTTTGAGGATTAATCCAACCTCAATTTGCAACCTCACCAGGTAGAAATGAATAACCTACGACCTGTTGAGCGGGCTCTCGCCACGTTGCTGCCCACCCACGAAAATGAAATGCCCCCTGAGCTTCTGAGTCTTGCGCAAGCTCTATTTGCGCAGTCTCGGAGTTACTCGTCGAGCTTGAAGCCGGAGGAGGAGATAGCCAGACCTCATGCCTGCGCCGAGATTGCTTGTCGACGGTATGAAAACCGACTACTCGGATAATTGATGAATGCTAAAGATGGATTGGTCAGATTGGCACGGACGTTGAAACTCCCACCTCTGCTCGGCCACCCGCCGTGTCCCCCGCGAGTGTACAAGAAGCTCTACGCATTCCTCGAAAAGTCCATAGGAAATACAAATTCAAAAAACAAATCAGCGCCTCCGACACCGAATAAACCTTCTTCAACGCCGAAGAAAGCTGGTGGGAATAATGCTGCGACTTCCCGGACGCCATCTAAGCAGCTCAATACACCGTCCAAGAGTACACCTCTCGGGAAAAGACTCCTAGAAAACGACACAAATAAAACACCGTCACGAGCGGCCTCGGCCAAGCGTGCACGTTTTAGCAAAGAACCACTGCAATTGTTGGAGAATATCAAAGATGCGCCACAATTCGTCATGCCTTCTATCAGGACAGTCTGCAAAATACTATCGACGCCTGCTCCGCGGATGACTCTGTGGTCAAGACCACCCATTTCAAGAACATTACCTCCTCATATTTTTGCGGGTGTTTCGTCTATTCTTCACTTCATCTCCAAGATGACCGACAAAGAACTTGGGGAACTGGATGAAGATGCTTCCGAGTTCGCCAACATCATACGCAATCCCGACGAAGAAGAGAGCGACGATTATAAAGAAGTAGTACATGCCCTCATAGTAGCTGTCTACTTCTTGGTGCTTGCTCGCCGACGCAGTTCCCCTCCAAACACGTCAGCAAACGGCAAAGCATCTACAATCTCCGACAATCCATCAATGTCCCCCGCCACAGAATCCCGCAAAATGGATAAAAAGACCTTTACCGAGATGCGCCAGACAGCTTTATCAAGTCTGGGACTACCTGCCGCAGAAAAACGGCATGGCGAGGACGTGGATGCATGGATTGAGATGATTCAGACACTGCAATGGGCAAAGGGGCAGGAATGGTTTGATAATATTCCGTTGGCTGGGGAGAGGGAAGATGAGTCTGGAAATGGGCTTTATGATGATGACGATGAGATCGACGGGGATAGGCATGATGGCAAGGCCCAAAAGACGAAGCGTCGGAAGGCGAATATATTCTTACATGCCGGTAAGGATGAGGAGGGGTTGTTACTACCGGGTCTTGGGACGATGATGCAGGATCGGGTCGATTATCTGAGCGAGGATCGGAAGGAGGATTTTCTCGACTGGAAGGCGGATACCTTGGAAAGAATTGGCAAGCTTATGAAACCGGGGAAAAGAATGGTTGTCTAGTTGACGTTTGACCTTTCTAGATGTCTATAACTGTATACTTAGGCTCTGTTCATACCCAAAAGCCATTGAAAACGAATGCAGCACCAACCATAACCCAAATAAGCCGAGAAGGACCACCCGCCTGATAAATCGAGTCTCTCTAACATGTACGAATCTATGTATATCTGTATCTTCTCTAGTACCAGATACTTCTCGTCCGGTGATGCGGAATAGTCTCCTGGCCGCCATTCTCCAATTCTTTCATCGTATCGTATAAGAAAAAGTCGATCAAGATAGCGTTTATGCTGATAGTCTTTATTTTTGGTGTGCTTGATTTTGATGTTGTAGTGCTTTTGGGGACTGGCTCAACAATCTGTGGGTGCTCTTGGACCACTTTTTCTGCGATCACCCCTTTCTCTCCATTCGCCTGTGGCTCTTGCGTTGCTTTCTCAGTAGTCTCTTCTCTCTTCCTATTTTCTTGTGACTGTTGGGTTGCTTCCTCTGTAGTTTCTTCTTTTTCTTTTCTCTCTCCTTTCTCTTGACAATCTTGTGTTTCGGGTAATATTTCTGCAACATCGTTATCTTGTTTCTCATCGACATTGACTTCAAACGTCGACGAATTTCCTGTAGAATATACCATCCTCGTCTCAGGATGCGTACGCTCAATCTCCTGCCTGATTAGCTCCACACACCAGATAGAAGTGCCGCGGAGCTCCATTTCCCATTTTGAGCCTGATTTAATGAGCTGTCGGCTGCGGATGTGGCTCTCCAGTGGCGGAGAGTAGAGGAGGCAGCCGAGTTGATGGAGCATTTGTGGGATACGGTAGTCTGCAGGACATTAGATCAGATAAAGGCATCATCAAATGGAGAAAAACATACCGGCGAACATGGTAATTTTGTCTATGTCGTTGAAATCGCCGTATGACTCGCCGTCGAAACAGGCCCATAGATCAGCAACGAGGATCTGAGCACGTTTTAGAAAACGCACTGTACGGCCATCAAAGACTCCTTCGTCACGGAAGCATGGAAACTCATCCGCTAGGAGATTTACAAGGGCTGCAGCAGATTGGTTGACGTCGTAGATGCAGTTGATGAAACTGCCGTCAAACTTCTCGTCAAGAATCTGGGCTGCTTCCCGCATACAGTCGAATCGCTCTTTGAGTAAAGGGATCTCCTCGTCCGATGTAGAGCGAAAGACGTGTCGGAGCAAGTCTTCCGTAAACTCATCGTCCAGCCAGAATTCCGGGCTCGTAATTGGAATCCCATCATCCAAAGCCCGCTGCAAAGCAGCAACCAAACTCCAGTACCCCGTCCACTTGCGGCCGTGATAATCAATCCCAAACCTCTTACTCTCCTCCTTCTCCTCCGACCAAAAACTGAAATTCAGCAGATCCATCGTAAAAATGAAATCCACCGTACTCTCATCCTTGGCCTTCGGATGCAATTCATGCTCAGACCACGTTGACGTAGAGTACTGCTTCTGCTGGATTTGTTGCCAAATAGTCTCCGCAGCGGCTTTGGTCTGGCGCGGATCTAGGGCAACGTCGATAGAATTGTCGAATATCCATCGCGCGTGTTGAAGCACTTTTGTGTCTGGGGCTTCGTTGCCTTTCTTTTTGCCTAGGCCGAGGTGTTGGCGGAGGAGCTCCAGGAGCTCGGGGTCGGCTTCGTCGTCCGACATTTCACTTTGCTTTTTGTGGGGATGTTAGGCTCTTTGGGGCTTGATTGGAAGTCCCTTTGATGATAGTTGATTAGATCCGTGCAGTGATATGTTGTCTGCTCGAGATCAGTGAATTGTCGCCAAATGCCCTGTCTTTGATAATATCGATATCGATATGGAAGAACAAAGGATGAGTCATGCAGCCGTATCTCAGGCTTGGACCGCTAGGATTGAAATAAATCCGTCATGATCGTTTGAATGTGGTAGGTCAAGCAGTTGGATTATGCGATCTTGAAGAGAGAGTCTCTCCTCTTTCTCCAGAACTGCTTGATGGTCTACTGTCGTGTGCTTAAAAAAAAAAAAAAAAAAAAAAAAAATTATTCTCGCACGTTACATAAGCAGAGCAATAGACTGTGATTGGCTCATACTGTTTTCCCCTGCAGATATCAATAAGATGGATCTATAGCTGTGCTATGCTCGCTTGATAGAGACTGGATGTTAGGTGTAAATACGAAGTCTGTGTAATATGTATGTTTGCATCAGCAGCTGGATCGCCCTTACAAGTCGTATCATTCTAGCCAAAAGATTCAGATCCAGATTCAGACATAGACATTGCCGACCTCTTGAATGCTCCTCCAAGAGACACCGTGGAAATCACATCAAATGATAGCAATACTTCAAGAGTGCTTGAATCTGATATCAATCGGGTCAACGTGCTCTTGACATGCACGCTGTAGCATGACAAACTCCGTGGCTAGGTAGCTATGGCACCTGCTTGTGGCAGACACTTTGCAAATCTGCTTTCTGTCAGGGTAGCCTGCTTCTTTTAGGGGTGTCATTGACGGGAATAAGAGTCGACGGTTATGTCCCACTGCTGTGTATGGAGTAACTAGTTAGAATACGTAGTTTGCTCATAGCTAGTGGCGCTATGCTGAGGCAGTGATATACATCTATCCCAAAAATCCAGCCCAGTGTGTGGCAGTAGAGATGATAATGCTCATGTGCAAAAAGAATATGGACACAACCTGCCAAATCAATAGAAAGCATTGGATGTTGATGAGAAAGAGAGGGAGAGTGAACAGAGCTGACAGCAGGCAGATCCCTCTCGTCCAAATCGGGTTTAATGATTAGATCATCTATCGCACCTCACTTCTCTCTCTCTCTCTCTCTCTCTCTCTCTTCACATCCCTTTTCTTCTCTTTTCTGCTTGTACCTCCAGTCTTACTCTTCTTTTGATTTCTCAATTTTACGTGCGGCAAGTTGGCGCCCGTCAATCTTTCTTGTCTCTGACTGCATCCATCTACAGCAAGCTCATATCGCAGGTGGAGAAGCTCTGCCGTCACTCAGTTCGCAGTTCTTTTCCTCTACTCCTCCGCCTACCCCAGTTTCGATCGCTGGACTCTTTCATCTCTCTACAATCGCTTGAAACCTCCTATGATGAGAATATTATTCGTCCACCTTGCCTAGCTATGGAGTCCAATACAAATGGTCGGCTACCGTCGCGAGATGCTTATCTCAAGCGTTCTTTGGGGACGTTGTCTCGTCGCATTCGCGAGGTGAGTTCCGACGAAGCAATTGGATCACTGAAAACAATCTCAACGTTTTATTTGCACTGAAATCTTTGATGCTAATTTCTTTGGCTTTTAGTCTCGCGTGTTGCTCGTCGGCGCTGGCGGAATCGGTTGCGAGCTTCTGAAAAACCTTCTACTTACCGGGTTCGGTGAGATTCACATCGTCGACCTCGATACGATCGATCTGAGCAACTTGAATCGCCAGTTCCTGTTTCGCCACGAACATATCAAAAAATCAAAGGCACTGGTAAGCTTGTCAAACGAGAAGCACTTCGCATCGCGTGCACGTTTCACTCATATCTCGAACAGGTAGCAAAGGACGTCGCCCAAAAGTTCCGCCCCGATTCGAAGCTGGAAGCATACCATGCCAACATCAAGGATGCCCAATTTAACGTCGACTGGTTCGCTACATTCAATGTTGTTTTCAATGCCCTTGATAATCTGGACGCTCGTCGCCATGTGAATCGGATGTGCCTCGCCGCAAACGTACCTTTGGTTGAAAGTGGAACAACAGGTTTCAATGGGCAAGTTCAGGTCATCAAAAAGGTGCGACATCTTATTCCTTGTGCTACACTACTTCTTACTGACGAGGGACCAGTCTCGCACCGAATGCTATGACTGCAACCCGAAAGAAGTGCCAAAATCGTTCCCTGTTTGCACTATTCGGAGCACACCAAGCCAGCCCATACACTGCATTGTGTGGGCAAAGAGCTACCTCCTTCCGTAAGTACTCCCATATGACTTGAAAGTCTACTGTGCTAAGTTTGGTAGTGAGCTTTTTGGTACAAGCGAAACCGACGGCGACGAAGACGGATTCGATCATAGTGAGGATGCAGATAACGGTACGTTTCATGAGCCGCTGAAGAGATATCCGCTAATAAGGCTCAGCGGAGGAGATTGAGAATCTACGCCGCGAAGCAAAGGCGCTGAAAGCGATTCGAGAATCTATGGGCTCTGAAGGATTTGCACAGAAAGTTTTCGACAAAGTATTCAAGGACGATATCGAACGCTTACGTGCTATGGAGGATATGTGGAAGACACGCAAACCTCCAACTGCCCTCAACTATGATTCTTTACAACAACAGGCTAGTTCAGTTGAGGCGTCTATTTCTAAGAATGACCAGAAAGTTTGGAGCCCAGAAGAAGACTTTGCAGTCTTCAAGAATAGGTAGGTGCACTATTTCGATGACGGTGGAGAAGGAGCTAACACAATTTAGTCTGGATCGCTTGAGCAGCCGTCTGAAGGAGCTTCACGCAAACAAATCTGGCAATATTGAGCCAATAATCACATTTGATAAAGACGATGTCGACACCCTTGATTTCGTCGCGGCCAGCGCCAACCTGCGGTCTGTGATTTTTGGCATCGAGTCCAAGTCCAAGTTTGATATCAAGCGTACGTCTTAATTTCGTCTATAATACCGAGAGTATGACTAACAGATACAGAAATGGCTGGTAACATCATACCGGCGATTGCTACAACAAACGCTATGACCGCCGGTCTTTGTGTTTTGCAAGCATTCAAAGTCATGAAAGACGACTACGATCATGCTAAGATGGTCTTCCTTGAACGATCTGGCGTGCGGGCGATCAATTCCGACAGTTTACGACCACCCAATCCGTTCTGCGCCGTCTGTTCTGTGGCGCAAGGAAAGATCCTGGTGGACCTAGATCGTGCAACGTTGAACGACTTGGTAGAAAATATTATCCGCGGCAAGCTCGGATATTCCGAAGAGTTTTCAATCAATACAGATGCTGGCATGATCTACGACCCGGACTTGGACGACAATTTGCCCAAGAAACTTGTTGATTTGGGCGTACAGGCGGAGACTCTACTAACCGTCATCGATGAGGAAGATGACAATCCTTTCGTCAACTTGGAATTGGTCGTGGCAGGAAGGTGAGTGAAATCTTGATCAGTTATGACAGTCGTTTGTGCTCATAATACTTTAGTACGGAAACCGGTGATGGTCAAGCAATCACTCTTGCTAGAGATATCGAGATCCCGAAGAAGCCCAAGCAAGCGCCCGTTGAGGAACCCGCCGTCGACGGTACAACCACGAATGGAGTCACTGGAAAGAGGAAGCGCGCAGCAGAAGAGACCGCTCTCAACGGCGAACCAGATGCAAAGCGTCTCGCAGCCACCAATGGCACCGACCACGAGCCTATCGTGCTTGATGAGCCTGACACTGGCGCGATTCTTATTGACGATGACTAGACGATTCTTCACACGAAAGTTCACGGCCGAGATTTGTGTCCTCTTTACATTATTTTCCCTGTATAAAAGATTTCCCCATTCGCTTTGGTCATTATGGAGTTTTGGTTGTATTTGGGTTTGATACACCCCAGGATTTCCATGTGCGCATGGAGGGAATGGACGGTCATGGCGCTGCGTGGTTTATTGATTCAGAGGAACGATTTGATTAGTTAGACAGATAGAGTCGCCGATGATGTTTCGCATTTGAGCATCCAATGGCGGAAATAGATGAAACCTGAGCAAGCCTTGAATGTATATCGTGATTTCCGTGGCCTGGTATGAAGTCGTGGATGTCTCTCAAACAGCGCTCAATCCGCCATCCAAGTTGAGAACACAATTATTAGCGTACTCATTAGTAGCTAGAAAGACAGCTGCATCAGCAACTTCTCTTGCATCCCCGAATCTATTCAGGGGGATTTGAGCTAGTAGTTCATTGACCTTGGCGTCGCTGAAATCTGGACGTTGTTAGACCTTGGTCGCCGACTAAAAGATGTTTTGAGAGACAAACCTTGAATCATTGGCGTCTCAATATAGCCAGGTAGTATCGCATTACACCTTAGCATAACGTTACCTCCTCGCAAAATATCAGCAGCCTCCACGGCCATGGATCTCGTTAACCCTACCAACCCGGCTTTTGAAGCGGCATATGTGACTGTCCCCGTTACTCCCTTTAATGCCAGCAAGGAAGAGATATTGATGATGCATTTCGATATCTGATCCGATTCGGCATGATTGTTTTTGCTCTTCGCTCTTGAGCGTGCGCGCATACACGCCTTGAGCATGGCTCGAGATGTGTATATTGCGCCTTCGAGGTTTGTTTTTAGCGTTGCTGAGATGTGCTCTGGAGATGTGCGGGGGAGTATGTTTGCGTTTGATATCCCAGCTGCGTTTATGAGGATGTCCACGTTGGTCTACACATAATTAGTATGAGTCAATTCAAGAGAAGCGTGGAGAGTTACCATAGCTTTCTCGAGTTCACTCATCCATTCACTCGCAGCAGCAATATCGCCAACCAGAACCTCTATTCTCGAATCCGATGACGTCGTCTTTTCGCTAACATCTTCCTCTGGCGTTCGTGTCGCAATATCTCCGGTATGACTGACAGGCTCAAGCACCGATTCCGTCAACCGCCTCGAAGCATCCCGTAACTTTTCGTGCCGTCTTCCAACGAGGATTACTTTACTGGCTCCTTCGGCGAGAAAGCGTTCGGCGATGGCGTAGCCGATGCCTGAGGAGCCGCCTGTTATCATAGCTCTTCGGCCATTAAGGCGATTGCTTTTTTGGTATGTCGGTGATGAATAAGATCTTTGTGGTTGAGTTGAAGTTCTGTTTTGAGGAATTGCAATTGATTGAGGGCGGATGTTTGGATAGAGTATCGAATGTGTTGGAATTGAGACATATCTGCTGTCGAAGTAAAGCGAGATCCTTGAGCTGCGCATCTTGCTCATCATGTATCTTAAATCAATATTCAGCGTGGATTATGTCTGGAAGATCGTTGAGTCAAGAAGGTACGTCGAAGCTAAGCTCCACAGCTTAAGCACGGACCACACCAAATCTACTTAACGCGCCGCGCCGATAAGATCGTCTTCTTTCTTTATCACTGCCCCAAAGTCTTCTCTAAATATCAACACCGTCACTTTCTATATCACGACACCCTTATTTCTACAAAATGGCATCCGAATACGTCACCCTCATATCCAGCGACGGCTTCGAATTCGTTCTTCCCCGCAGCACAGCCTGTGTCTCCGGCACGATACGTCGCATGCTCGATCCCAGTAGTACGTTCTTCCCATCCTGATCCTCTTGCACAACCCGACTAATCTCGAGAATAGGTAAATTCTCAGAAGCGCTAACCGGAACCTGTGTTCTCGAAAATATCACGTTTGTCCCTCCCTCAACCGGACTACATTCCTAACGACAACGATCTTTGAGAATCTGACAGGACTAAACGGTACAGTGGCGTCGTCCTCGAAAAAGTCTGCGAGTACTTTTGCTACAACGAGAAGATGAAAGAGCAAGCCAACGTCGCCGATATGGATATTCCGCCGGAACTGTGTCTGGAGTTGTTGATGGCTGCGGATTATTTGGATGCTTAGACTGGACATTACGATCTCGAAGGATAATGATGATTTTTTTGCACAGCGGCGGTTTGGGTGGTTACTTCGTTTCATGGTATACGGATTTCGGCGTGATTAAAATATGGGAATTCTTTTCATTTGTTTCTGTTCATGTCTTGTCTATGCTCGATTCACTATCGATTTCTACGCACTTGTCTTCTCGGAGTCCAAGGGGTATCAGGAAATGGAGACAACGCGATTGTCGCAAGGCTCGCATATTTCAGCTGCTGTTCTTTTCATATGTCCAGTCGCGTGTTTGACCCACCGGAGCATCGTCGTCTGTCCCACGCATCCCATGGATAAACGACCTAAAGATGGTGGCAGAGGGACATGAAGGTTCCCTTCTATTCAGCCTCGGTCCGATTGAGATGGGCTGCAGGTCTTATTCCTGGGGAAACAGATCAAGTCGCCTTGGCGCAGAGCTGGAATTGGTGGACACGCTGCTCATGGGAGCGAGCGTTCCGTTATATTGTGACTGACATGCAGACAAAACTACCTCCCTTTGCCCTTCCCACCATTCTTCCCACGATACCCACCAGTCTTACCACCCCTCGGCGGCCCCTGATTCTCAAAGATTTGTTCTCTTGAGAATCCCGCATCCGCGAAACGGAGATAGCTCACAACCCCCTGGTCCACAATCGCAAGGATCGCACTACGATACCCTTGCCGTAGACGAGAGTACACATTGCGCTCCATCTTTTCGCCGCGAGGGGGATCGTAGGGACTTGATTCGATGAGGGCGCTTAGTTGGCGCATTGTCGGGATTGAGGTATGGCTGCGCGCGTCGACGACTGCGAGACGGAAGTCGGGGGCTTGAGGGGCAGAAATTTTGTATGGGGTGGAGGGCTTGTAGATGTAGTATGTGAATTGGTAGGGGGCTTCGGTTGCTTTTCTCTCTGGTTTTGGGACTGCCGCGTTGTGGGCGGGTATCAATGCCAGTTTCCTATATAAGGTATCTATAGACCTGTCAGTTTGAATGCATAGTTCAGAAATCAGTGAGCACTTACTATAATTCCTCGGGGTCGAAACACCTATCAGAGGACCCTGCGCCGAGTAGTCCTTTTCCAGTATGCCAGCAATAGACTCATAAAACCGGCTCCAGCAAGCAGATACACTCGTCAGATATGAACCAGCCGCCGAGATCTCATCATCAATCTCATGCTCCGGCTCCTCCACCGTTCCATACCACGACGGCGCCCTTACGACCGTATACCCATTCCTCTTCAACCCACTATAAACAACATACCGGTCCAACGTCAGCCCCGCATGCCCCATCATACACGCATACGCCGCCTCTAGACTCATCGGTACATCCATATCTTCACCGTCAACCTGTACCGGCTCTGTAATTGAGCTTGGCCACTTCAGGTATAACGATCCCCGCTCAACGAGATAGATCGCTTCTTCGGGTAATAGCCACACTCTGTTCCAGCGATCTCCTCTTCCCATTGTCTTGAAATATAGACCTTTGGGTTGGGGGACGCAGACGCATGCATCAGGCGGGATACCGGCCAGGGGATCTTTGATTGCACGTTTCGTTGCGGGTTTGTCTCCCCCATTCACCTGAGCTTCTTTTTCTTGGTTGTTCGCTTCGCTTGCTGCTGCTGCTGCTGGCGGTGTCGGTCCCTCCGGCGCGTAGAACCCCACACACAGAGACTTTTCAGGATGTAATCGCGGATGCGAGATGGCAGTGTACATCGCATGTCGCGACGCAGCGAGGATATCGGATTGTAGCATGGTTGGATTGGGCTCAAAGTCTTTTTCGCCGCGGCGGGGGAGAGAGGCTTGGGAGGTGTCGACTCTATCTATCTGTCAGTAATTCGTTTCTAGTGAAAGGGAATGGGTAATTGGTAACGTACAGACTGAGACTATTCAAGAAGCGAAAGTCCTGCATTTCATCGGAGAGGTCGATTTCGGCCTGCGGCGCGGAGTCGCTGGATGGAGGGTGGTGGATGACATCTTCGTCGAGGTCGGCCATTACTGATCTTTTTGTAGAATAGAATATAATAGGACACTCGGTACACAAAAGCGCAAGGTGTGGTATGTAGTCGCGAGTGTAGTCGAAATAAAATCATAGCTTTCTTTATCCGAGCCTTATCGCGGACTAACTTTTCGATAAGCGGGCCCGCATGGACGAGGCAGGAACATCAGGCATCAATCAACTCTTCTTGAAAAGAATTCAAAAATGTCTGATCAGGATTATAGCGATCTACTCCTTCAGGTAAGTACAGAGCCATCTACGCCTTGGTTTGAGTGTCTAATGAACGAAACAAGATATCGACCAATCTCAACAATACATTGAACACATGGGGCGCATCGTCGCATCAATATCAGGCAGTTCTCCAAACACTCAAGGACCTTCTACAGCGCATAGAGCAACATGATGCGCAGCTCGTTAAGCCTGCGCCAGTTGATCCCGATATGCTGAGTCAAGCGATGGAGTTTCTGAAATTGGGGTAGTGGAGGAGGTTGTATGGTTATGGATTATGAGAACATGTTTCAAACGTTGGGTTTGCTATTGTTATATACCTAAATACCTACCATCGACCACTTTTGTCTCTGGATAGGTTGCGTCCAACGGAGACTGTATTCCTTGCTCGCCATACACTCCTTGTACGATCCCCGGGCTGATTGTAATACTGATCCTACCCTGGTGACGAAAGGATGAACGCCTGAGAAACCACGATACCTCAACTCCTGCCCATGCAAATGTACCTCCGCTAAAACCCCATGTAAATGAAGAAAAAGATGACGGCGTTCTATCACCATTCTGAATACGATCTGTATGTCCAGAACCATGATTTGGTGTACGTCCATAAGATCATTGTATAGCTCTCTTGTCACGTTCTCATGCGAGGCGTGTTCTCGCTTCTGTCCCATTGACGCACTATACGCTGTGCGCTTCCGGTGATGCTAGAGTAGCAGAAGGGTCTTGTAATCTCGCCTTGAATATTATGATCAACCTCAATCGGTCGAAGTTTGCATGCCACGTTGAATTTTTCTCCAACATGGGCTGTAGACAGCCGGCTTGTGTTTCGTTTTGTTGAGAGCTGTATTCGACTCAATCAATCAACGGCCTCTTCTGATTCCCAACAACAGCCACCCCCAAAACGGACAGTGCGTTATAATCGTGGTATCGAACAATCGTCGGATGCGGTAAAGCCGGATTCTCAGGGTTGATCATTGCAGCATCGCGGGCTGATTGCTCTATTGCTTCCATCTCTTCTTTGCACCCCGCATGGTCGATGGGACAGACGACGATGGGCTGCCGGATCACGATGTCTCTTGCTGATATCAAATGCGCCTTTGTGATGTTAGCAAGAACGTCCGCATCTTGTGAAAATAAAATCATCATACCTTTACAGTGAGATAGTACTCAATCTTGTAAAGACTGGCAGTAGTCGTAAATCCAGTAACCGCATATGATGGAAATGCGGCTTTTCCTCGTGGCAGGATCCCATCTGCATCGCGAGTATCTTTCGCTGGAAACACTAAACCCAAGTTCGCTGCCCAGCCTACATCTGAAAGTTTGGTCCCAACGCTCTCGGTTCGTTTTATGATTGTCTTCACTTTCCGTTGTGGTTCGTCTCCTTCGTGGTTATATATAATCTCTTCATCAATTCCAATCGTGATTTTGTTGATTGTGACTTTCCTGGCTTTCGCAAGCCAATCCGGATTCGGCGACAGTCTAACGTATACGCTGACAGGATCCAGCGGGCCATATGAACCTCTGGGCAGTGATATGCCCAATGTCACTAAGTGGTCCGTCACTTTTTCCGCCGTCTCTGGTCTATTATACATTCCGAATGTAGATAAAGTATCGTACCGACAGATGGGAACCGGGAAACCGTACTTGCGCTGATCTGACTGGCCCTGTTGTACCGTCACGACAATCTCGTAGAATGTTTCCGCCGTCCGACTCGGTAGTTGTAGACTGGCTGCGGGGATTCGCCGTGATACCTCCTGCCCTCCTCGTCCATATGGAATAAATAGGACAAAAGGAAGGTCCATCGACATTACTTCTTCATATTCTCGACCGGCGGGACATCGAAACAATAACATCTCCTTTCCCACCAGCTCTACAACTTCTTTTCGGGGCGGCGCAAGGTGTTTCTTCGTAACCGAGTCTGCGGAGGGATGTATTGTTTCTTTGCGTTGGAGGCATATTGTAACTAGTGAGATATTTACAGGCGCTGTGATGCCGACGCTGGGACGTATCTCGACTCTACCTTCTACGCGCGGCTGTATAACGTCAGCGCCGTCCATTGGCAGACACAGTGTATACAACTTACCAACGTCGCCGATATCCCAGGATAACCAATCAGGAAATTACCATTCGGTGGTCCAGATACTCGCACGAATGCGGCCATCTTCAGAAAGCGCTGGCCAGCCCACCATGGGCAATCGCCAGCTCAAGTACGGACAAATGTGGCAGTGTACCCAGCAACCGAGGAAACGCAGATCGCGTGGAGATAACGTTCACATCAGCTGAGATGCAAGGACCAAGACGTAGAATTTCGGTGGTAGCTGGTGTGATTTGGATAATATGGAAATAATGCAGTCCGGCAGCTGCGCTGCTTGTTGTGGTGAGTGGAGCGATGGGACGGCGGGCAAGGCGGGCGGTTAGGGTAGGTCAGTCTTGGAGTCAGATGTTAGGTATGCAGGTATCCGAGAGATGATCGATAGTCTCTTGCGCATCAATTGTGTGGTGATTGAGATTATCGAGAGGCACCGACGCGGTTACTTCTCCTCGTGTGTTGAATGCTATTTGAGTTTTCCAGCACTCGCAGGAGTCTGGGTCTGGCTGACTGCGCTGATGAAGTGAGGCTTGCGAGGGAGATGTGTGGAGTCGTTTACCGTAGGTACTACTCTTTAGCCGCCTGTGAACCTTTAAAGTGGCCGCTAGGTAGCCAGTCTAACTCCGCCAGCTGAAGACTGACTCGTGAGTGCTGCTTTGGGTAGAGGTAGATTGAAGCCGACAGCTGAGGAAAGCGAGGAAAGCGAGGAAAGTACTGCTCCGCGAGCAATAGAGAGAGGACGTACAATGGACAATGGAGAGAGAGATGTTTTCTGCAGTAAACAAAGGATCAACCAAGGTGGGCTTCTTCTTGGCCTCAGGCTCGTCATCCCCATCTGGTCTCCAAAAAGGTATCAAACCAATCAGACAAGAGTGGAGTGTGCGGAGGGCTCCATCCTTGAACATCTTCGCATTTTTATCCTTGGATGAGTGAACTTCATCTTGATCTCCATATAACACATAGCGAGCACAATGTCGGTCACGGTAAGGACAAACTCCCGTTTACATTCCGTCATATACTGATGCATAGTTGCTCACTGTCACAGCTACACACCACCCATGGAGATCTCAAGGTCGAAATCTTCTGCGAAACCGTTCCCCAGACAGCAGAGGTAAGTACATTCTAAACGATTTTGCGCATAAGCCGCGTAGCATACTGACTAATAAATGCTCAGAATTTCCTCGCCCTCTGCGCATGCGGCGCATACGACAACACCCCCTTCCACCGCTTCATGCCCGGCTTCATGATCCAAGGCGGCGACATCTCCCTCAGCCCCGCCGCAACTTCCTCCGACCGACACATCCTCCCCTTCGACGACATTCCCAAAGGCGGTACATCGATAAATCACCCTTCTGCCCTCAACCAAGAAATCCACGTCCCCGCCCTACGACATAATGCGCGCGGCGTGCTGTCTATGGCTTCGAGACCCGTGAAAGACCGCACTGCGCCCGGTATGCAAAACGCCTCTGGACCGACGGTGAATGGGAGTCAATTTTTTATAACCTTTGCGCCGGCTACGCATCTCGATGGGGAGAGTACTGTCTTTGGGAGAGTGCTCAACTTGACGGCGCAGGACGAAGGTGGTGATGTGTTAGGACGGTTAGAGCGGGCGAATATCAAAGTGGATAAGAAAGGGCGTGTGGTGCAGCCCAAAGAAGGACAGGAGATTGAAGGGGAATGGGAGGTTTGCAAGATCAAGTCGGTTACGATACATGCCAATCCGTTTGCGAAGTGAGCGCGACACCCATGTGACAAAACGACATCAGAATGACCTGGGAAGCTTGTTTCTGTAAAAACGGGGACACTTCCACCCAACAATTTCAGCAATTCTCAGCGGCGCATAGACTGAGTGGTACTCGATACCGCCAGTGATCTCTGGATACAAGGATCAACATGTCCGGTATCTATAAGACACGCTACGCCTGTCGCTAAGAATCGTGACTCGTCATAACTATTTTGGGAAGTCATGGTTCGTAGCATCTACAACTGAGCTTATGAATGCACAGACGAAGCAGGCTAAATCTTGATAGAAAAATGACCACATGTATATACATTATACTATGTAAACATCATAATGCATCATGACCTATCTAAAACATTACAGCAAACACGCCAGTTCCCATGCAACAGTCAATGCGGATATTTGATATTTACAGACTCCGTCTCGCGCCTCGTAAGATATTTTTCGTGCCACTTTACGCCTTGGTTTCCTCAACTTCACCCTCCTTCTTTTCATGCTCGTCATCGTTTTCGTATCCCTCGGTCTTCATATCCCTCAAACCAAGTTCATCCTCTTCCTCCTCGGTACGAGTGTAGTCCTCCTCGGACAGTTGAGGGTCAGGGTCGGGCAAGTGCAAGTTCTGCACGTAACTGTTGGCGAGAGGATCCTCCAGCGTAATGACGAATTTCAATTCGCCCTTGATAGCAGAGTCGAGTCGGTCGAAGAAACGAGTCCAGGTCTCTTTGTCACCAGATGACAACGAGTCTCCAGCGCCGGAGTCTCCAACGTCAAAGATCTGGCCGTGCAATTGATCGCGAACCTCGGTCAGAAGACCCTCGACGGTAGTGAATCGACCACCGAGTGTTCCAGGCTGTACGGACATCTCGAGCTCATGGCTGTACAATGCACAAGTATCCGACTTCAAAATATCACGAGACAAGTCCTCAATGGACTCCACTGTGAGAGTAATGCGCTTACCCTTGTCTGGTACTGAACCACCAGTCTTGACTTCGTTTGTTCTGTATCCACAATGATCGCAGACAGTACTCCAGACAAAGACTTCCTTGAAATAAGGAATGCTGACTTTCTGCATGTTCACAACACATTGTTTGGTACATCCAGGACATTCTGCAGGCAAAGTGTAGACTTGTCCATCGATAATGTCGAGATCCTCGGGATCGCCGGCAGTCTGCACCATGTTGGCCTCGGCATTCTGCGCATCTGGGTCTGCGGCGATACCCAATTCCTCATTTTGTTCATGAGTTCGAGGATAGTCGCGACGCTTGTACTTGTTGCCTGAATCGTGTGCGGTGGGCGCAATCCATGAATTACCGGTGGGATCGTCGAGAGAGATCGTAAAGGGGAAGGCCTCCCTAGACAACATCTTGGCGAGTTTCTCGATGATGGGTTCCAAGGCTTTGTATAGTTCTGGGGCTTGGTCTTTTCTCAATTCCTGCTCGCTCTCGAGTGTAGAGTGAATCTTCTGAAGCACGCCTTCAACATTGGTGAGCTGAGACTCTCCCTTGGGCATCTCAATCTCCAAGGTCTCTAGCTTAAAAATAGCGATATCACTCTTGATGACTTGTCGCTGAAGATCTTCCTCATTCTCTACCACGAGGGTGTATTTGGAACCGAGCACTTGAATCTGAGACGCCGACTTCACAGAGTTATCTTTAAAATAGCAATGCGGGCATTCGAATGACTCGAGGATGATATCACGGAAGTATGGAACGCGGAGTAGTAGGAGTCGAGTAGTTCCCTGTGAAAGTTAGAGCCGTCGCAACGATAGAGGGGGGAATTGAACCATACATTTTCATGACAATTCATACAAAGACTTTCAATCTCGACGACACCGTTGTCGTCCTCGTTCTCAACCACCTCACCGAGCTTCTGAAATTGAGACTCATTTTCAGGTTGCTTCTGGGTCATTGAATCCAGCATGCGATCCATCTGCGCAGTGGAATCTGCTGCCTCCGACATTGTGAAAGTTTGTACTTTTCAGGAACAGTCGAATAACAAACTTCAAATCAACGTGATTGTATCAAAACTGACCGAGTGCAAGACAGAAAGCAAAGATACCGGAAGCAGATGGGGTGGTATAATCACTAGGTATATGGTGTTGCGCCGACAAAAAAAAAAACTCTAGCGGCTCCCGGAAGATTCGCTCTGGTTCGCTGCGGCTTCCATGAGCGAATGATGCTTGGCGGGGTAGCAGCTGGGCCGGCTCCTGCCTCGCGTCAATCTTGACAAAGCAACCCCGCGCTTGTACCGATTGGGCTTGGTCGGGGCGGAATGATGTCGCCGATTAATCCGAGCCGTTAAGGCATCAAGGCAGCAAGGCGTCAAGGCATCCACAAAATTCTGCATTGACCGATTGTTGACATTCAGACAGCTCATTGCTGTAGAAAATCAAAGAGATCTAGCGATGATGATGACGGTGTCGACTCTCCTGAGCGCTTGGAAGCTAGAAGGGCTTGCAGTCCCCCCTGTTTCCTTGCCTTGGCTCTCTTTTTGCTGCTTGCATTCTCTGACGTAGTCTTGATAGAGCCCTCGGCAGCAGGTCTGCTTGTAAGATTCACCGTAGATTGACTGGTAGAAGATATCTCGCTACTTGTAGTAGCTTGAATACTTGCAGCTAAAGTACCGCCTGCTTTCTGTATCGCTCGGGGTGGATTCGGGCGACGTTGAACGGTCCGGCTGGAGCAACGGAGACATCTGTATACAATAGCGTCACGCGAGGCAATTGACGGTGGCCGGGTTTTCCCCTTGCGAGTCCTATATTTAGGCTTCACTATCTTTGTAAAACGAGATTGCCTGGGCGCGCCACATGCATTACACCAAGAGTCATGTTGTCGGAGTTTAATAGGTTTGGAATCTTCATGGAGAATGCCGTTGTGCTGCACCATCAGATGGCTGGCTGTGGAAACACTCCCAGAACAAAGCAAACGCGCAGCATGTTGCAAAAATTGGAGCCGCAAACTCGAATCATATGAAGCCATAATTGAGGGACAAATAAGGTGAGTTGAGGTCGTGCAAAGAACGGCTCAAGTGACAAGGTAGTGAGAGCTATTGTCAGGGGAGGTGCGGAGAGCTACAACAGAAGAAGAGATGGAAAGTGTTTGTCTGCCGGGCACGGCATTTGCCTTCAACAACCACCACCACCTTCACAACGACATCACCTTTTTAACCAGTCCTCTCCCCCTCCACAATGAATAGTTTCTCTTTCCTCAACTCCCTCGCAGATTGAAAAAACAACTTCTCACTACCTTCACCTTTTTCCTCTAGAGCATTCTTGCTGGTACATCTCACACAACTGATCCTTCTAACCTCAATCATTCATCACTATCAACATCTAGCTATTGCTCACACTTACACTCATATCTGACATTTCTATCAACTCTCACAAAGAGTTCACTCGACCTCGAGCTGAGTGCTACACGTCGAACATGACTCATACGCGTGGTGTTCGCATTGCCCTTGAGGGCTGTGTAAGTTCAAAAAAAAGCCATGTACATGTATCAACTCACTAATTCATCTACAGGGCCATGGCAAGTTGCACGACATCTACACCAAAGTTACAGAGAGCGCAAAGGCCAAGGGTTGGGATGGCGTCGATCTGGTAATCATTGGGGGCGATTTCCAGGTAAGCCTCTGTTCGATTTTTCTTGCTGTCCTCTCGTTCTAATGAGATGACCAGTCAGTACGAAATGCGAATGACCTCAATGGCATGTCTGTACCGTCGAAATATCGCGAGATTGGTGACTTTCATGAGTACTACAGCGGGAAGGCTACTGCTCCTTATCCTACCATCTTCGTGGGAGGCAATCACGAGGCTGGGAACTACCTGTTTGAACTCTACTATGGTGGTTGGGTTGCGCCAAATATTTACTACGTGGGTGCTGCCAACGTTCTCCGCTTCGGGCCCCTGCGCATTGCAGGCCTTTCCGGCATTTGGAAAGGTTACGATTATCACAAGCCTCATTTTGAGCGTCTACCTTACAATGAAGATGATGTGAAGTCAATCTATCATGTACGAGAGCTCGATGTGCGCAAATTGCTGCAGGTTCGCACACAGGTTGATGTGGGCTTGTCTCATGACTGGCCTAGAGGCGTCGAATTATGCGGAAATTACAATCATCTCTTTAAGATCAAACCTCTCTTTCGAGAAGATTCAGAGACGGGCAAGTTGGGAAGCTCGGCAGCTAAATACGTGTTAGATAGGCTGCGCCCACCACATTGGTTCTCTGCACATCTTCATGTGAGGTATACAGCCACTATTACCTACGGGGAGTATGAGCACCATCAAGTCCAATACTTGGCAAAGAAACAAAATCAACCGATCTCTCAAGGCATCAACAAACCATCTGAGACAGTTCAAGCTCCCGCCACAACAACCTCAAAAGAGACTCCTACACCACAACCTAGCACTCCCACTAGTGCCATCGCCTCTTGGAACAACTTCTCAGCAGTTGCAGCGAAACAAGATGCCGCAGATCGAGACAAGTTTATTCAAAAACAATCCCAGCTGGATCAAGATCGATCACTCGACATACGATCCATCGGTTCGACATTCAAGCAGGTTTCTCAAGACGGAACTGGCAGGAAGGTTATTACAATGCATGAGACTCCCGCTGTACAAGAATCTGTTGTCGTCAAGAATAGCGATGAGATTGACTTGGACCTAGACTCGGAGAACGAGAGTGGTGCAGGGATCGACGTCAAGGGAGTTGTACCGATGGAAGTCGATTCCACCATGGAGACGGACAATGCGAACGACGCCCAAATCTCTCAACCCACTATTCAGGAGACTGAACAGGAAGTGCAAGAGTCTACCGAACAGGGTAAGGCAGAGGATATATCCGAGGATCTCCGCCAGCAACTTCCTGAGGGGTTCCAGCGCCCGGCAACCGAGCCAGCCCGCTATGGACCTCTCCCCGAACAAATCTACAACAAACATACGGAATTTTTAGCTCTGGGCAAGTGTGAAGAGCGGCGTGCCTGCCGTGAGTATCTCGAACTCATGGAGGTGTTCCCAGTTTCAGACGAGAACGAAGCGCAGCCGCCATTTTGCCTTCAGTACGATCCGGAATGGCTTGCGATAACCCGTACATTTGCCAACCAGCTCGAACTCGGAAACCCTAAAGGCCAAGTACCGGCTGACCTGGGCGACGAGAACTACAAGGATCAAATCGAAAAGGAAGAGGCCTGGGTACAGGAACACATCGTTGATAAGGGGAAGTTAGTCGTCCCACAGAACTTCGAGATTACCGCCCCTGTTTACGATCCTGAGGTTCCCATTCAGACCAAGGACATGCCACCCGAGTACAACAACCCGCAGACTGCTGCATTCTGTGAATTTCTGGGCATTGAAAACAAATTCTTCCTCACGCCATTAGAGCGGGAACAGCGCATGATCGATGGGCCTCGCCCCAGCCGTGGGGGTTTTGGGTCTGGACGTCATGGACACCGTGGGCGAGACAACGGTTGGGGTCGAGGTGGTCGATCCGGAGGTGGACGCGGTGGGTGGGGTGGACGAGGCCGAGGTGGTCGTCGTTAAAGCTGCCACTTTATGTCTAAGTGATGAGTACGGAAACGTTGCTCGGCGGCCCCCGAGTTGGTCATACCACTTCGTTCCATTGAGCCTCAAACATCTCAGGCAGTGAATTTGTTGGAGAGGTATTTAAATTGTCTCATGAATTGTACATCATGATGTTTTCTTACGACGAGGCATGTGATTGTTGTTAGAAATTGGCTCTCTGTAGCATACAAAATGAAGACAAATTCCACACTGTGATCACATTATCTACTCAATCTCTTCGATCCTCGGTCGTTGCGTAGAACGCCGTGCAGCCAACGGATTGATGGCCAGACCAGCGATCCTATCACCCAAATGTGAATTCTCTTCACCATCCTGCCCCATAGTAGACTGCGCATTGATACCCCAAAGCAAACTCTTTTCCATCCACGTCTCCAGATTCTCGACTAATACGCGTATATGGCCCCGAACAACGCCATCAGTCTCTTGACTTTCCACATACGTCAAAGTATTCAATATAGTCGGAATATTCCCAATCGTACTTGGGCCGCGTGACGAAGTTGGCTCACCGTTCATCAAGGAAGAATCCGCTGCACTGAGCGAAAATCCGAAACCCAGTTTCTTAGAACCATTCTGTAGATCCGTATCCATAGCTTTGATCAGATCAAGCAGTAAAACGGCGCTGGCACGTCGTAAGATAGCGCTCTCGGGACCGGTTTCGAGTCGCATGATTGACAGCGCGAGATCAACGGCTGAGGATGCGAGACTTGGTCCGAGGCCGGCGAGATTCGTTTGTATTGCGCTTGCGAGGATGGAGATTGCGGACGCTCGAACGCGGATGTCATCTGGTTCGATATCTGAGGCTGCACCGGCGGCCCAGGCGGATATGATGTTTGCTGAATGGGCTGCTTGCTCGGGTGTTTCGGTATCGGAGTCTTCGTTGTCGGGGAGCAACGTCTCGATATCAGGTGTATCATGCAGCGCCAGCGAAGATACTTTCCAGCCAGATGGCAGATTGAGTTTACTTTCTCGCTCTTTGCGCTCCTTTTCTCGTTTCTCTTTCTCGATTTGTCGCTTTCGAGCATTTTGGGTTTGAGGCTTGGATCCGCGTCGGCCAGCAACGGAAATCATGCCTTCGCCTATAGTGCGTGCGGCCTCGCCGGTTAGAGCTTCGCCTAAATCTTCGATTGTGCGGAGTAAGGACTCTCCGATTTTGAGTCGTTGGTCTAGTGTTCTCTCTTCGTGTCTGTCGGCGTACTGGTCCACGAGAGTCTTGAGGACGGTGCGTGGGTGGTTCGCTGCTAACTGGCCGATGAGTTTGATCGCATTGAGGTAAATGAATTCTTCGGTTGCGGCAGTCTCGGAGCTTTGACCGGCGATAATGGATAAGAGAAGGGTCATTGTGGACGGTATGTCGAGCACAGGTGAGGATTTGGAGATGAGTTTGGATAGAAGTGAGAGACCCTCCGCTTGCACTGGTGGAAGGGGCGACGTAATATCTTTCAAGGCCTGGCGGTGAGTCTCAAGGTCTGTGTTTTGTTGTGAAGGAGAGTCGTTGGTTTTCTGGGATCCATCAGGCGACTGTATCTGAATTTCCAAGAGCATGGAAGCTGTAAAACCTGCTTTAGATAAAGCAGGTGTAAGACTCGGACGCAGGTCATCTAATTGCGACTTGATCTCCGACAGCAATGGAAGTATTGATCGCGACATTAGGAATTCAGGAGAGGACAGAATGCTGGATAGGAGGCTGAATGTAGCAGACAGCGTCTCCGAGGTATTCTGATCGTCATCCTCATTTTCAGCCGCTTGTACATCAATAGGCCTTGTGGCTATATTGGCTAGCGATTCGAGTGACGCTTTCCCACTTTCACGTATTCTCCTTCTTCGATCCCTATCATGCATTGCCTTCAGCTCGCTTTGTATGATTTGTTGTGCCAGCTCAAGGATTTTCAGTGGCCGCCTGGACAGACTATCCTTGAAGTCACTGAGAAGCTTTTCTGCTATTTTGGCACTGACCAATTTTGCCACGATAGCATTTGATTCCGTCCTAGGATCTAGTTGTAGATTGTCCAGGAGGTTTGGGGCGTCCACTGCTTGCTTCGATGAGTCTATAAGCCACCGCTCGCTGACATGAAGAAAGACATCACTTGTGCGGTCTTCACTCCGCGGGTCGCAGCCGAGTAATTTTGAGAAGTTGTCTGCATGTTGATCAAGTTCGTCCACCAATTTGATTATATCAAATTCAGAGCCTTCACGTTTGATCAAAGTGACACCACCGCCAATACCCTGTTTATACGTCCAGTTGATGCCTCCATCCCAGAGCAGGTTATCAGTCAACTTTATATAGGAAGGAAAGCCCGGCGAGAGGGTGAAAAATGTTTGCAAAAGTGCCCAATATTTGTCGTATAGGACTTTCTTGTTCTTCTTGGATTGAGTAAAGTTCACTAATCCCCACAAGGGAAGTAAGATTGGTTGGACTAATCGTTTGACTAACCCAGGATTAGGATGCTGTAAGGCCATAACGCTCAATCTATCCAACGCTAGGGATAGCGTAAATTCCTCAACCAGGATATCCGTGGGAGCTGTGCTTGGCTGCACTACAGCCTGTCCTTGGGGACCGAAGAATTTTAGCCACCTCCTGGCATTTGTGTCTATTGTTGCGGTCATCGCCTTGAATAGGGGCTCCACGAAGATCGAGTGACCTATAGTGCCCGGTGCACCATATGTCTTCTTTCCCAAGATCCCGCTGCCCACCACATATGCCGCGGTCCGTCTAAGGTCGTGATCTTCGCTATCAATCAAGGCCAGAAGTTGTGGGGCAATGGTCTCAAAGTAATACGTCGGATCTGTATCTTGCGGGACAGATGATAACAACTTCGAAATTTGCATGATGGCCTGGACAGTAATAGGTGGTCCGTTAGGCGATGGCTCCGAGACACCTACACCTTCTCCGAGAGCAGGGGCAAATTGAGAGGCGAGGAACCATATGATGTGTATGACTCCATCGTTTCGCAACGCGATCTTCGACATACGACTAGAAATTAGTGCCTTGAACCATGGTGCCGCATTTGGTTGTAAGAATGATGATAGCGTAGGTAATAGAGAGGAAGTGGGAGTCCTATGAAACTTTTTTAGTAATCTATGCTCACATATGCCCAGTGGAATAATCATACTCGGCAATAGTTCTGTCGAATATCTTCCGTGCGTTGAGTCTCTCCTCATCGGATATTTGACAAGAGTTGAATGCAAGATCAGCAGCGGCACTGATAGCATCGCTCAAGACTCGTCCTCGAAGCAAAGATTGAACCCCTCCTTGGGACTCATTCAGCAAAATGCTCGTCAATGCCAGTAGAATCCGATGTAGAAGTGCCTCATTCCGTGGCTTGTCGCTGGTCATCTCAGGTGCCTGTCTGGCAACAACACCCTGTGGCAGGTTGGAGATCACTCTCTTTTCCAACGGTATCCCAACACCTGTAGACAGACACGGGTATACACCCTCAATGGAAATCAAGTCCAGCAACGTATATATAAGTCGACGTCTCTTGGCATCCTCGCGAGCGTCTTCCGGTTCCTGCTGGGCCCCATTTCCGAAATCTACTGCGGACACAAGGGCATTATGAATGCTCTCAAGACGTTGAAGCGCTTGCTCTATTACTGAAAGTCGAGTCTGTGCATCATCGTCTGTGCCGGAAGCTGACGCATCTCGACTCAGAATTTCTATGAGCGAGTTTCCAGGCCTTTTGCGAATCTCATCTTATGAAAGTCAGTCTCGTGCTAGATCTACAAGGTACAAGGAATATTCATTTGCCTGCCTCGATCTATAATGGGATGTAAAAATTGATCGGCCGCCTCAAATGCAGCCTTGACTGTCGGTATCTCCGTCATCTCGAAACCTCCGTATATTGTGCCATATTGTAAATGAAAGGATCTTTCATATGCCTCTCGAAGAAAGAAAATTGAAATCGTCAAGAAGTTGCCTCCACAAGGCGGGAAAGTGACTTAATTTGCCAATCTCATCACGTGACTTCGCGTCACAGAACGCGTTCGATAAGACAGACAGCTTCAGGTCTTCGGCCTCTAACTCTTCTCCTTTTCTCTCTCAACTCTCGTCGCTTTCACAAGCTCGTTCAAAGCTACAGCATCACAGTAATACCGTCTTGAATCAATATCGTTCGTTCGATTACTATTCTTTGCTAGTGACTTTTCTATCGGCTCTGAGTCCCTCATTTACAGCTCTCGAACAATCGGTCATCTGCGCTCCTCTCATGGTCTCGTCCTTCGCTCTCTTGCCTTTTAATGGCACTTTATACGCGCCCATCCTCCGCATAGTTTCCCAATTTTTGCATTTAGCTTTCATAGCCCATTGAGGAGGCCCGATTCCTACTACGCTTTCTGCCTGCAGTGCGAATCAACACGACTCATTGTGGATGCAATATCATTGGAACTTAACCCTAAGTATTTAGTCGGTTTTCAGTCTCACGGTTTTTGGTTATCAAATCTTCGATTAGCCGATTTTGCCCTTCTGGCGTCGAATGGGTCAAAGAGATTTGAGATCTTCCAGAATGTTAGGTCGCACCATACGTATTAAGATCCCAAAAGGGGCGCGTGTCGGTCTTCCTATGCTGGTACACCCGGATCACAATGGAATGTCGAACATATGGGGCAAACTAATGGAACAATCGGGAGAGATCTGGTGGAACACCACGAATTGGCACTTGGCTATTTCTTGGAAGGCGTCGAAGTACCAATTCAACTGCGTTGAGCACAACGGTTTTGATAATATCGCCTACAAACGCCTGGGTACTGTCTTTGTCTTTCTGAATCCACTCGTCGGAATCGAGTTCGTGCTTCGTGCAATTCCATCTTGTTCGATTGTACGCCCTCGTAGCGAGGTTTGGCAATTCAAAGAGAGCACTAGGGTCCTTGCTGGTGGTGTATATCTGATATACAACGTTAGCACTTGGCACGTTGGCCGTTCCGGCCGTTGTTGTCTTGTCTTCACCTCAATTTTGTCTTCATGCAGGTGTTCCCAGCCCAGGAACTTTGGAAATTCCTGCCCCTTTTCTCCAACCCGACTCCTTGGTGGACTTTTGAATTAACCTATTGTTCGACCTTTAATCACGGCACCCGCCAACGACGAAGCTTCATAGAAGATTCCGATCCACCGTGTTAACCATCTCTTTCGGGGTTTAGCCTTGGAATCGATTGATGGACGCCGACATTGGTGACAGGTTCTTCATAATTTGTTCCACTCTTTCAACCAGCGATTTTTGAGGATGTCCTTTGTTCGCTATACTGCCCTCCGACGACATTTGAGTCTAGGAGAGGAAACAAAGACTAGTCTCTGAGGATGCCGTATCACACACAAGAGAGAGATATTCTGTTTTACGGAATATGAGGACAAGATTGTTTGACTGCGCAAGATCCGCCGATAAGCTGCCCGTGAAACTTGGAAGATAGTGAATGTCGTGCATTGAATACGACCCACAGTATGATCAAGAAAACGGTTATTCTGAAAGTGCTATAACCTTGATTGCTGTCGTGAGATTCGAGCAGTTCGTTCTCTTTCTTCTACTCTGTACATGCTCTCGTGACTGTCGTTTCTGGCTTCTCGATTCTGGGACATCTACCACTGACTGAGCAAGTGCACTGTCATCATTGGCTCTCATTTTGGATCTCGCTTGTGACTTTTGTTGGAAAATGGCGAATGGCCGTGGAGGGACCTCTCTCGAGTGAGGATCAAAGCTTTGGCTTGTCCGAATCGGTTGATTTCGTCTGTCTTCGTCGATTGTCGCTGCGGAGTGTTAAAGTGAAAAGTTTGATTGAACTGTTGCATGCGCGGAGTAGACCTGTTCAGCAGAGTTTTTGACTCTCTGATGCTGTCTTCCAGGAGGTGATGAGATACTAGTTTTGGAAGTGCAACATACCGGACTGAGACAGGAAGGGTTGCGGTAGAGAACCGCCGTTCTCTATGGAGGACGGCTCCTTTATTTTTTATAAGTTGTCCTGATCGATGTCTCATCACAAGGCTTGGCTGACTACCGTGGCAGGCACTCACGTACGACGATGTATCAACGAGGTCTGGTCAAGTTGGAATTTATTTGTGGTGCAGGAGCAATCGACAAGACGATGTTTCAGGAGGAAGGAGGAGGGAGGATCGCGCCTTCCGGAAGAGGCAGTTGCGGGTTGTGTTGACACGGCTCCTTCCGTGTCCCGTATACAGCGAATAGATAATCTTCTTCTTTTGGGATCCCTCTCTCGTCTCTTTCATCTATCGCTTTCTCTACATTGCTCATCTCTTCCATCAACACACTTCTATATTCTGAACATCCTTGTGTATCAAGTAACTCTGAGTACTCATTATCACTGCCCAGCATGATTTTCATCGGCTTGCTCCTCCTTTTCTACGCCTCCGTGTCCCTTCAGTACCATGTCCCCGTTGCCAGTCAGCATCGTGACTCGCTTCTCTCTGTGCGAGACAGCGATGAAGAGATCCATCCCAACAGGATTGCCACAGTGGACGATCAATCCACAGACATCCACCTTGGTCAGCACGACGCCGTGAGCAAGGCACGCCTTGGCGAACGATGCGGCCCAGGCAAGAAGAAATGCGAGTCATACCTCTGCTGCTCAGCAGCTGGTACGTCGTCACCGACTCCCACACTTCAATCGTTTGCAATTCTGACATTAAAGCTCTTTAGGTTTCTGTGGCATGACGGCTGCCCACTGCATGTCTCCGGATTGCCAAATCGGTTATGGCACATGTGACGCTGATAAAAACCCCGAAGGCAAATCTACCAAGAGGATTCAACGCCCACACATCGGAGGAGTCCCCTATGGCGAAGTCATTGTGACTTGCAAGGCACCATACACGTTTGCTATGACGTACGATGATGGTCCCAACAAATTCACCAGCGACCTCCTGGATATCCTTGACAAGTACCAGGCCAAGGCGACCTTTTTCATTACCGGAATAAACAATGGAAAGGGACAAATTGACGACTTCACCCGCCCATGGGGCTCATTGATCCAACGTATGCACTACAGCGGTCATCAGATTGCCAGTCATACATGGTCCCACCAAGACCTTACCGCTTCTCGTAAACTACGCAAGAAGCAGATCCTGAAGAACGAGGCGGCACTTCGAAATATCATCGGCGGATTTCCGACTTACATGCGACCTCCTTACTCCAAATGTGATGAGGATTGCCTGAAGGATTTGGAGCAACTCGGATACCATGTTATTTCGTTCAACATGGACACAGCTGACTACCTCAACGACGACCCCGACAAGATCCAGTTATCCAAGGATATCGTCGACAAAGCCTTGACGGGTCCAAGTATCGATGGTCGTCCGTACCTGGCTATTGGACATGACATTCATGCTCAGACAGTCTATAATCTGACCGAACACATTCTACAACGTGTCAATGATGCCGGCTATAAGGCCGTCACTGTTGGAGAGTGTTTGGAGGATCCTCGTGATAACTGGTACCGCTGGGATTACAGATCTGCATGAACCTTTCCTATTTCTTCCTCTTTTCGACAAACAAAGCTTACTTCTTGTATGTATTATCTCATTGCATCGGCCACTCTGTCGTTAGGGCTGTAACACAGCTTTTGTATAGTTACTGTCTTCCTATTCTCGTTCATACTCTGCGTTGAGTGAGACACTCTTCATTAGTTACATAGCTAGTTGTATTGTATTATGCCGTGAATCAACATGCTCGACCATCAATGATACTCTCATCAATAACACTAGGTAATTATGCTCGTAATAATATTTACAGAAATGTTAGAATATATCATCAAATCACAACAAATCATCTTTAATATCTCCGCTGTCCTACGTTCACTTCCGGACAACTTTCAGCAACGGCGCAATTCTAGCCCTCCGACTCAAGCCAACCCTGAACGGAACTCTACCAGCGCTAGAGATAGGCGTCTGTTTCAGGGATTTGTTCTTCTCGTTGGGCGTAGGAGTCGCAACTCCGCCTTCTTCCTCTATAGGTTTGCTTTGTATTTCCACGGTAGGTGTTTCGAGTACGTCAGGTGCTTGCAGCTTCGCATTGTCGATTTCGACGTTCATGTCTTTCTGTTTCTCCTGAGGAACTTGTTGTTGTATATTGGAAATGTCCTGAAGAACAGTCTGATTTTCGGTAGCAGCAGCAGCGGCAGCAGCAGGTTCTTCGACGACGTCTTTCTTCTTCCGGCCACGCTTTTTGGGAACTTTGATCTCTTCGGCGGGAGCAGCAGCTTGTTCCGTGTTGTTCGTAGTGTTTTCTGTTGTTACAGTATCAATTGGATTCGTCTCGATCCAGACCACGTCCTGCTCGGCTTTCATTTCGTCGGACTTGGTATTGGGTATGTCGGATGTTGTCTTGCTGCGTTTGACCTTCTTCTTCGACGGCTTTGTAGCAGTTGTGGTAGAATCTACACCATCCATAGTATCATTCTCATCAGCTGCGGGAAGTCGATCGATCGGAGCATCCGGTTCTTGCTTCTTTGGACGCCCCGGTTTCTTCTTGGTTGATGGTTGCTCTGTGGCCTCAGGTACATTGTCGGAGACAACTTTGGTGTCAGCGTCTACTGCTTCGCTAGTATCTTGTTTCTTGGGACGCCCTCGCTTCTTCTTCGTACTCAGGACTTCATTATCCGTCTCAGATGGCGGCTGTTGAATGATCATTTCATGAACATCATATTCAGATGTCTTGCCCTCCGCTACACTCGCTTCCTGCTCTTGCGGTAAAGGATCTTCCGAGAACGGTATCGTAGGCGGTGGCGTCCCCATCGGCAGAGGTTCAGTCTCGACATCTTGCGGGATGCCATTACTCTCGTCCGTAAATTGCACCGGCGGAAGCGAAGTCGCGGTCTGAGACGGCCCGTTGGGATCCGGTGATGCAAAGAAGTTGTACGACGAACCGGATTCTTCGGGTTCTTTCAGCAGAGTATCTTGCGTGTTGTTATTGGAGACCTTGCGTCGTTTTGCTGGATGATCATGTTCGTCTGCAACTGCGCCGTCGTAGTCTGCATTGGAAGTTGGTGGAAGTGAACCCAGAGCGTTTTTGTTCGGCGCATTGACGGTGTATCGGAAACTGTTGTCTTGTAACTGCATTTGCTCCGTGTGAAAGTTTCCGAACGGTATGACTGCAAATCATATCAATCAGCATGTCTTGACTTTGTTGGTAACGATTTCGAAGCGTACCATTCCCCGGATTCGAATGCGCCGTCGACACCCATCGTTCATCCTCGTAGTCACCCGCCATAATGGACGATTCCGACCTCAGAAACCTATCGAAATCGACTTGCGGCAGCTCACTCACTGAAAGTGGTGCTTGTATTTGTACTTGTAGACCTGGCTGAATCTCTTGGACGCGCTCGATAGGACTCGTTTCCTTTGGCGCGTAGGATGAGTCTTGCAAAGGGTCGCAGGAGGATGCGACATCGGAGAGGACGTCGCCGTCCTCGTCGTCGGAGTCTTGAATGACGCGCTGCGAAGACATGTTGGTCTCTCAATGAGTGGTAAAAGTTGTGGAGGTGGGATAATTTACTCGATGTATCGCACCTTCCCTATCGAACGCGTGCCGCTAAACACGCGCATGCACGTGCTGATAAGATAAGATGGTGTTATCAGTCTAGATGTCCAGGCTACGTAGTTTGAAGACGACATCCTGAAATGATACTATTGAACATGCAAGCGGGTATTTCTACATTGTCACTATCTACAGACATATAAACGATATTCATCAATCCTCCCATTAATCAGTACTATGCGAGCCCATAACACCCCGACCAAAAAACTCGCTCACAGTCCCGAACCTATCCTTACTTCGTTTCAGCTCTTCGGTGAACAGACCGTGCTGATTAGTTGACTCCACTTGACGACGACGGATAGCCTTTATAGTCGCGTTCTGTGGTGCGCATATGGGACATTCCGCATCTTCGCCGGTCTTGTTGAGGCAACGTTGATGGAAGGAGTGTTTGCACAGGAAGTGGACAGTAGGTAGTTCAAGGCCTCCGCCGCACGATTGGCAACGTCGAGCTTGAAATACAGCCGGTTGCGAGTTGAGTTGCTCAAGTTCCTTGCGCTTGGTCTCTGTCTCACTCGTGTAACTTGATATTAATCGACGATTCTGGTGGGTATTAGCAACTGTCAAACCTCTCTTAGACGTCTGGCTTACCGTTGATATCTCCTTTCGCTCCCGCTCAATATTCTGACTGAGATACTTCTTGATCATACCCATCGTAACGACCGCGTTCGTGCTTAATGCTTGAATTACTTGCAATGGAGCCATCAATCCCTCCTCGTCGATTTTCTTGAGAACCACATTGAGCTCGTCACCAACTTCGGCAAGTATCTTAGGGCTCGACGCAAAGTAGGCTAAAGCATCCACGTATAGCTGAGGCTCTTGTGGCCCGTATTTTCGTAGTGCTTTGATCACGCCTTGAGTATCTTTGGCGGCAGTATATGAGCGGAAGATGTCTGATCGAAGTCCTGCTTGCTCCTTGACCAGTGTCGTGCCTTCTTTGAAATTTGACAGATCCGAAAGAAGTAAGACATTTGAAGTCGATATGGGTATCTATGCGCCTGTTAGTCGTGGAACATCAGTTGCTACAACAATTTTACTTACGTCCTTGCCTTCAATCAAATTCTTGGCCTTTGTCTCCCATTCGCTCTTGACGCCTGGGTCTTTAGCCTTCTTGGCATTATCGAGATACATCTCAAACAATGTAGTATATAAGTCGATTCGATCCTGCTCGCTCCAGGACTTTCCTGATATCAAAGATTCGACGAAGATGATGAATTCGGCTGGATGATCGACAAAAGCCGAAAAAGCACTTCGAGGTTTAGGGATATCATAAGTAGGAATGTCATTGGTATCGTCAGATTCCGGCGACAGCTGAGGTTCAGATGGTTGTGATTTTGCGGCAGAACCTGCGCCAACGTATGGAAGAGGAATGAAAGCAGCCAGATTGCGGACTGCGCTATGTTGATGAGGCGCCTGGGGCTCTGATGGAGGCTCGATATCTTTCTTCGGACGGTATTTGCCTGTGTAGAAAGTGATGAAAAGCTGGGTAGTTTCCTGTGGACAGTGTCCCAATAGTACTCGAGCATACTTCATGAGGTTTGAATAGGCCTATGCTAGTCAGTCAGTGATCTTATCATTGTAGGGGAAAACATACTGCATCAGGTTCAAGTCGAGAAATGAACTCTAAGGCTTCGGCATATTTCTGAGAGTCTTCCACAAGAATGCTAACGACCATATCATTCTCGCCGTGTTTGGTAGCTAGATACGCAGCTTGCTCAAAGTAGCCTCCCTGACGACACATGGCAATAGCCGTTTCGAGATCAAATTTCAGCTCACCGGGAGCTTTGATGAATGAATCTAGTTTAGATGTGTCTTTGAGTTTCGCATAGCAATTGAGGAGTAATGTTGTGTGGTCTGCTGTTGCTCTATCATGATCGTGAAGTTCTTCCAGGTATTCAATGAGGTTATGAATTCGCCGTGTATCCAAGAACTATATCATATTAGAAATTGGGGTAATGAATGATAAAAATAGGATGTATACTTACTTTGCGAATGACTTGAGAAGGCTCTGTATTGTCTATGGCTCTCAGATATTGTTGCATGGCTGTATCGTAGTCTCCTTTCTGATAGAGAAAATCGCCGTATTTGCGGAATATGACATTTTGCTGTAGTGTATCAATGCCCGCTTTCTGAGCAAGGTTGATTGCCAAGATGTAAAGATTTCTTTGGTATAAAATCTCAAGTTTTTGTTGCAGGTTCTTCTCATGATACCGTGTAATCTGAAAACCGACTTAGTAAATGCTCATTCAATTAGACCAAACTGCCTTACCTTTCCATCTGAGCCTAATAAGAACAGATCGCCCCAGATTGTAAACACATCCTTAGGGGACGAGATGAGTGCCTCTGAATGTGCAATGAAATTCAGGTCTGTGTCAAGGAAAGTGAATGTTGTGGTGTTGAAAATATCGTCTGTTGGACCAACACTAAAACTGCGCAGCGTATCTGATTTCGACGCTGCCATCTTTGGTGAACACACTAGAGCCACATATCCTTTGAAAAGATTCAAAGACTGCTTAGGGCTATCATAGGCAAAACTAGGCCCGCGTCCTCGTAGACCATATGTGTGTATTGCATCTTCCCGCGCAATCAAGATGTCACCTGATTCCTTGTCAAGAGCCATACACCCGAATGCACAGCCTGCGTCTTCCAATACACGCGCAGGCTGACCTTGACCTCGACCGGCAATTGTGAGCGTAAGAATTCGGTTCGTAGTGGCGATGAAGAGAGTGGTGATAGTATGGCCATGTTGCACTTCTAGTCCGGTTATAGGTTCCTGCGACTCAAAGACAATCCGCTGCCTAGCTCCTCGGTCATTGATGAGGTCGCCCCGAATGATTGCAACCGAACCATTCGCGAAACCGACAGCAACCTGTGATAAATCCTCGAGGCAGACAAACGTTGACACCTGCTCATCAGTCAGTGACCATTACGTGACCAACGCGCACTGATACTAACCGGGAAGGGTCGTCGGCCATTCTGAACAGACACCGTCGACAAGCAGCGCGGAGCACCAGTCTTTTTCTCAATCTTATCAAGCGCCCAAACTTTCAGTACAGGCTCATTCGGTAAATCTTCCGCGATAGTAACCAAGAGCGAAGTCCCCTCGATTTGTCTCATGTGTCGAATGACTCCAGCATCGTGCGCGTTAAAGGACCTAACGATTTTGAATGCAGGCGACAATATGTGTACTCTTCCATCGTCGCTTCCTATGAACAAGTTGTCGGATCCGGTGCATATACATGCGATATCGTCCTGCAATGTGATAAAAGGGTCAGCGTGTGTCTGGAAGCTCCTGAGAGCGGGCGGGGAATCTCACGTTAATGACGGAGGAGCTATCTTCCGGAATCTGGACTTGAGAAACCTCAAAGAAATTAAACGCTTTCTTCTGTAGCACTGGTTAGGTCGCATTCAGGACACAAAGAATAGAGGCCATACCGAACTCAGAGCCATTTCCCTTGAACCCACGCCATGAGGCGATGTTATATTTGGGTTGTTGCGGGTTGAAGCTTCTGGAGAAGGTTCCCTAGGCTCTAGCTTTATCCAAACTCGCGCTAGGTAACTTTGGACCCATCGGCTCCATCCAGCTTTCAGGCACGTCATACCCTAATTTACCCTAACTTACAAGCCCTAAAAGAGCTGTTTCTGCTAGTCTACCTAGGTCAACTGGTACGCTTGTAAGGCATTTAATTGTTATTTGCATTTTGACATATAGACTTGACTAAGTAAAGTGCGCAGTGAAGACCCCGCGATATATAGGGAGCGTATGAGAGATGACTATTTACACCGAACATGGAACTCAATCGAAACGACTACAAGAAAGTGATTTCAGGCCGTGAACTGGGCGGTGAAGATTGCTTCGTGACTTCTTTCAAATCTTCGTTTATATCAAAGCTTCGCTGAAGCCAGCTTCCAGCATCTTTGATGACTTGACTGACATCAAACGCATCCTGACTGAAGAAATATCCCTGGCCGTCTTGCTGATTGGTCGCTGGGGTGGTCCCTGATAGTGTTAATGGCAGAGGAGGTAAAGAATCTTCTTCCGGATATTGTGCTACTTGAGCGGATGGACTGTGAGGGAGAGACTTCGACCGTGGTGGTGACTGCGGCGACGCCTCGAGATCGGTTGCTTTCGGTGTTTGGGCTTTCACGACGTCTATATGAACATCGGACTTTACCCCAGTGTGCTTTCCTGCTTCACATGTAACTGCTTCACTGAAAGGAGTGAAAGCGTCAATCATGGCCTGTGTGTTCATGTTGTGATTGGTTCCCGGAGTGCTTTTCAATCCAATTTTGATATCAGAAACCGCATTGTTGCCATTTACATTGGCGAAAGGAGTGATTCTCCTGATAGCTGATGTGAAGCTCTTTCTTGTCTTCGAGGGACTTTGAGAGTTTCTTTGCGGGGTAACGAGATCATTTTGAAATGATTTTTGGGCGAGTTCAAAAGCCGCCTGAGTAGAGAGTTCCTCATCAACGCTCGTCGTACCAGTTTCAGCAGCATTCGAAGCACGGTATTCGGCAGAATGCAGCGAAATAAAACAGTTAGAGATCCCTGGTGGTTTCGGTACAATCTGAGCCGATGGCAGTTTTTCACTTTGAGTCAGACTGTCGTTAGGTTTTTCTGAATAGGTCAGAGTGGCCGTACTCTGTGCCTGTATAGAAGCTTGATCTTGTTGCGATCTCCGGGATGGTGCTTTGAATGGAGACGATTCCTTGTCACGATTTGTGTCGACTGGAGGGAGCATGTTTTCTGTTCTCAAAGAAGCCTGCTCCGACTGATTTTCGGTTCTTTGTCTTGACCAAGCTTTTGCTAGTCGATATTCGAATTCCGGAAGGCGTGAAGACGGTGGTACTATATGAACAGAGGATGCACTAGCGGGTATATCACCTTCCTGATGCGCATGGTCAACGCTCGGCAAGACATCATCATCGTTCACATGTGTTTCGTCGGATGACTTTTCTATTCCTGCCGTCTTTGACAATACCGTCGTTTCCTTCTGTTTCGTATCCGCAATGGATTTTTGATACTGCTTTTCTCCAGCCAAGACTGATGAAGCGCTGTCTGAAACCGGCTGTACATGCTTTTCCTGAGAATCACTCGAGACAAGCTTGTTTCTTCTCACATTTCGTAAATCTGTTTGATGAGACTTCATGGCACGAGCCAAGCCAGGCTCGGCCTTTTTGCTTGCATCTTTTGGCAGCTTGATTGAAGTATCTGCCCCAGAGCTCGCATAACGGCTTGATGGCGATTTCGGAGGCTCGTAATCATGAATATCCATGACCTTCTTGTCTCTCTTGAGCCAAGCTTGTGCGGCCTGAAGATTGGCAGATGGTTCGCGCCCCGTATGCGAGGTCGACAACTCCCGTTTCCGCAACGATTTCAATTGTCCGCTTTCTCGATGAGGAGTAGTCCTTGGCGACGACGAGTAGCCTCGTACATGTGACCGAATGCTTTCGGCCCTAGTCAAAGTTCCTCCTTTATGTGTTCTGCTATCGTTCGTATCCGGTACAGCGAACTCCGCCACATCGTCGACCGGCCCAACAGTCGCCGCACGCGATATAACAGAGTCATTTTGTCTCCGATGTTTCCTCCATGGGTTCACCCAGCCCTTATCGAAAGGTCCGTGAAGAGAAGCAGAGGCGATGAAAAGCGGTTTGCCCTGCAAATAAGCTTCGCCGAGAGTCTCGATTCTCCTCCTCTTCACCGCTCTTGTCGCTTCGTCCAGTTCATCATCGGAGCCCAGAAGCCAGCAGTCTTCGTTATCGATCGTTTCGGCCTCTTCTAGGTTGAGTCGAGGGATTTGTCGACGAGCGGGCATGAGGGGCAGGTCGCAAGGTGCTCTCTGCTGGTGACAGCGGAAACGATACCAAGTGCTGAGACGCCGGCATACATGTCGAGGAAAGCGAACCAAAGGGAGAATAGAAAGGATGGAAAAAAGGCAGAGACAAACTAGTCTAGGAGAATAGTCAACGCCCAGGCTGAACCTGTTTCGTTAACGAGAAAAGATGAAGCTGCAGTTGCCTGAGTAGGCACGTATGTAGTCTGGGCATCGCAAAGCACGTGAGTGCCACGAAATGATTTCTCATTTATCCTGATTGAGCTTTGGCGATGGACTGACTGCCCCGGCAACGCGTCTGGCACACACCGCGTTCCGTGGGTGTTGGCGCAGCCAGGCACCCTCCACCGCCTTTCACGTGATTGGCGGGCAGAAACTGTCTTGGCGCCCAGGCCTTTGCGTGCTGGGTGGGGGGGGGGCGCCTTCCCTGATTCGGCATGATGTTGTCGGTCTGTCAAAATAAACTTAGCCTGGGAAGGCACGCCCCGAGCGGTGAGCCTGGAGCCAATTCCACCCGCCTTTTGCCTTTCATTCTGCATTGCATACATTGCTAACTAGTTACTCGATACTTCAATCAATTGACTCCGGAGTATATTCCAGCTCTATTTACTTCTTCCTCTTTTATGGTGCATGATTACATGGCATTTCCTATCAACTGTTCCCTGATTGTCACCAGCCAATCCTCGTCCATCAAACACGAAACACAGAATGACCCACCACTAACAGAGCTCCGTTCCATGGAACAACGCGCCGAAGACCTGGATGTTCTCGATGGCGGATACAAACGACACCAAACCCGCCAATATGACCAAGGAGCCATGGCTAGCTGGGCTCGATGAAGACTGGCTGGCGCAACTACCGTCGCCGTGCTCATCGCCTCACTCGCCCACCCTTCCAGACAGCGGGCACAAACATTCCACAGCGCGCAAATGCATCAGTTGCGAAATCCGAAGCCGCATACCTAAACCTGAGGCACCATCACCGAGAGTCAGAGGAATAATTACACCGAGAGGCGCGAAACAAGGCCAAGTGAGACGCGGTGGTAGCACAACACCTACAACTACACGAGCATCGCCTTCGCCGCGTGCCAGTCCCTCTCCGCGAGCGTCACGAACGTCAGCAAATACTACCGCAAAACCCTCCCCTAAAGCCAACGCCAAGCATCCGACACCTGCACGCAAAAAGCCAACGTCTACACCCCTGAAAAATGTGATGTCGGCCCGCTCAAGCTCCGTAGCCTCAGACCGTACGAGCGAACTGGGAACAATTCAAGTGCGAGCTGGTAAAGATGAAACAAAGGGCACACCGGAGTGGAAACGGCGAATCGTGCGAGGAGAAATATCTGCTGATGAACAGTGTGATCTCTTTGGCCCGATGGGTCTGGAGAACATCTTTAGACAACCAGCGACCGCCGCAGGTTCTGAAGTTCTGTCATCATTCGCAATCTTCAGTCATCCCGAGAATGGTGCTCAGTCGCAGTCTGCTAGTGGCATGACAGACAAAGGTGCTCGACGTAGGGTGTCATTTAAGAACTACCCCGAAAAAGAATACTTTGATGAGGAGTCGGTTCATCTCAAAGTGCGCACGACGTCTTCGAGACGCGGTAAATACGGACTGGATGGTGTCTCAGATGCAGACAGTCGGTTGCGTTCGGCCAGTGGGGAGGAGGAACTCCGTAATGAGGATTTGACGCCCATATTCCTATCGTCAAACGGCACTGTCGATCGTCGGACTGGCTCTGGTGTTCTACAATCTGCGCTGAAACAGCTTGGTGGCATGACAGAGGATTCCAAGCAGCTTCAGTCTAAAGGCCCCGCTGAAGATAAAGAAAATGGCGAAGCAGCTGCTTTTCAACCCAACGAACTTCTCGGCGTCAGTAGCCCGTACTTTCCCGAGGATCTTTCGACGGGCACGCAAGAGGCATTGCGAACTCAGCCGTTCGTGACCATGGAGCGAGGGGGGGACTCGGAGGGTTCCTACCACATGCGGCAACTAAGCTCATCGTCCTTTCCGTCTAATCTACAGTCTTCCGTCCTCACCAACTCGAAAATCCGTAGTTCTCCACCGACTGTCCATCATCACAACAGAAATGCGGTTCCAGCAATTAGCTTTTCCCCAGAGGAGGAACCGGGTTCCGAAAGACCACAAACTGCTAACATGAGTAGCCCACTGAAACTGTTCGCAAATCACGATACTTTTACGAACAACAAACTCCTACGGCGCATGAGTCAGTTCGAAGAAACATTCCAAGACGTTTCAGATGACGATGAGCCAGCATCACCGTCCCTGGTTGCAAGAAGGACACGCACCACGAAGCGCAATCTTCCAGTTCTCAGACGTGGACATACTCATCCGCAGAGAAGTGATAAACGTCCTTCCACTCAAGATGCAGCGAATCCTCGCATGAACAGCTTCAGAAAGGGCCGCTTCGACTTTGATTTTGCCAGCCGAGAATCCAGCCTCGTACCCAGTCTTTCCTTTCAACAACCATATGTTCGCGAACGTCAACTCCGGCAAAGGTCGGCTTCTCAGAATACAGTAACCGAAGGGCTGCGCAAGACTAGAAGCATGGAGAATCTGCCCGAGAATGAAACATCAACCAGAGCTTTGCAGAGAAAACTTTCACGCCACTCTAGCAGTCGTCAGTCCAGTCAGGGTATTTACCAGTCAAATCCAAACGTGAGGCGCATAAGCAACATGTCAAGCAGAACTACAGCTCGAAAGAGGCGTCGGACCCTACAACAAACCGCAGAACAGTCTTTGGACGCAACCGAGTTGATTGAATCTGTACTCAACATGAGTCTTGAAGACAAGAAGCTGTGGCACCAATCCCAGGTCAACATGATCAGTTCGAGCTCGCCATATCCGGAACAGACTGGCTGGGCCGCAGGCACATCCGGAGGCGCTTTCTATACAGCTGATGATTCTATTGAAGACGCATCAAGTCCAGACGATCACAAACGTTCTCTCACGACACAAGATTTCCTCGATGAGGCTACAAAAGTCATGAGTATAATCCGCTCAAAGAACAAATACACAAGCGAATTAGCAAGCGTGGAGGAATCGGAAATTACGGGGCAAGGTGAAGAGGAAGACGAATCGAGTCGAGAAAATCTTTCACGACCTCCCAGTCGCGAGGGTGTGGACATGCGAAAGTTCAGGGAGCCTCGAGCAATGCACCCACGCGTTGTCAGTCATCTCAAGAAGTTCGCCGATAAAGAAGATACCGAACAGTTCATGGCATCGGTCATGTCGGACCTGTATAAGGAAAATCAGCCTTACATGGACAACACGTCGAGCAGCCCGCAGGATGTGAGAATCTTGACCCAGCGGAAGCGCAAATTTTCCGATGATGATGCTCCATCGCATTCAATTCCAACGATTTCATCTAGTAGCTCAAATACGAAAGGCGTAATCGCTTCTGACATGGTTTCGCACCTGATACCAGAACAGGTCAATGGTATGAATTACGATCGAGCAACAAAATCGTGGGTCAAACAGAGAATCGATCGTGCCGGTGGGCATACGCGAAACGAAGATAGTGAGGACGACCCATTCGGCAGCATCCCGGATTTGAGTTATGATGAGCTTGAGGAGATTAAGAGAGCCGAGCAGTTCGCTTCTCCTCGCAAGGAGGGTCAGACAGCAGCGACCGAGCAAATGTTACGGGCGAATCACGAGGAAAAAAGCGTCTCTCAAGGGACTGAACGACCAGTGACTCGAGATGGAAATCCTTCCATTCCTGATTCCAGTTCTGTACAGTCGAAGACTACGCGATTCACCTCGAGTGGACCACAGCCCGAAACCCGAGCCACATCATGGGGGACCGAGGACTTGACTGTCAACGTAGGCAGATTTACAAACCCAGGTCCAAACAAGATCGAAGGTGAGTCTACAGCGGTCCAGGAAAGCTCGCTCAAGCAGCCGAAGCAAAATATGGGATCCAATTCAAAGAGATCCGCTACTATCAGCTTCTCCTCGCCACTGGTCTCTCACATCTCTTATGCTGATGACGGCGAGGATGGAGAGACTTCAAAAGAACATGATGAGCGACAGGGTGACTACAGGGCTTCAACTGTTGCTCCATCTCGCCGTACTTCATTAGATGGCAAACAGTTCTTTGGTCGTCCGATATCCCGTATTGATGAGCGGACCGAGGACAGTTATGCAGAAATGAGCTTGGTTCGTCGAAACTCGACTGGGTCCACGCCTACACGGGCAGAGAGATCCATGATACTTCCACCCTCTGCACGACAGGATAACTACAGCTTCCATATGAGTTCGCTTGCCGAGTTCACAGTACATCAATCGGATGACCCTATCCATCCTGATCCCAGCTATGTTGCTCCTCGTACTCATCCCACTGCTTTGCGTCAGGTACACGGAGCTTTTGCTTTGACCACGGAAGAGCTTATCAGACACATCACTGATGTGGAGCCTACTGAGCCATTCTGGGAACAGTTACGTCGATTGTCCCTGCGAGATAAGGGTATCGTGACTCTTCATCAGTTGGACAAATTTTGCCCTTTGCTAGAGGAGTTGGACGTCTCTGAGAATGAACTGGCTCAACTTGACGGTACTCCTCCAACTCTGCGTGTTTTGCGGGTGCAACACAATTGTCTTACAAGTTTGACCTCGTGGGGCCACCTCACTAATCTTCAATACTTGGACGTCTCTGGCAACCAACTTGAAACTTTGGACGGCTTCTCAACATTGTTCCATCTTCGAGAGCTTCGTGCCAACAATAACAGGATTCGGAACATGAAAGGGGTGTTTGGTTTGAATGGTCTGCTGCGTTTAGAGCTGAAGAACAACAACCTGACTACGGTTGATTTTGAAGGCTCAGAGTTGTAAGTTTGCCAATCGCAACATAATTGATCGATAACTGACCATTCTTGATAAATAGGACCCGTCTTAGTGAACTTGACTTGAGCAACAATCGGATCGCCGCCGTTCAAAATCTCGAGTACCTTCCATCAATAGAGACTCTGGATCTAAGTGAGAATCAGATGCGAGAACTGCAGACGCCTCTACCAATACGAAGCCTGCGTAATTTGAAAGTGTCGAGCAACCGTCTTTCTACTTTCGATGCGTCATACTATCCAAGGCTTCGATTGTTGTACCTCGACAACAATTACTTGACTACAGTGTCTGGCCTGGCTGGGTGCGGCGGAATTGAAGTCTTTTCGGTGCGAGAGCAGTTTTCTGGACAATCACCAGAGTTGGGAGCTTCTTTGGATATTGATCTTAGCCCACTCAGTGACACTCGCAAGATCTTCTTGTCATCGAATAGACTCTCTGATCGAACTCTATCGCCTTCAGCTCCCATGCTGGCATTGCAGCTTCTCGACATTGCATCCTGCGGTATCCAGATGCTACCTGGTCACTTCGGCAAGAATTTCCCCAACCTACGTGTTCTTAATCTCAATTTCAATTCCGTCAGCGACCTCGGAAGTATTGCCGATATGAGAGGTCTGAGTCGTTTGACAGCAGCAGGTAATCGAATCAGTCGATTGCGCATGCTCTGTCAGGTTGTGGCGAAGATTGGCAGATCGAGTCAGCATGACTACGGTTCTTTGAAAATCATTGATCTTCGAAACAACCCTCTTACCGTTGGATTCTATCCTCCACCAGTTTCGGGAAGCGGCCGTGCTGATACGCATTTGAAAATGCTGGAAGACAAGCTTCACAAAACACACAGGCGCCAGAAGAACATTGAACTACCAGCGGTATTTGCTGAAACAGAAGAAAACGCAGTAGTTGGATTTCAAGGTCAAATGGCTATCAAGGAGGTCACGGATGTCGAAGTCGATGATCCGTATACACTTCCACCAGCAGACGCAGAGGCGGATCGAAAGTACCGATCACGATTGGACGGATCCACCAAGTCAAAACGCATGACTTTAGAAATCATGTTGTACGCCGGGACTGGTGGTTCCATCAGGGTGCTGGATGGTCTGGAGCTTAGACCTATCTTGGAACATGAAAAGGCAGAAGTCGACAGACTGTGGAGTAAGTTGGAGCGGTTAGGCGTTTTTACCAAGAAAGCTCCCAGCAATGCACTGTGCCAGTAATGGCTTGGTTGAAGGGAGGGTTCGTTATATGCATTTTTGGGCTTGTGGGTTCAGGCAGTGAGGGAGTGCTACGGCATGGTTCGGCGCGTGTACTGTTTGATACATTAGAAGCATGCATGCATTGGCGTGGTACATTTGGCTCTTTGGACTACTATTTCCATTCTCCTGTCAACACGTTTGGCTGAATTTATCTTTATTGGTCTGGCAACGAAAAGGCGCAATTTGAAATAAATGATGTTTATCTTTGAATGATCAACAACTTACACAAATACTCTATTGATAATCTGCTGAGGACGCCTATCCACAAGAGCGTACAGTCTCGACATTTGCATTAGTGACTCGGGAACATGAGATTTGATCTGCAGGTACCTATATATGCATAGATATCAATGATTTGCGAATGAACCACATGATGGTTCAGCGCTTGTGATTGACATCTGGTGCGTCCTCGGAATATATCTCAGCCCGTTGTTACTGCGTCGAATCGACCGAGAAACTCAATCCTAGCCCTAATTCACCGTCTGGCCTTGCAAAACTGCTACTACCACATTCAATCTTGTACCAGCATGCGGGTCTGAGTACTATGACTATACAATCGGTCACGTCAATTCTCTTACAATTAATACAAGCCAAACGTTGAAACAAACGTTGAAATAATGGTTCCGTGTTGTTGTTTAAATTATACGGAGTACGTCCTTACGCCAGCACATAAGCACTAACCAACTACCAAGGCATGAATTATAATCTCTCAACTCCAGCTCGGAAAGCCCTTTGGCACCTGGAAAACTGGAGCCATCAATTAAATAGACAAGGATAATGAGATATATGTATGACATGCCTTAGTTGGTCCTTGCAAGGGGGTCAGCCCACGCGGGTATTGCACCCAACGACTTGGGCGATGTCTCAAGGGATGCATCAAGGATGAAGAAGACCAGCATATCCCAGCAACGCTTCCATGTACTATAGTAAAATATGTAAGTGCACGAAAACGGACGCATTCCCTCCGATTACTATGTAATACTAGCGAGTCATGATTGGTCAGTGCATGGAGCACGTTGTCGAATGATTGGGCAGATTCAAGCCGTCTCTTTGATACATATTACTTACATATTATGCTGAAGTAACGCACAAACCAAAAGGAGGTGAAGCAAGTAAGCAGGGAAGAAAAGAGTCAATTAATGAAGCTGGAATTATGTCGGACTGGCAACCAGGAGCAGTCAGGATGTATCATCGATTACATTATGGCTGTTTGGCAGTAGTGTTTGCATGTGGTTGAGACGTCGGCTGTGAGTGGAGGACAGCGTGTGTAAACATTCTTTTGTACGTATCTGGATAGATGAATCATGGATTGCTTGGTCGGATCGATCAGTGGAAGTCGATTCCGATAAACGTGCGTAGTTAATTCAACTTTGCTTGTCGATCGGTTTACCGCTTGTCCTGTACTGCATACTGCATACTGCATACTACATACTATGTAGTATGTACTATGTAGTACTCTGTACATAGAATGGTTCCATGCTTCCATTTCTCCAGACGGTGAGGTAATTAATGTAACCAAATACGTCCACGTACCATGTATGATACAGCGGTGGAGCTGGAACTACGTTGGACTAGGCTTGGTTGGTTTGTTGATATTGTGCCGAATAGCAGACTAGCACGGAGGTTCTCCGAGTGAGTAGTGAGTAGTGAGCAGTTACTAGTTAGTATTTAGTAGTTACAAATGACGCAGTAAGCTTATGATATACAGAGGTCGCATTGAAGAGAAGTTGTCTAGCTTGAAGCTATTCTGTGTCGACATACAGAATGTCTCTTTTTAAAGCCTTATCGCGTAATGTGTAATGGGTAATGGTATTAACGATACCAAGCAAAGCGGATGGTCTGTATTGAGCCGTACCGTAAGGCGTGCTAGCGTCTCCCGTGACTCTCTAGCATGCTCGGTATATGATCCGTGTCGCTGGTTGACGGGCCACCCGCGTCATATGTCGCTCTGTGTATCGCCAATACGTATTTAAGTACAGAGTAGTGCTGTACTACGTACATACTATGTAGTACTGTTGAAGATGTACCTCTACTTCTGGTCATGTACTCTTTCAACACATCGAATTGAAAGAAGTGAATCAACTACCTACTCTACTAAACGTACTCAACTCTTACACGCTCATTCTCAGGTGCTTCTCGTTGCTGTCAGGGCTACGTGAGGAATACGTACAAGCATCCGAGCACGTGAAGCAGCCCGAGCAAGCGGTTTGTCGGGGTCCAAGAGAAACCAAATCCTTACAAATTTAGCTACCCTAATAAATAAAATAAATTCGAGCAAAATAATCTTATTCGAATTGAATTTGCGAACGGCGGGCTAGTCCCTATTGACTCAGCTTCACTGAGTTTGCAGCCGTTCCAGACTCTTTCCCTCTTTGGGGCCTCCCACCCGGACAGCCCAGAAAAACTGTGATCGTCCAATCTCCGGCTTCGCTTTTTCCGCTTCTTCACCACACCACCACGACCACCACCAACCATCACCCTTTCTTTTCCTTGACCAGGATTATTATGCTCCGTTAATTCCTCAACATTAACAATCTACCTACCTGCCTGACTTGTCACACTGTCATACTATCATACATACTCACCACGGACGGCGCCGTCGTTGTCGCCGTTTGATCCAAGCTTAAGCTCAACTAACGACACTTTCTTCCTCGCCCACGTTCCGCCTCACTCTCTCTCCTCGCATCCTCTCGCCCTCTCTCTCTTCCCTCACACCCTAGAACCCCCCACGAGGTGGTCTAACCAATGTTTCCCCCATGTCCAGACCTGGTTCCGCGACAGGTCATGCCCCGCCTGGCCTGCCGGTAACGCCTGAGACGTCGTCGACTTCGACTACTGCTCAGGATGTTTTCTCGAACAGGGAAAGCCCCGATGATCGTGGCCCCAGCCCTAGCTTTGTGCACCATCCCCGGCCCGAGTTCGAGCACGAGCGCCACCAGCGAATCCCAATGGACAGGAACACGTCGCATCCTAATTCTCTTGTCCATTCCAATCATGGCCCTGCCAACCCTCACCCTGCCCCGACCGTCTTCTCTCCCGGACGGAGCAGCGCAAAAACCTTACCGCCATCAGACGTTGCTCTGAGAAGATCTAGTACCACTCCTGCCGAGCAGTTGCGATCTTCTCCCTTTCGCTCGCAGACTCCCCAGCTTTCCGAGAGGGACAGCATCTTCGCAACGCACTATCTCCCATCCGATACTAACGATGCCGTCACTTCCTCTTCTCCCTCGTCGCTTTCCGTTCAAGAGCATCGCCATGTTGACCAGGGTTCGATAGGACCAACAGTTTCTGGCGACGCCCCTTCGTCCTCGACAGTGCCTGTGCCTGTTTTGTCGAACCCATTCGAAGCACGGTCTGCCATTGGCGGCTCTGGATCTAGCAGCAACGATCCGCCCTCTCGCACAATTACAAAGGACGACGCCTCGTCACCTAGGAAATTTATGTCACGTCCACCTGTTTTTCGCCGTGCCTCTGATCTGCCGCTTCAGACTCCCTCCGTGCCATTGACTGGCTCGCATGTTGGCTGGGTCAAACAGCAAGAGACTGTAGAAAGTTCAAAGGTCGCCGGTACACATCGTATTGCGATTCGAGAAACGTTTCATCCATTGAGAAAGATTGTATCGGAAGGTCCCGATATCGAGAGCCCGATCTCGCCTGATCACGATCACCCCTTCCTTACCTCCTCCACTTCTGGCGATTCTCGCTCTCATATCAACGACCCGCCCATGTTGCACCCTCCTCTAACCACCCACGACATTGCACTGGCCGACTCGTGGCAGAACGCGCGACATTTGAGGAATAGAGATGGGACGGTTGACGTCACTTGGGATGGAGATGCAAGTCAGAGTTCCAGCCGCGGCCGTAGCGCCCGGGTGGAGGAATCGATCGAAGCTAATTTGACGAATGCTGAGCCTGCTGCTAACGTGCGAAGCCGCAAGTCTAGTCATTATTTAGGTTTGTTCAAAGAGAATACCACTTCACCGGATCGCAAAAGACGCGAGGGCAGAGACCGGCCTACGGAACATACGCGTATCGTTGAAGATCTCAAGGAAGATCTAGCTGGCGAGGATCAGGGATCTCCCTCTACGCCCCGACCAATTCATGCAGTTCTTCACCAGTTGCAGCAACAGAATGAACACGAATCCGAGCGTGTTCAACCCTACGAAGTCGAATCTTCCCCACAATCCGCACAAGTGGAACGAGTAGTTACTGTTGATGTGGAGTTGTCACCTCATCCTATTCGAACCATTCCGCGAAGTTTGTCAGAAGAAATACGCAATTTCCACCTGACATCTGGCGGTACACGTGGCAGCTCCTTCTCTCCCAGCATCCCCACTCTCTACGCAGAGAAGCTTCGAAATGAAACTCGGGTCGATTCGCAACCTTCATCCTCAGTTGAAGAGGACAGGACGTCAATTCGCGAAGCCCGGACGCCGGATATTGCCCCCGAGGACGAGGAGGACGAGCATATCTCTTCTGCTTTATACTTTCCTCACGAGGTCGCTCCCGCTGAAGAGGAGGAGCCCTTTTCGGCATACCGACACGAGGAGGAAGATTATGATCGCCTAAGACCGACTGTGCGTGATCAGCTAGAAACAGAACCCACTGGCCATGTTGACATATCTTTACATTCGAAAAATGATGACAGTGTTCTCCATGGGGATTATCAGCCGCTTAGCGATGCTGAAGAAAGGGCTTTTGCAACACTCTCGGAATACAGCCAGGAGACCGCATCAGAATCGGAGGCTGAGAGCACATTATCGACCCTTGATGAGATTTCGAGTCTGACGGACGATGCGGAACACCTAGCGCTGACGCCTACCCAGGCGCAGAGGCAACACCGCCACCGTCGTAAGCACACCAAAGGAGGGCTCGTTGGCGCCGTGGAATTGAAACCTTATCGACATCAAGTGGGTGGTCATACCACCGTTTTTCGATTTTCTCGGCGGGCGGTTTGCAAGCAGCTCAACAACCGGGAAAACGAATTCTATGAACGGATAGAAAGGCGGCATCCTGAAATGCTTGTTTTCCTGCCCAGGTAATACCTCTTTCTCGTATTGGTATGAAACTTCGACTAACCATTCTTCTTAGGTATATTGGTGTTTTGAACGTAACTTTTTCCAAAAAGCCTAAACATTCAAAGAAACGCAGCAATGGTGCCATTAAAAAGGCTAGTGAGGCTGCTGCTCTACAAGGACAACCCGCCGCACATACTTTCAAAAAGGAAACAGTCAGCAGCCCCCCCAAAGCCGCAGCAGACCAGCCAAGAATTTTTAGCCAGCAACAAACCACGGGTATCATCCCCAAAGTGACTATTGAGAACAACAGACATATCATTCCGTCTGACCTTTTCCTATCGTCTCCGCCACGAAACGGAGGCGAAGCAAGACAACTGGATTATTTGCCCTCCGATGAATTCTCAAAATCAGCAGACGACACACCGAGAAATTCCTTCGCGGAAGATGTCGACCGGCGACTGATACCACAAATTGGAAAACCCAAAATCTGGGGTGCGACCACTGTCAACCGGAAGCTCAAGGAGCAGGTTCTCCGCGAAGTTTTCAGTCCACCGCCAATTCATCATCATCGGCGATCAGTACGCAATCACCCTGGTTTACCTCGATATCGTTCGGACACTAGCCGTATGAATGGCGATGGCGTAGTGGATCACGTATCCAGTGGAACTGGAAGTGGCGGAAAGTCGCCTTCAAGAAGTCTGGCAATTGATATTGCGAAGGGTGCGGCCCAGGATGCGCCTAATCTCGCTTCTTCCGTCTCAAGTGCAATAGAAAGGCATTCGAACCCATTGGACAAGATAAGAAGATCTGATACGCCTCCTCGAGCTAGCTCTCTAAGCAGTGATCGACGTGTCAGGCGACGACATTCCGGTAGCGGCTTGCATAGACGAAGAAGTATCACCAGCGGCGATGGCGATCTCATGTTCTTTGAAGACGAAGGCTACGGAGGTGACCACGAGGACGCAATATTCGCAATGGAGGGTGACACATCTGAGCCTTCTCCAATTGCACCAGTTCCACTTCGTACTCATTCGAGCACATCCCGATCTCCAAATCCGCATGCTGTGAAGCTTGGTTCACCGCTTCAGGTCGCAAGTCGTCCGCCTGATGAGCCCGAACCGATGCATGTACCGACCAATCCCAAAGAAGCCCAAACTAAACAAGACGATCGAGTTCAGTTCTTCATTTTGTTAGAAGATTTGACAGCTGGCATGAATAAACCATGTGTTCTTGATTTGAAGATGGGCACACGACAGTACGGGCTGTATGCGGACGAGAAGAAAAAGAAGTCCCAGCGACGGAAATGTCAAACAACAACGTCCCAGCAGTTGGGAGTGCGACTGTGCGGTATGCAAACTTGGAACGTCAAGAAGCAAGAGTATCTGTTTGAAGACAAGTATTACGGAAGAGATCTTTCCTCGGGCCGTGAATTTCAGGATGCTTTGACGCGGTTCCTCTATGATGGCGTCAGTTATAGAAGTGTTATCAGGAAGATCCCGAGCATTCTGCAGCAGCTGAGCACACTCGAAAATATGATTCGAAAACTACATAGCTATCGCTTCTACGCCAGCAGTCTCTTGATTCTGTATGATGGTGATGCCGCCGGCAAAGGACAGGGTGCCAGTGACGCTAAAGATTCACAGTCCACCGAGAATCCTCGTATGACTCGTCGAGGGTCTGAGGACTGGCACAACGACCAGGACGTGAAATTAAAGATTGTGGATTTTGCAAATTGCGTTACAGGAGAAGATGAACTTCCTCCTGATGTTTCTTGTCCACCTCATCACCCCGGCGACATAGATCGCGGTTACCTCCGAGGTCTCCGCACGCTGCGGATGTACTTTCAACGGATCTTGAAGGAGGTCGGGCAAGAAGATATTGTCGAGCGTGGCGAAGGGGAAGATCTTGCTCCAGGACACCGACTCGCGAGTCGAGAGAACCCCGCAGATGGATTTTGGGTGGAAGGCGTTGTGGAGAGCGACCCAGGCGAAGTTAGCTTTTGAACAGCCTATCTCCAAGTTTTTCTTTGCTTTTCTTGAATGTATTGTGATACATGATACCCGATGCGTGGTTCATTTTGTTTTCTGCTTTTGACCCTTTCTGCTTCGATAGCCGTCGGTCATCTATTTATCTCTTCTTTTCTTTTCTACTCACATCATGACTGATGACATATTCATGTGACATGCGCAATGGGCGTAAGGAATGGAGCTTTTTCTACATATATCGTGCCTTTTTATCATTGCCTGTTTTTTTTTTTTTGTTTTTGCTTTTGTGAGTTTTGGCATTGGTCATGGACTGAAAGGCGTTTTTTCTTCGTCTTCGATTTTAGATTAGGGCGGAGACTAGTTGTACAATGTATTCCGAGAGAATTTCTATCTACTTTTCTGCATATAGACTGGAATAGATTCGTTTTGATTGTCACACTCTTAGCATTTGACATAAGTTGGAGTTAGCGGAGCACTTCCGAGGCCGGGATGACGTGACACCTTAACTACCTAGGTAGTTACATCCGACTCAAAGCTCAGCTGCCAACTCATCCACCTCACGAGATCAGACATTAACCAACAACTTGGCAGTTACTAACTGCCTAGTATCGTTACATCTATCTGTAGTCGAAGTTGAATTTTCTCTTCTTCAATTGCACACATGAGGAGATGAAGGGGAAACTCGACTGATAAGCCAGCCAGCCATCCACACTACCACAACGATCCTACCATGCCCGCCAACACCAAACAAATAAAGATCGACAAACGCGACTTCGACGCCAACCGACCTCTCCTCGCCGATCATGCCAGCGCCGACGAAGCATGCGGCGCATCAGACGAACCGCGCATATCCAGACTCTCGGCAGACAGCGATGGCTCCGATCGACCCGGCGAAGGGTTACTGAACGAGGTAGTCGAGAACATCGTTGAGCGGGATCGGGCGAAGATGAAGAGGGAGGTTATACGCGTAACAAGCTTTGCGTGGAGTGTTTTGAGCTGGTAGGCCAAGTTACCTTTGATCAGTACGAGTTGTACGGTGAGCTGACAGTTGGCGGTGGTGTAGTCTCGGCGCTGGAAGTATTACGGCATTCTCCCTCTATGGACCTCTGCTGCTTACGCGATTACAATACTCGCAAGACCGCGTCAATGGTATCGCTGTCGCTGCGGAGGTAGCTATGTACCTCCCCGTCTCGATATTTGGATATCTATGCGACCGATACTCGCCCTCACCCGTTTCGTTGCTGGCTGGCATATTCTTCGGGGCCGGATACCTACTTGCAGCGCTATCGTACAAGAGCGGCCCGCCGGTCGATGTCGGTGGTTGTGGATGGCCGTACTGGGTCATGGTCGTGGCCTTTGTGTTGATTGGTATGGGCACATGTTGTCTCTACGGCGCGGCAGTCACCACCTGCGCAAAGAATTTCGGGCGAGGCAAATACAAGGGCATCATGCTGGCTGTACCCATCGCTGCCTTTGGGCTAAGTGGTATGTGGCAGAGTCAGATCGGTAGCCATGTACTATGCGAGAGATTGGCGGATGGTTCGTGCAGTGAGGCGGTGGATGTGTTTCGGTATTTCATCTTTCTGGCGATTCTGCTGTTCGTTTTTGGGGTCGGTGGAACGGCGGCGTTGCGGATTGTGGATGGCGAGGAGCAGGAGAAGTATATCGACGAGGCGGTTTCGGAGCTTGAGCGAAGCGGGATTCTGGGTGAAGATGGGTTCTTTCGTCCTCGTGAAGAGGTTAGAGCGACATACGGGACGTTTCAAAGTGAGGGAAGTGATTCGGAAGATCATGCGGATGATCGATCTATGACGCTTTCGGAGGAAGAGCGCGCCGAACTACGTCGTCGAAAAGAGCGCGAGGAGGAAGAGCGTCAGAAGAAGAATTGGCTGTTGAATCATGAGACCAGACTCTTCTTCAAGGATCAAACCATGTGGTGGCTTGCTTTGGGATTCTTCTTCGTGACGGGTCCCGGGGAAGCATATATCAACAACGTGAGTGCTTTTTCCAACTCTATATTGTCAAGTACTGATTCGAGCTTAGCTGGGAACAATCATCCATTCCTTGACCCCCATCTCATATCCCCTTCAATCTCCACCGCCAGCAGGCTCGGCCTCAACCCACGTCAGCACCATCGCCATTACATCAACAATCGCCCGTCTCCTCGTCGGATCCATAACAGATCTCTTCGCACCCCCGGCAACACACCAATTCATCTACAGCCTCGACAACCCAAACCGCCAACCAATCCCGCACCCCACAGACAGAGGCTACAAGGGAACCACAATCTCGCGCCTCACATTCCTCCTTCCCAGCGCTTTAGTTCTATCTTTCGGCTTCCTAATCCTCGCCTCCCCCCTCATCCTCCCTCATCCAGGCCTCTTCCATCTGACGACCGCCTTCGTCGGCTTCGGCTACGGCGCCTCCTTCGCACTCATGCCCATTATAATCTCCGTTGTCTGGGGTGTCGAAAACTTCGGCACAAACTGGGGTATAGTAGCCATGGTGCCCGCAGCGGGCGCAGCGTTTTGGGGCTTTGTATACTCCAAAGCATATCAAGATGCGCTCGTACCCATAGATGATGGTATAAGGCAAGGGCAGTGTTTCGGGTGGCGATGTTTCGGCTTTTGGGCTGCGGGATGTATGGTTAGTGTTTGGTTGGCTATTGTTGTTTGGTTGATTGCTTGGAGAGGGTGGAAGAGGAGGGGGGTTGTTGTCTAGTGTTTTTGGAGTCGTGTAATATTTAAGATTTCGCTTGGGAGGATTAATTTTCATCATGTTGGCGTTATATTGGGGTCTGTCATTTATATCCATGAATACATATTCATCCATTGATACACTCGAGAAAGCAACAAACAACCCATGATGCTGTGCCATATCATATAATATATGTGTATATATAAGCAAGTCTTTCACAGGGTAGGATTAAATATCAGCTGAAGTCTCATCCAACCCCATAAAAACCTTGTACAACCTCTTACTAACCGCCGGCCCAATCCTAGAATCCGTCAACGCTCCATTCTTATTAGCCGACTTCCTCACATTCTCCAGCAATGTCGGACCATGTTTCCTCATCGCATGGAGTAGGTCCACCGCACTCGGATACTGCGATGTTATCCCATAAGCCATCGGTGCAGTAACGCGGTTGATCTCCTGAAGCATCTTGACGAAAGTGTCTACTTTATCTTCGCCGGTTTTCACTTGTCCCGTCTCCATGCAGAATGCGGCGCCGTCGTAGTTGCCCATCTGCACGTGTCGGTAGGGAACTGTGGAGATGTGTTCGCTGAAGTTTTTGATCCATTCGGCTGTTTCGCTGGCGGCGTTTGTGTGGTAGATTAGACAGTTGTGGGTGACTTGTAGCTCGAGTAGAGCATCTTCGATTGTGTCGTCGGCGACAAGGGGTGTGTCTTCAGGCTTTTTGGATTTTTTGGTTGTTCGCTTGCGCTTGCTTTGAGTACTCGCATTTTCGACCGTATCATTGACAGCGTTGACCTGGGCGAGAACTTCCGCTTGGTATGCTCTATTGCGGGAATTCTGATTCCTGCGCATCCATGTCGTAAGGCCGTCAATTAGGTAGATGGGTTTGCAGTTTCGGTATGAGCGTTTCAGACTCTGCACATGGCCGTCAAGAGTTTGGGTGTCGTCCTCACAAATGACCATGTCAACGAAATCCTGCGCGGGAAGCATGCATAATACATGATCCTCAGTTGCAATATAAGGCTGACACGGTTCCCAACGCGCCGCATCCTCATTATATTCAGACCTCTTCTTGCGACGCCACTTGACAATGTTGGGCATCGAGCTTTCAAAAAAAGTGTGCTCAGCACCCAAAGTCTTTACATATTCAACCACCTGATTCCCAACGCTCGTTCCTTCAAAAGTACTTGCCATATCAACAATCATCTCTGGCATAGACTCTTTCTTGTTGATTTTTGATTTGTTCACCTCGGCAATATCAGCAGCCAACTGCTTTTCTTTTGCCTTTTCTTCTTTCTCTACTCGCTTTCGCTCTTTCTCGGCCTCTTTTTCTTGCTTGCGCTGTTCTCTAATTGCCTCTCGCTCTCGCGCCTTAGCCGCTTTCTCTTCTGCATCGATCTTTGGTTTTCTCTTCGATTTTGAAGTTTCTGTTTCCGTGGGTCGCGCAGGTACATCTGAAAGTGAATCTTCACCAGAATCGAAATCAAAATCTTTAAAATTTGCGGTGGACTTCTTCGGCCTTGAGGAAGTAGTTGTAGTCGGCTCTTTCTCCGTATCTTCCTTCCCACGGAGACTAGCCAACAAAGCCGCTGTTCGATCAGAATAAGCCGGTTTCAACGAAGGCCGTGAGTCGTCTAAAAGTTTATCCAACGGATTCTCCTGCGATACTCCAAAGGGATCGCTCCAATCATGAATCTCATCGGAATCATCATTTATAGTGATAACCGATGGTTTGTTTATTTCCTTTGCCGTCGTTGGCTGCGGCGCAGACGATGTGAACACAATTGGATCCGATTCTTCTCCATCCCATTTGTACGTTTTCGTCTTGGAAATAGATGCTTCGGTGTATGAAGTGGTTGCAGTACTGAAAGCAGACTTGTTCGTTGTAGCAGTGGAAGTACCCGCATCAGCCCTACTCACCGGGGGCAAACTCGGCGGTTCGATCTCATCCGAAAATGTGAAGAGCGAATAGTCGCTATTAATAACAGTCTGTGCCGACGACTTGGCGACAGCCCTAGGTTGAGTTTCTACCAGTGGTAGCGGCGGTGGTAATGCTACAGTTGCAGCTGATCGTTCACCCTGCGGAGTCAACTTCCGTTTCTTCGCCGAACGCCCAGGAGTCTCAAAAGTGAATAAAGATGAGTCAAAATCGGAGGACAGATAGTTGGGCGAACTAGCTGGGGCTGCTGCTGGGGCTGCTGCTGCTGCCACAGCCGGGTGGAATGGCGAGGAGAATCGGACGGATGTAAGACGCGCTTGCGTTGACGGGGGAGGTTGCAGATGTGAGGCCTCCGGTGGCGGCGAGGAGTCGATTAGGTCAATTACCTGTGGCATTCTGCAAGGCGATGTATACCACCGAAATCCCTTTCCTCCAAAATTACCTCACACCCATTAGTTCGATGACTTAAGGAGAATGGATTCGAAAAAGTCGTTAAAGTTGGACGCGACGGCAGGCGCCGCCGCGATACGTGGTCATGTGACCTGTATGCAAATTTAGGGTTAGGGTTTACGTCAGCCCTAACTCGACAGGCAGCTTGGGCTTGCATCCGAGACTCTACGACTCTACGAGAGAATAGGTGTACGAGAAGAAAAGAGATAATCTGAGCAAATAACAATAGCACGTAGCCCATTTGGGTATCACTAAGTCACGATTTCAACCATACTCAACTCCTACTTCGTTTGACCGCCAGCATATCTTCGCCCCATTCAGTCGTTGCAGTTCTCTTTAGAGACAGACGTTCAATTGGTTCCGACTCAAACCCATCTGCAGTCCTCAATCGAGAAAGAAGCAACTTCGCATATGCAGCAGCCGTTGCAGCTGCGTAGTTCTGCCATCGTTTATTCTTGTGTGAATCGGCATAGTCGCAGATCCCACGAATGATCAGACACGGGAAGTTGTTCATGATGCCCGCACCTTCCATCTCGAAGCAAAGTACGTTGTGCTCGCGGCTCAACTTGTCTCTAATTTCGGCGGACTTCATGACTTGATTTCCCGAGGCGATGAGTCCGTAGTGTATCTCCGGGTGGGTAGATGCTCGGGGCGGCCTTCTTTTTTCATAGGCAATATTGCACTGGTCACAGTTATCGCTAGTGTTATAATCGCCATTGTGAGTGTAATTGGAGGCAAAGAGCCGGTCGTGAGCCACCCCTGGGTGCGTGTATTGCTTCTTACACTGCTCAATCTGCTGGAGATATTTATGCAATGGTGTCGACGTCAACGACGGATCCGATTCGAGCTCACTGATGGCGCACATCAAATGAGCTGGCGGGGGGCTTAGATATCCGTTCAACTCGAAGGCTCCAGAGTCTGTACTCTTGATCATGTCATATGGCAGTACCCCCGAATAGCGGCCTTTCGGTGTGCTGATGACAACATCGCCGAGGCGTATATCATTTCTCTGAGAGGGGACTCCTGCTCCAATCCCTACAAGCAGACAAAATTTCAGCCCGGGGAAGCTGCGCTTCATATTAGAGGTCACTTCGGCTGCTGCATTTGTGCCGTATACACCATGCGGCAGGCAGACAGCAACCACATTATGTCCTTCGATGCTGCCAAGTGCATAGTAGTTGGGGTCTTCACTAGCAATGGCCACTTTCTCGTATGTCTCGTCAAATGACGCTCGTACTGCCATGAGTTCGATGTGTAGAGCACACACGATACCTACTTTGTAATGGCTAGCACGCGGCGACGAAATAATGTTAACTCCAAGATGGTTGTTCCTTTTGTCAAAGGTTGAGGAGGATGATTGATGATCGTCAGTATCACTGTTTACCGCATGTGTATACTCGGTATATTCTTCGTCGAGTCGATTAGGCGTTGAGTCCGTGATAGAAGCTGACGAGCCGAGACTCTTTCCGATTCCACTGTCGGAAAACTGAGAACCGCCTACCTCTTTCCCGAACGGTGATATACGGTCGGACTCATTTGGCGTTCTTGACGGATCCCCTGTGTCGCCCCAGAACCATCTATGGGCATTGTTATAGCCGAATATGACGGCACCGCTCTTGGATGGCAACTGAGAGCAAGCTCCAGAGAGCTCATGCTGTAATCTGGAAGGGAGAAGTACTTGGGCTATATCACAATGTGTATCGTCATCCGCCTCGCCGTTGCACTGACATTGTGCAAACGTCTCTTTAGAAGTGTACCAAAGTGTATCATGAGTTAGTCTCATTGGAACAGAATACGGATCTCCGTCCGACTCCATTATCCTATACAGATCAGTAGCGCTGGCTGCAAGGAATGATTTGCCGCAAGGCACTTTTGCCCACGTGGAACAGCTCGCCTTGGCCGGTTGAATGATTTCACCAAAGCTCCGACCAAACAGCGTGATTGCGTGTAAAGATCGCGTGAAATCAACCCAGGAAAGGGCCTCTTGATTCAAAAAAGCCTCTCGAGGGTATATTGGATCTCGCCCGGTTGCCAGATCATTAAAGTCCCAACCTTCCAACAATGATCGCGGGATAGTTTGACAGACAATTCTTGACTGGTAGTCCAGCGTTTTTTCCAAGAGATCAGAAAAGTCCTCAACATATGCCTTGAAGCGGATAAAGTCATCCTCTTCCGGATAGATTCTCGCCTTTAGGTTATTCGAGTTCAGGAGAACTTCTAGAGCTGCGTCTGTCTGATGTAACCGTGAGGCTTCCTGGAACTCTTTCGTAGAGAATAAACAGAGTGGACCAAATTTGTTGTCGAACATGTCCTGTGCGAGAGATGCGCGAACGAGATGAAGTAGTGCGCTGGCTCCATTCACTAGCCAGCCTCGTTTGTCTTCTACGTCCCACAGAATCACAAACTTTTGTGATATCCACTTCATTCTTACAATATAGCTGTTGCGGCGAAGACGAATGTCTTTGCGGCCCTCACTGAAAGGAGCACCTCCGGTGACGAGATGACCAAGAGATAATGATGCATCACTCAACACACCCTGTCCTGAAGGCCGGGGTAGTCTCGAACCCTTGATAAGGTAGCTTGCATCGGCCGCCCCTAGGATAGTATTAGAAATCAATCTGGCCCAAAAAAAACTGAAGGTTATTGACCCACCGGCGTATAATCTCATGTCCGGGCACCAGCCTAAGATATGCCGAGCCTTCTCTACTTCGGGCATTTGGATATCCGCAGTTTGGAAGTTGTCGGCCTCGAGGTAAGAGATGCGCTCTCCATTCCTCGATTGGACGAGATGCCAAGTCACTATATCTTTTGAGCGCTTCATCGGTAGCAGCATAGTTGCAAACCCCTTAAGAATCGTCTTGCCTCCAAAAGAACCAACTCTGCGAGCCTGTGAGAGGCCTGCCATCATGTTCAAAGGAAGCTCAAGGCCAGGGGATTCTCCTTCTGTTCTTCGTGGTATTGGAAAGCCCTCCACAACGACCGGACTGCCAAACAGCCCGTGCCAGCATTCGCCATTGGTGGTTTCAGAATCCACTTTTCCTTGATGTATCTCAACACTAATTTTGCAAATGTATGTAGACTCTTCAGGTGTCACATGGCCAATTTGTATTCCGTCAATGAATGGCCGGCTGTACGATATCTTGTGTGGGAATGGCGATGGGCGAAGGGCAGATGCAAGCCATGCGAATTGTTCACCTATCTCTGCAACGCAGGCGGCAGTGCCATGAGCATATACCCACACAGTGGTTGGCGACCAGTCGTTCTGCGAAGGGTGGTATGATACAGTGAGGCTAGAACCGTTGAGCAAGGTAACTATCATGAAATGAGGTGTTAGCATCTATGTCATAGAATCCCCGTCGAGTGCAGCGGGAGTAGATAGTTACCAGAGGCTTTGCTTTTGCCAGAAACCAACGATTTTATCAGATCTAAAATCTGCTCGCCCGTTGATGGCCATGTTTGTCGCAAGTATCCACCACAAGTCAAAGCTTGCGCCGAAACAGCCGAACCCGTCAAAGTTATAGCCCGTTCGATAGCATTCTCAGGCCTTTCTGTAAATTCCTCCTCTCGGAGGAACGCAACTGGATCCCAATTCACAATGAAACTCACATCGAATGTCTCTGCAGGCTTTCGTCGACTGATTTTCGGCGATGATGGCAACGCATCAAGGATCGCGTTTCGAATCTGCCCGATCAAATTCGGCTCTAGAGGAGCAAGTGTACATTCCCTCCGAATGTTATTGAGAAACCAATTATATGAGGGCGCTCCTCGAATAAACGAGCGGTAGGCTGCAAACCCTGGTAGTTCATTTACGTCTGCTTCCGATTCATGATCTTCCTCGTCCTCATTGTCGTTGTCTTGTGATTCCCCGCCATCAAAATTCTTGATATCATAATCGTCGTTTTGTTCAGGCTTTTCAGGTCCCCCATCTTGCATGGATTCTCCGTTGCTGAGCCAAAGATTCATTTTTTCGTTGAGCGACATCTGATTTGCCTGGTCTCTATTTTGATCCTCGGTTTCTTCCGGAAAAATCTGATTATTGAGCGTGTTCACTATTTGTCTAACATGGCGAGGAAATAAGCGTTGAGTTTTGATGTATGACGCCACTTCAATACGTACCTTCGATATTTATGAATAAATACCATAACATCACGATGCATCGTACCGGAGTCGTGGTGACCAAAGGTCAAAGCAAATGCTTTGAGAAGCTCAGGCAATTTTTCGACAATTTCCTGGAGAATCTCGTCAGTGAGATGATAAGGCTGAATTGCGGAGGCAAGATCGTCGGCAAGCCCGTCGATGTAACGAGCCTTTATCATCGTAGGAATCGTAGACGCATCTGAGTAAATGCTTGTTTTATCGTCGTCTTGTTCCATGCATTGGACAATCCCATTACTGAGATCGCAATGCGATTCAACCTCGGCATGGTCTGCCGAAAGTTCTTCCTTTAGATGGATTTGCCCGAGCACTTCTGATGGCTTAAGGGCTCTGGTAGTATTTGAAGCGTATCCAGAATCTGTAAATACTTCAAAAGTGAATGAATTTCGAACATCACCATTCTGTGTGTCTCTATCAACGCTCGACTTGAGATCCGTCTCGACCGTCTGGTCTTCTTTAAATATGGATCCCATCCGTGTTGTACTATGCTGATTTATGATTGCTTGCCTTCGCTCGGATCGTTCCTTGAGCGTTTTCTCTATCCCTCTCTTCTGTAATTCAATGTGGCGTACATGATCATCAAACGTTGCTAGAAGAACTGGGTCAAGACCAGGTACAGGCTTCGGGACTGCGGACGCCGAAGTTCTTGCAGACGACGTGACAGACGACGCAGTCTGTGACTGCGGTGGCTGTACCGTGGAGGGTCGAGAATCTACCACGGATAGCTTGACCTGTGCGATTCTTGTGGGCGACTCTCGCGCATCTGATGGATCAATTGGGGAGTCCAAAATCGATTCCTCATTCGAGATTTGATTCGATACCCCCCTGACAGGCATGCCTTTCCGCATATCAAACTCCGTATTGATCGTACCCCGGGTCTCGTCAGAACTCTGGATCTGCTGTACTCGTTCTTCATTTGCGGACCTTGTATAAAACTGATAGGAAGTGGTGGAAGGAGCGGCGAAGGAATCTTGGTGTAGCGGTTGAGCCATGTTGAATCCAGTTTCGAGCACCTGAGGGGATGACAGGTTTGTTGGAACAAAAGTACTATCGAGCGGCTGAAAAGTCCCAGAAATACTATGCCATGGGGGTTCCATCAACACCATGTCTCCAATACGAGGGTATAAACCGGTTTCGACGTCAGAGTAATCAGTCGAATTGTCCAATGCATAAAATGGGTCCTCGGTAGGGTCTTCCACTTCTGATCCGTTATCAAAATCGCTGAACATGGTTTGATCGAGTTGTTGTCCATCGAAGAACTTCAGAGCTAAATCCGTAGGAGATTCTCCTTCACTTGCAAAATCGTCGTGTGGTTCGCGCGGTGTATCAAGCAATACAGAAGTAATTTCTTCTTCATCTAGAGTACTCCTGCGCGACGCATCAGTTGCTGCACAAGAAGCTGCTTCGAGATCTCTTGCATTGCTCTCAAATCGCATCATAACAGCGTTGGAGCTTTCGCCTGGAGATATCCCATCGTGTTTCATCATGAGGTCGGTGGCAGATTCAGCTCCGTCACTATACTGGCGGGACGACAAGTAGTAACCGCCTGGTTCAGTCGCAGTCCGGGGCAGCGCATGCACACCATCCGAAATATTTCGCTTAGGAGGCAACTTGAGCATAGCAGCCACCTTTCGACTATTGTTTCTGCCATAACTGAGCTTGACTACGAGTCTCTTTGCTGCCACTGAGCCGCCTGCAGTGCTGTAGGTTTCACTTGATTTAGCAGGGGCAGTATCTGATGATGTCTGGTTGTGATAAGGACGCTCGGGTTTCCGTTTCCATGGATTGGAGAAAGGCCTAGTGTCATGAGATGTGTTGGTTTCGACAGCTTCATCGATTTCGTGCTTCGTTTCATCATAGGCCAATTCAACTTCTCTGAGCGGATGAATCTTGGAGTCTCTTCTTTTGCTACGGTTAGCTGAATACCGCTCCCATACATCCAAGTTCATTGGGTGTTTCGCATCAAAATTATCAGGCAAGTCTGGTATGTTTGGCGAAGTCTCCCGGTTTCCGCGCATTTGAGGCTCCAGTTGGTCAGGAATCGGCAACCACGGGGGAGCTTCAAGTGGCGGTAATAGCGGCCATAGAGCATTCAGTTGCGCAAAACTTGGCAAACGAGTTGTCGGGGGAGCTTCAAATGGTGGTAATTGAGCATCCAGTTGCGCAAAACTTGGCAAACGAGTTGTCCAAGGTTCTTCAGCCTGCCATTTGTAATTCGTTTCCTTTTGACCTGAGGGGTCTAGTGCGTACGAGCGACTATCGTCGTAATCGATACAACTCATCTTGACGAGAACCGAGCTTGATATTCGGTACTCCACCGTTGTTGATTTATCGGAGACACTTCTCTGACTACCTAGGCATCTTTTCGTCACAAATGCTGTCAAAAGGCGTGTTTCTTCTCTCAATATCCGCGTTCACCACTCAGATAGATAGGTCCGCATTATGATCGACCGACTTCTGAGCCAAGCGCTCGTCAACACTCGTGCGATGAGGAGGCCAGGTTCTGATCTTGGATCTCAGATTAAAATGACAGATACTAAATAGAATTGTTGTCGCCATTCTGATGTCCTGTGCTTTCGATTAGAAACGCACTAGGCTGAGCTGAGGCTGAGTATGTGGCCGCAGATTGGTCAACTTCTGCTCGAATCATAGCATAGACTACTATGCATGATCCCTGTAACGTCCTTTAGATAGTAAAAGCGGCAAGATCTCTGAGAGAAATAGAGGCACACCTTTCGATCATGAAAAGTGTAAGCAGGAATCTGCACATGGATGTCAACTCTGTGAACATAGAAATGGGAAGGAGGTAGTCAAAGGCAGGAGCGCGTTACGTGATCACATGATCGCGATGACCTATTAGTTTTCTTTGAGGAACCACAATAACCTGCTGCAAAGACTTTGTCATCTCGAATAAAATGTTTGAATTGGATGCTTTCTTGTAATATATACATGTATAGCGAAACTCCTGGTAGTATACATAAGAGCGATGCATCACCACATCCGCCGCAGTATTAGGGCAACCATAACAGCACCAGCAATACCCGAAACCATGAAAGCAAGCAGCAAAGACTGCAGATTGATAAAAGGTCTTCTATTCGACTTGAGCATATCTTGAAGCTCCTCTTCAAGTTTATCCTCCATGGCATGGAGCGAGAAAACATCTTCAACCCTCCTCTTGCCATTTGCGGCTATATTCGCAAACTCTTGCTCGCTCATTTCTACTAACACTTTTCGCATAATCGCGGTCCATTCCTCGACTTGCCTTGTATCGCGAAGCCAGCCAGTTTCGTTCTCAATGACACTTTCCAAAGGTCCACCTGTATTCGATGCGAGAACAGGCAGACCCGCATGCATTGCTTCAACGGGGACAATGCCGAAATGTTCGTTGACAGGGGTGTAGAGGAGAAGTTTTGAATTATGAAGGAGGGTATCTCTGAATGCGGACGGGACTGAGAGGAGGAAAAGGACATCTATTGAGTCGGGGAGAGAGAGTGCTGATATGACGGTTTTGGAGGTGGCGGTTTTCAGCCCTAATTCGAAGGCTAGATCGTTGAGTTCTTTGTGGTATTGGACATTTTCTTGGACGCGATTGTCATAGCCGCCTAAATGAATTAGTCACTCTACTCGCTTTGAGAAGGGTGGAAAAAGCTTACCTGCAATAACCAGTCTAGTACCTATCCGTTGCTCCTCAGACAGCCCGTTATATGCCCGAATGGCTAGATCAATGCCCTTCTTCCGCTCAAACCGATTGATGCTCAAAAGAATTTTTTTCCCTCCCCACAACTCGCCCTTGACGATTTCTGTTTGTGCCGGAACAGACTCTTTCGTATCAACACACGGATACACAATCTTGACATCGCCCAATCGATCCGACCCAAAAACACGCTTCACAACCCCACGAGTGAAGTTTGAATTGGCGACAACCTTGTCAGAGGCACTCATCGCCCATCCTTCGAACCAATCCAGGGGATATCGATATGCTTCTTTAAGTAGTCGCAATAATAAATTCCCCTCATCTCTGCGCGCCAGCAATTGATCCGGGAAATGGCAATAAAACAGTATCCGTTGTTTACCACCCCGAATCTGCGCATATCCTTCACCAAGACTCTTCAATATCGGAACACAAGCCGGTAACTGATCGACAATGAAGATATCATCTTTGTATTTTTCCGTTCCATGGTTTTTCTCGGTTCTTCCCATCTCCATAAGCACAGAAATCGTCAAATGCAACTGCCGCAACACAGCCATCAACAAATGAAACCTCCCGAAAAACAGCGGCGGAAAAATCGTGTTTCCGCGAACCCGTACATCGAGCGTGCCATCGCGCGCTTCCTCGAAACAATGCGATGTATCGCGGTGGGATGTGTAGATCGTGACTTGATGGCCGCGGTTTTGCAGTGCGAGCGCAACGTCGATGATTAGGCGTTCGGCGCCGCCGATGCCGAGGTCGGGGTGGATTATGACGACGTTCGATCGGGGTACGAGACTCATTCTGGCTGAAGCTGGATTTGCTACCCCATTGAAGGGGATTAAGTGTAGTTTTGTGGTGGTGTCGTTGAGTTTAGGAGCCAGGTTGTCATGATGAACCGTTGAACGTCATGTGATAGGTAGCTCCGTTCTTATCTTATCGTTTATCTTATCTTATATCCACGCCCTGTGTCATGATAAAAGTATCAACTTTGCTTCTGTACATCTGTACATATTTTGCATCTCGCCAACTCAGTTAAAACAGGGCTCATCCATCAATCATACTCGGCCAAGAACAGGAGAGAACACAATGCCCATCGGCGAAACAAACCTCAACGCGCTCCTGCGCACCCTTTCCCCCATCCTCTCTCCAGAGACCTACGTCTGGATAACAACTACCCTACCCCTTGCGTCTCTTCCTTTCACAACTCTTCAGCCCGTGCACGTCTACCAGGAAACAGAAGGTGTCACTCTCGTCACAACCAAAGAATCCGCCGAAGGCCATGGCTTCGAATACACATTCCCTTGTAAAAAGATTACACTCAAGGTGCACTCCAGTCTTGAGGCTGTGGGGATGACGGCTGCGATTTCGGGCAGGTTCACAGAGTTGGGGGTGAGTGCGAACGTTGTTAGTGGCTATTTTCATGATCATGTTTTTGTGCCGGAAGGGAAGGAAGGACTTGCTATGAGAGGGTTGGAGGAGTTGGCAAGGGAAGCGATGGAAAAAGAATGACCTTGACTTGGACTATTATTATCTAATTAATCTACACATAGCACATGAACAACATATGAAACCGACGCTATAAATGATTGTTACAGGAGCCCAGAAGCTCACGCGGCGCTCTCGTGCACCTTGATATCGATCGTCTTGCTGATTCCGTCGTGTGGTGCCTCACCACCTCGACCATAGTCTGCGCTTTCTGTGTTATTTGATATCGAGCCCGCATTGACAATATGCTCCTGCGAGCTGGAAGCTTCATCGCCCACATATACCTGACTTTTGACACCCCCGTACATCTCGAATTCAGTCCTATCTCGATGGCTGTGGGTAGCGAGACCCGACGATTTCTGCCCTTGGTTTCGGGTGCGTGAGGACATTTCGTAGCGGTGTTGGCCAACCGCTATCCTTGAAGCGAGGATATCGATACTGCTCTTTATCAGTCACTTCGTCCGGCCCAGTTACGGGAAAGGGAGACCTTACAACAGCATCACAGGGAACACTGTCTCCAATGTATAAACAAACCGGTCAATCTGGCTGGCAACGGAGGTTGCACTCTGTGCCGACGACTGTGAGGAATATGTGATCGCCCTCGATATTCCGATCAAGGCCAACGTAGCAAGGCGAATCTCGGTGCTTTTCAGCAAGTAGCTAAACAATCCCGATTTGGAAGACACGTCCTGCGACGTTCTATGCGCCTGCGCAAATTTCCTCAGGAGAAAGAATGCATTCAGACATTCAATGAGCGCTATCAATGAAAAATATGCGACGTGGAGATGGTCGACGGTCGCTTGGAGGTTTGACGTGGTATCTAGGATGGATTTCACTCGTGTGGCTGCAATGAAACATCTGAAGACTGTGGCGGCGACGACGAGCACCCAGAAAATGGACATGAAGATGATGCGTGGACGGCCTTGTAGCACGCGGATGAGGATGAAATAGCTGTAAAAGGTCAAGCCGACTTCTTGAACCTGGTAATCCGAAAGTAAGCACATCTATCTTTTCACATTTCACACACAAAAGCGACACGCAATCTTACAAGCCATGTTATATCTGCAAGCGCCGACGCAACTGCAGTCGGCGTCTTAGGGTAATCCGCATAGAATGCACAGTAGCATAGCCCATTCGCAATTGCGCTGGCCGCCGAAATGATGACTGGAAGGAGCGATATTTGCGAGAAACTTGTGATCCCGATGACCGTCAGGCCGAATAGCACATTGGCTATGCCGATGCTACTGAGGATAGCCCAGCTGTATTCGAAGTATGTCGGGAGCGATATGGACGACATTATAATATATGGAGGATGCGATAGCCGGGGTAGTTTACATATAGTACCTCGTAAAAGAGACTCGTCACATATCAGATAGGTACGAATGAACCCTGAAATATCGACACGACATATATGTACTCGCATCGGAAAAGCCGTCCAAGCGGCGAAACAGCCATTATATGATGGATGTCCCAAGGTTCACTATGTCCGGCCGGGGGGGGGGGGGGAAGCGCATAGCGGCAAATGAAAAGTGCCGCACACACAGGAGAAGTTACTAAGAAGTTCCAGGGATCTGAACCTGCCTGGAGTCTGGACTAGAAGAAGGCTAGATGTGACTGGAAAAGGCAAGAAATCCAGCCAGAACCAATGGTTGGATCGATCCATACGAGTCGCTGAGTGTCCAAGGTTGTTGTGGGAAATTGCCACCAACGAGGATGAGCAAGTGTTGGTTTGAGGAGTTGCGCATGGACTGAGTAGAAACGTCCCTGGTTGGTGCTTCGATTGGCCTAAAGCATGGAAATCACGAATAAGTGCCTTATTCCGGGATTGTTCAAAAGTCAATATGCGGACCTAGACTAGATGTAGCCTGTAGGCGATGGAACTGCCACTCGGAAGCATGCACAACATCCCCTAGTCCGGGGGTCTCCATAAATCAATCTCCACAGCCAAACCGTGGATTGTCCGTGAGCCTTCCAGCGCTGGCCGAATCACCAGAAGCAAGCACGTTGGAAGAATTTGGATGGCCATGCAGGAGATCTCACAGCTACCTAGATACATACATACATACATACATACATACGTAGTAAACCCTGACCATATCACTGCTGAGTATTGATCTAAGATCTCTACTCGCTTATCCGATGCCGAGTTCCGATCAAATGAGCCATTTTCGACCAACTCAAGTATAACTTATCTAGTAGAGACGTCGGCTCGCTTTCCCCTTTTGCTTGCTTAAGTTTAGATAGAATCCGAGCTGAAAGCTGGCTAGATCCCCTGCTAAGCCCGATGGAAAAAGTTAACGCCATGCTACGCAGTGATATCCTCGGCTTTGAGTCCATACACCTAAGTTTCGGATCCTGTTGCATGATTGTTCCTGCGTCTGTCTGGATCGAGACTCTCGTACGAGCGACGATTCGGCGTGCATAGATAGATAAATTCGCTCAAAAGTCAAACATGGCAGAGGAGAGACGGAGAAAACAAGAGAAAAGCAAGGAAATGTCGAGTCAGTTAGCTGTGTGGCGGAAATTGTCTTTTCTTTTCTTTTCTTTTCCCCCCCGCCTTTGCTGGTTTAGTCCATAGCGCAGTACGGAGTACCGGTACCTACGGAGTACATAGGCTGTGGGAATACGGAGAAGTGGAGATTCCAATCTATTTTTTTTTTTCCGGGGTACCCTGCGCTACTTCCATTATTCGTTACTGTTATGATTATGTGTCTTAGTTAGATTGATATTATTAAACACCCCATTCTCTCCCTTTTTTTTATATATACGTAGCTAGTTAATCTCATGAAACGCGTTTTCATAAGATCCTTCAGCACGAAGTTGCGATACAGCTTGGACGTGTATAACCGTTGCAAGAGTCCTAGAAGCCCTAAAACAGATCCGCCCCCGTCATCTCGAACGAGTAGCAACGTCAATTACTCGCCACCAAAGCATTATATTCTAAGCTATTTCCAGGCCTTTATACACAAGGCGACAATCTTGATTACGCTGATATCAATGTGACGGCTAGGTTTTAGGGTTATGTGATAATCCGTCAGCTGGTGGCTGCCTACCTACCTAGGCATCGAGGCATGTCTGGGTCAATCAACTCATCTCTCAATGTCCTCCTTTCAAATCAAAATCGCAGCGTTTGCTTTGTATAACTATGGCGACAACCACAACAGAGCATTCAAGGCCATCGAATATTTGGCGACATCATCCGCGACTTCGCACCTATACAGAGCAACTAGAAAACAGATACCACTCCATCACTCTGATCAGGGTGATGAGAGATGAGATCTGACAGAAGGACGAATGTATATGCTATTGGCTATACGGAGCTCGCCTGTAGATTTATCAAAATGACTAACTGGTACAGTCATTGAGCGTCTTGGGATGGATTGGAATCTTTCATATTCAAATTGAAGGTTCCTCTTGACCTTAACATTCGGAAGAGCATACCATGTACCCCCCCTTGTCTTGGATCCTCATATATGCAGTAATATGCAGTAAAGAACATTAAACTTTTAAAACGTCTTTAATGGATCGAGCTCATAGAAAGTAAATACGTATTGACCACAACTTATCGACACACACACACATTCCCCAAAGAAGAAAAGCATATATCAAAAAAGAGTCAAATTCAACTATTCCGCCAATTTCATCGATGATCGTCATTTGTGCAGAATGGCGAAGGATTGAAAATAGACACGAAACGAAAAGAGAAATGAATAAGTACAATCGCACACACAAGAGAAGAAGAGGCAAAAAAACATATTTTCCGATAAGATCTCATGGCAATTCAATTCTGGAACAGTTGAGAATGGCGAATGGGGGTATGTATTGGGAAGAAGAAGAGAAAAAAAAAATACAGTTGGTTGGAAAAGAGAATAGCAACAGGCAAGAAAAAAGGGCATGTACATCAGACTTCGGGAGCCCGTTTCATTCGTACAAACAATATCGTAAAGAATGGGAAAGTGATAGGAAGTAGAGGTTGGTTGAGAATCGTAGGTAGAAATAAAAAACAAGAAAGAAGGCATGTACAGGTTCAACTGCTGTTAGTTAAGGTACAAGGATATTATTGGATTAGAAGCAGTTGAGAGTGCTCTTCTTCTTCTTCTTGTTGATGGCATTCATGCGCTCTTCCAATTGGGCACGAGCGGCCTCGGCTTCACGGCGAGCGCTGCGTTCTTCCTCAACAGCTTGCAACGATAGGCGAGTGGAGTTGCGCTCCTTTCGGAGAGTCTGGAGCTCATCTTCATATTGCCAAGCCTTCTTCTTCCAGGCCTCCATGTCGGCCTTGATCTTGTTGCTCTGAGCCTCTAGGTCTCCGAGGGCCTCTTCTAAGGTGGCTGTGAGTTGCTTCTCGGCATAGAGATGCTTTTCAATTGTCTTGATGCGAGCTTCTTGGTCCTCCATCAATTGAGTGCTAACTAACTCCCGACTAGCGTGACGAGAGCTGGGAGGAGACATGCTATTGGTATTTCCAGCAGCAGAAGCGATGTTGGGCAGAGGTGGGAGAGGAATGGCAGGTGGAGGAGATGGAAGGGATGTCGTAGAAGTACTCTTGCGGATAGATGAGAGAGAGTTGGTGCGGTCCATGGACATTTCAGTTCCGCTGTTCTTGATTTGCAGCTGTGCCAAGTTAGTAATGTGCAGTGTATTCGAAAATGCCATCAATGGATATCTTACCTCGAGCTGCTCAATGCGGACCTGATAGGTTTCAACATCTCGTTCAAGACTTGCGACCTTGATGTTAGCATCTTCAAGAGCTTGCAGACGTTCGTTCTGCATGACAGAGAGACGGTTGTGATGCTGGTCAAAGGTGTTGGTAATCTGCTCCTCAAGCTCCTCGACTAGGCGGACGCTCTTCTGCTTCTCAGCCGTAATGTCCTCAATAGTGGCATCCTTCCTCTTGACAAGTTCCTCCTTCTCCTTCAACTTATCCTCAAGGGTAGCGACCAAGGTCGCAAGCTCAGTGATCTTGGCCTCATGTTCCTCGTTCGATGTCTTTGGTTCATCTGCAGTGGCACCCTTGGTTTCAAGCTGTTTCTGAAGATCCTCATTTGCATCAATCAAATCGGCGTATTTGCTTTCGAGGCTGCGCTTTTCAGAGACTAGATCTTCTAGTTGATCACCAACAGTTATAGGAGTAACCTCGGTTTCAAGAACTCTAGAAATCGAGTTCAGCAATCCTGTCAAATCCTGCTTCGAGCCAGCAATTTCCGATCGTAGAGCCGAGAGTGTCTCTTCATGTTGTGCGTTAAGCTGAGCAATGAAAGAATCGTGATCAGCCTTGGCAGAATCAACAGCAGCGGATCTGTTCTCCAATTCAGACAACTGCTGCGCGTGCGTATCCCGCAAATTAGCTAATTCCCTGTCGTGGGTGTCAACAAGAGCCCTGTGTGAGTCTAGCTCATCTTCGAGCTCAGCAATTCGTGATTGGTACACCGCAAAGTTGGCATCGTTGGCTTCTTTGGTGGAGGCGAGGTGCGTCAATTGGTCATGAATAGCGGAATGAGACGCCTCCAACTGGGCGATTGTCGTCAAATGTGTTGAAATAGTGGATTTGTGCTCGTCAATTTCCGACTCCAAGCTAGCAACATGAGATTCCTGTTGCTTCCTCTCTTCTTCGCGCTCTTGCAGGAGAGCGGCTTTTTCTTTGGCCATTGAATCAAGAGATTCAGCGTGCTCTGCTCGAAGTGCGTCAACCGTAGCAAGTGCAGCTGACAGCTCAGCGGAGGTTTCCCGTAGTTTCTGTTCAGACGCCTCCAATGCCTCAATGGCAGTCTGGTGTCTACCCTTCCACTCAGAAAGTTCAGTCTCCAGGTGTGCAACACGGGCCAGAGATTCTTCAGATAGCACACTTCCGCCGGATTCTGAAGCATCGGTCTTGGTATGAGATGATAACTCTGCGCTGAGCTTTTCAATCTCAGCGCGTAGCTCTTGCTCCCGGCTGTCATGGGCTTCCTGCATTTCTCTCATTTGACTCTCCTGCTGGAAGATCTGGTCACGCATTTGAGAGACCATTGCCATGTCCATAGGTTTGGCGCCTTGCAAACTCGAGCGCTCTCGTGTCAAACCGGAGATAATTGTAGCCTTCATTTCCATCTCCTTTTTGACATTTGTATTTTCAGCCTCTAATGCTTGGATACGCTCCATGCGAATATGGAGCTCATGCATGGCTGCATTTAGGTTCTGCTCAAAATTCTGCATCGTTTCTGGTCGCTGTTCGAACTCCTCAGAAGCAATGTTTCGTAGCGCCGCAAGAGACCTGTGGGCTCGATCGACTGTCGACATGAGGTTCTGGCTGGTCATTCTACGAATGACAGAGGCACCTCCTGGACTAGGCGTCGTTGGGGACTGAGGTGTTCGAGACTTGTGGAGGTCGGTCTTTAGCTGCTCTACAAGTATGAGCGTCTCGTCGTGCTCAGCTTCCAGTTGAGCATATTTCTGAGCAACGAGATTCATGCCCTCTTCATGCTCACGAAGAAGCTGGCGCAAATTTTTGACTTCCTCTTCAGACTGTGAAGAAGTTCCGTTGGCAATAGGCCCATCCTCTTGTGTCGACATGACAGTAGTATCAAACGTATCCTGCGAGATCCCCGACTGCTCGACCGAGGACAACTCCGAAGAGAGCGAACGAGAAGATGAATGTTGTCCGCCAGTTTTGGTTTCCTCGGTCTTGACGCTCTCTAAAAAAGATTGTGGTCGCGAGGAACTATCGACAGGAGTGTCGACATTCAAAGGTCCTGCGGGGTGGCGACTGAAGTCGATCTGATCCTGCATCTCGGCCATGGTTCGCAATGCCTCGTCGTATTTAGCAGCAAGAAGATCGTATTCGTTTTGGGTGGTCTCGTGTTGTACGCGAAGGTCCAATAATTCTTGGGTGACATTCTCTAGTTTTTCCGCGACGAATTTTGACTGAGCTGGGCTTTGGCTATGCTCCTCAGCGGCCTGGTTTTCTTCGGAGGCCTCCTCTTCGACTGCATCAACGTCGTCGCCAGGAGAGGAAGTGTCCAGTTCTCTGGTCTCTTCGGACAACGTGTTTCCTGCAGCATCCTCGCCCAAATCCTCGTCGTCATCTTCGGGGATGGCAGTCTCCACTGCTTCTGTCAAGATATCGAGAGTGTTTCCGCGAGGTCGGTTTGTCCGCATGTCTTTGATTGCTAAAGTTTTAGATTCGCGAACTTGAGATTTATTGCCATTCTGTTGAATGTGGTCAAGTTCATATAGAAGATTGTCCAGTTTGCCCAAGTTTCGCTGTCGGTCAATCACGTGCTCAAGTCTGTTAATTTCGCGTTGCATCAAGTCCATGTCCTGATCGGCTTCGGCTAGTCGTTCTTCCAAAGTCGAGATGTAGTCTTCACACCCTGCCTCGTTTTCGCGAGCACGGGCGATTTCTTTGCGCAATTCGTTGACAAGAGCAGAATTCTTCTCTTCTCCGGTAGATTGACCGTCGAGCTTAGACTCAAGGTCATGAAGATAATGTTCGGTGCTGTTCTCACGCTCCATCAATTTCTGTACTCTAGCCTGCAATTGTGCGTTAAGGGTCTCCATGTAGGCGCACTTGCTCTCGCGTTCGAGCAAAGAGCTTTCGGTGTTCGATAAAGAAGATCGAGTGTTTGAAAGAGATGACTCTAAGCTTTGAATGGTTTTCTCGTATTCCAGCACAACTTGCTCCACAGACTCGGCAAACGAATGAGAGCGCTTCAGTCTCTCGATCGAGCTATTTTCAATCGCGGCAGCAAGTTCATCAGGGTCTTCTGTTTGAAGGTCAGAGGCCTTACTGAGCTCTGAGATGAGTTTCGCGTGACGCTGGCTCAGGGACGTGTAACTCTCTTGCATATCCAGCAAATGATTTTGCAGTTCCATTTCCCTATCGCTGGAACGTTCATTTCGCTCAGGCTGTACGACGCTCTTCCTGTCGCCGGTCTCCGAATTTCGAATCTGTTGACGCAAGAACGCAATTTCGGCCTTGAGACGTTCAATAACAGCTTGCTTGTCGCTTTCGTCTGTGATTTGCTGGATACGAGGTTTACTCTGAATAGCCCTGGCTCTTTGCGCATACTGAACGGTGTTCAAGGTTTCGCTGAGATGGAATTCAGCAGGAGTAACGCAAGCAACCATGTAGGTAATGGCGGTTCCACCAAGTGAGTCTTGAAGTAATCGAGTCAACTTGGAATCACGATATGAAACATGAGCACCCGACTGTCGCGAAGACAGCTGTGAGATGACTTTCCCAAGACTAGCCAGTCCAGCATTGATGGAGATACCTTCCTTGGCCCTCTCGCCAGAAGCACCGGTATTCTTGAGACGTTCACTTCCAGCCAGATCCACAAAGTGAAGTTTGCTATCCACGGTAATCACTGCGTCCGATGATGACAATGACTCCACGGGCACGGACATGCGCTTCTCCTTTGCAGTCATGGTCTGGGAGGGTGATTTGCGCTGTACCAAGTTCAAACTAAACACAGCATGGGAACGTGAGGATTTCGCATTGATTGCGGTCGCGTCAGTCTGGCGAATGCTCGAACCAAAGTTGAGGGCCCCGATCAAGTCATCAAAAGAGTTGATATCCACCTGATGAAGGCCGGTCAGGATAATTCTTCCTTTGGCATCTTCACGAATGGTAACAGTGCCACGATCACCAACAGGTGTTGTATCTGGAAGAAGTAGATCTCGAAGTTGTTCGTTGTAGATCTGGTATACGTCAGTAAAGACATCAAGAGAAAGTGGGTAGAAAGGAGGACGCACCTCAACGTATGTTGCCTTCAGCTGCCAGGTCTTTTCCACAGGATTCCGGTTGAACATCTGAGGTGAGCTCATGGAATATCGAGCCGGTGTGCGAAGACCAGAAGATTGCGTTCGACTATGTTTGGGGGTGTCCAATTTGTCAAACAATAGCTGCGCCGCTCGAGGAATGATACCTATTCAAAAACGGCGTTAGCCAAGGAACCATTCTATTCCTCTGATGAATTATCTTACCCATCGCACGAGTGTCATTTTGTTCGCCAGGACCAGACGTCCCCATTGTATATGATTTACCCGCACCAGATTGGCCATAGGCAAGAATCGAGACATTGTAGCCTTGGGTAAAAGAGTTGACACTGTCGCTGAGGTATTCCCATATTCCTTCTTGGTTCGTGGTTTCCGGGAAAACACGGTCAAAAACAAACAACTTGCGTCCTTGAGGAACATCGACGGCGAGACTAGTCGGAGAAGTCACATGGACCATCGATCGCTGAAATCGCTGAGGGATCAATTCGTACCCGGGGTCGGTCGGTCTCAACGGCGGCCGCACACGCACAGCTAGAAAATAAACAGACTCAAATTAGTCATGCGATCGAGGGCGGCACGAGTGGGTTCAAGATTGTGTGTTTATTAGCATACCGACTCTGACAGCTGTCTTGCTCTCCTCATCCGAGGCGCGACTGTCACCGTGCCTGCTTCCCGTACTCATGCGACTCATACTCCTCGGAGGACGAATCATGGCACTCATGGGTCGTGTTGTCGGTGTAGGGGCCGCGGGTGATCCAGGCGGAGATATCGTCATGGTTGCGATCGTCTCTTCGAACTGTATTCTATTTTATATTGTCCTTAGTATCCTCTCACAATCCAAAACACCTCCGTGGGCCGAAGCCAGTTGGCGGGCGACGAAAAGACGGCGATGCACGATTGACGGTCAATCGAAGCGATCTCCTCCAGATCGAGTGATACGATATGACACGTGGGCGAGGAGCGAAGATGGTGATTTCATAAGGAATGTAGGATTCAAAAGTAGAAAATTCGCAAGTGAAAAGAGACTGTATCGAGAAAGAGCGTCCTGCGCGGTTGCAGCCACGGATTTTGTTCTGTCGAGTTGGCGAGGTAAAATATGATGATGATTATTATTGTGTTGTTTGTCGAGTAGCTAGTGTGTTAATCGGATGGTTTTAACCCCTTATCCGCGGTTGCTCCCGTGAAAGTACCGGCAAAAGGAAAGGTGCGACTGAGTCGGTCGGTCGGTCTAGGTAGGCGGACTCGTCTATCGACTTCGTTCTTTCAAAGGGTGTATGCAATGCACGTAGAACAAACTCATCGCCACGACATGAAGAGCAGAGTGAGGAGGAGAAAAAAGAAGATGGTTTATTTTTTGAAGAGGGAAGTAAGTACTAAGCAGCAGCAGAGGGGCGGGCGCTGGTCAGGGGAGAGTGCTGGAACAGGCAAGCGTGGCCCGGTAGCGCGGCCTGGTGAAGCTAAACCACAAGGTAAACCATACGGAGTACATAGTAGACCGTACTATGTACTATGTAGTAAAGCTGTAAGACGAGAAGGAGACAAGGACCGGCGAGTCGGCGACTCACCAAAAGGCCCGATGCATACGTAGTACAGTTACTAGTAACTACAGTCAGTACTTAGTACTTACTATTTATGTGAGTTAGAGCTGTGCCCTGGTTGGTCTAGTATCATTATCTAGTATCTACTATGTACTACTAACATAGTACATAGTACATAGTACATAGTACATAGTACATAGTACATAGTACATAGTACATAGTACATAGTACATAGTACATAGTACATAGTACATAGTACATAGTACATAGTACATAGTACATAGTACATAGTACATAGTATGTAGCTGCAGCGCCGGCATTCTCAGTCTCAGGGAATTGGGAAAGAGCCAGGGGCACACTGCGCTAGTCTTTTTTCACACTAGCGCGGCGCGGGACAGCGGCTGTCTCCACTTTGGAAGCAAATGTATTTCGGTTGTATCATCTCTCAATGCATCAATCTGATGCGTTCTTCTATCTTTTTATCATGTAGAATGCAAGTCGACGAGCATGTCAGCTTGGGACTCAATTTGAATTCCGTCTCAATAGGCTTATCCTGGATGGATCGGAGCATTCAGCCCACACCTACGGGTCGGTATGTGCAACCGGCGGAGTATCATATATTCAAGACAAGACAGTACTTGTATATCAACAACTACATATGTAGATGTTGAAATTGAGTGATTGCTTGGTTACATGCATACCAGCGGTACCAGTGGTACAAGGACTCGGTACGAAAGTCAGTGCAGACTCGGATTGTACCGAAAATATATACACGGAGTACATGCGAATTATGGATCACTCGATACTGGCTTAGTACAAATACAAAGCCTGGTAGGCGATTGACTTAATTGAGGCATTCAAGCTGTCTAGCCACATTATCCTTCCCCCTTTCCCCCCCCTACGGGATACCTCACAATTCATTGTTGATTGATCAGCAACGCGACAATACACTCGGCGGAAGAATATTAAGACACGCCGACCAATCATTCACAACGCGGCCATCGGTTCATGCACGTTGGTCACGACTCGAGTTCTACGTACGGACTACGGAGTAGTAGTACGGCGTAAATTCTTCCTGCTAGGCTAGACTTGCCATCTCCACTCGGGAATTAATTAACTTCTCATGAATAGTAGATACCATCAGTTGTTTCAACTTGTTTGTATCCTTTTTCTTGCACGTACAATGTGGCGGGCAGTCCCGAACAAAAAGTCCAACGGTCGCTTCAAACTCTCAAACACGCTAATGCAGCTACTTACGTGGATGCCCCATCTATCAGGCCGCCAATGGCTGGACTCGTCATCTGCAAGCCTACTGCGCACATACTCTTCCGTACCTTTTTCGAATTCAATTTTGATGCGAATGTTTCAAGTTTCACAATGATCAACCCATACGGAGACGCAAGAGTCCAGACCCTCGATATCAAATCCCAGCAAGGAAACGGACAGCGGTTGTGTTGGTGAATCCGTTCTTGTAAATAATAAGTATAACTATACGGATAAAGCAATCAATTGGGTGGAGAAGCGTGGTTCGTGTGCAGGTTTCATGAAATAGACTTAAGAGTCCTCGGAAAGCTTCCTATTGTATGCACGACTGTACAGCCAGCCCGTGACGAGTCAGCCACGTGATTATATGCCAGTTGACGGCGTAAAATCGATTCTTTCTTTGCGGTGTGAGGCGCTCCTTCCTGATCCGGTTGCATGCTTCCACTTCCTCCTCTACTTTAAACCAACTCGACTCCGTACAAATGTCACATCACATGAATCAAATGATCGTTTACTTTCCAACGGTATTACGTCTTCCTCATCTGCCTCGTCAACTTCCTCTTCGAGACAGATACGACTATGGTTTCTATGTACTAGCTCGGCCATACCATCCATCCATCTGATACTCGACTCAGCTTCATTGGGTGGCAGCAGCTAATTGACCATATTCACCGAACATTCGGCCCGAATAGCTATTGTCTCTTTGTTTGTCGTCAATGGTGACCTCCAAACATCGGATTGACGCTCAGCTTCTCGCTCAAATGACTCAGACTGCTATGTTTGCAACCTCTTCCATCGCCGTCTCCACGAATACTTGATCACCCTCAAGTAATCCACCGTTATCCCTATCGAGGTCTGCCAGAACGGTCGGTGGACACAGCAACCTTGACAAGCTATCCACTTCCTTATATTCACTTTTCCCGTACACCGCCAGACTCATCTGCTTACCTGGGCGCATCACATACTCGGGAATCGCCGCTACGCCATTTCTGATCCACTGCCAGCCGGCATTGCCATCGGGCTCTTGGAGGGCATATCCACTTAGCGATGCCGGGTTATAGTTGGGGAGCTTGGATTTCCGGATGCGGGTGATCGGATGAAAATACTCATTCGTGGCACCGCTGATTCCGTCGCCTGCATCTCGCGGATAGCTGCCTGGTGTGCGGTCTTGCTTGCCAAGAACCCTGAAGAAAGCACCTTGTAGCCCGGCGAAGTTGGAAATAATGGGCCCGCAGCCCCAGCCATTGATGACGTTGTTTTTGGCATTGTTCTCAATCAGTGCGTCGTGGTGCTCTTTTATGAGCTTATTGATCGCGATTTCTTCAAAGGTCAGCATGCCGGAGAGATTGTCCACCTGGCCCAGTCAGTCATTTGTTCATATAGCAGGATAAGACGGCTTACCATCCACGCAAATGTGATGTCGCCGATTTCTTCATAGTCACTTGCGCTACGTACAAATTCCGCTTGCCCACCGATGTTGCCATGGACGCCGGGAAACCAGCATTGTTGCAGTTCCTTGGCTGGAGCACCAGGGCTCGCGTGCCAGAGAGTAGGAGGGAAGGTTAGTCGTCTTTCGTTGATGGCGAGCGCTTGGAAGGCATATTCCACATCTGACAACATTCGTCGTTACCTACTACTGTACACTCATGTACTAGGAATGATCACTTACTCTTTGATAGGTTCGTGTTGTGAAATGCGTACTGCTTATTGACCGGGATACCTGCTTTTGTCGCCAGGTCCACCAGCGGCCATTCGGGGACTCCCTACTCATGCGAGATCAGTTTCACGGCAAATCATGACCCATCAATTATGCCCGACGCTGCGTACCAGAGCTCCGACGGTATCCCAAACACCGATAACCTTGATTTTGAGAGAATCGGTCAAACGCAGCTTGTCCTTATGCTTCTGGTACCACGCTGTTTTCGTGAAAGACTTCCCGTCTGTATTTTCACGATAGACCTTCCACATCTCGGGGAAGTGCGACATGTGCACTGCAGATAGGACACCGACGTCGCTAATCAGACCGGCGACCGAACGTACAGTGAAGGCACCGCGCGAGAAGCCAAAGAAGAACAACTCGTCGCCAGGCACATAGTTATTGGCGACGAAGTCATACATCTGGCACACGTCTACGTCGAGACCCCAGCCAAGAGAGCCTAAGAGAGCAGTCCATCAGTTACATGCGTATCGAGATTGATTTGAGTTAGAGACCAACCATAGATGGCTGCCTGGAACGGAAGATCTCCGGTTCCCAGGCCAGAGTGGTAGGACACTATCTGCTTCACGATCATGCCGTCGCCATCAGGGCCACTGGTCGCAATCGCTCGAGCGATTTTTGCGACATTTGATGGCACGGACCTGTCACCGACGTCAGACGCCAGCCATGTCCCGTCGGCGCAGAGGATGATTCGTTTGTAGCTTGCCTGTTCGGCTCTCTTTTGCGACATGGCTTGAAGCTATTGAAAGAGAAATCAAATAGCAGATGACTATATTCCTTAAGGAAAGTCATACAGCTTTGGGCCAAGCTCACGCGGGGTGCCCCTTGATGCGGTACAACAGGCTAGATCGGCCTGTAGCAGCTAGGCACTACAACCCGAAGTCGTTTGAAAACGAGCTGCCCGGTTGTGGCAATAACTTTTCACAAATAAGCTCATGGAAGCAGGCAACATTAGCTAACCATAAATCTGGAAGCTGTAGCCTTACGCTGTCCTACATGTAAGCATGACATTCGGTAACCTTGGTCATGTCACACACACACGCCCAAATCATAACTTACTCACTTCTAGACTATCACAATACATGAGCATCTCGGACAAAGATCCGCAGGAATTATATCAAAAAATTAGGCACATTCATTTCACCGTGGTAGTGACTCACGGTTGGAGTCGAGTTGTTCAACCGAGCTATGATTCTTATATTTCAGGGGCAAAAACATTTGAAACGGAAAATGACTCCGATATCCATGGATATATCGGCTCAGTTCCCTTCCAACAGCCGATTGATGACTACCTACAAACTGCTAATCAGAATATGTAGACAATGGGAAATGAACTTACCTCCGGGACCGTCACACCAACATCACACCCAAAGTATAGTCGGATGAACCTTCGTCACTCATTGATATGGCTCCGTTCAATTAAATGCATGCATGTTGCTACTATCCTGCACTCCCATTATCCGATGCATTGATCCTGTCATTGCTTCTCATGCTACCGTAGATAGATCTAGTCATTAACTTGACATGGAGACTGCCGCTCAATACCTTAGCGACATCGCAACCAACTCCGAGGTCATCCTAAAAGGAACGAAGAAACATGTCGACGGCATAATCGCCGACCTACACGCCGTCGGCCTAAAGACCACAGCCGAAGACGCCCAATCCCTCGCAACATACCTAGCACAAATGAAGACGGGCGATGGCGTCGATGACCGCATGATGAGACAGGAAAAGCTAATGTCATGGTTATTCAAACTTCCTCAAGAACCCAAATCTGCGGTAGGGAGTACACTCGAAAAGGGCGTCGTGGAGTCGCTTTGGGATACGCTTCCTCACCCAGACCCGGGATGGACGCAGTTTTCGGGTCCCCAGTATCGACGTGCGGATGGCGAGGGTAATAATGTTCAGGAGCCGCAGGTTGGTCGAGCTGGGGAGGCGTATATCCGAAATGTCGTCTCTCGTAAGGGTCAAGAGCATGGCAGGGACTTGCCTGACCCTGAGGATGTTTTTGAGAGGCTCTTCAGGAGACGGACCGAGGCCGAGGGTGGATTCAAAAAGCATCCGTGTGGCATATCGGCGAATATGTTTTATATGGCGACTTTGGTCACGCATGACCTGTTTAATACGGACATCACGAACCGATTCAGGAATAAGACGACGAGTTATGTGGATATGTCTTGGCTTTATGGTGAGGCGATATTCTTTTTGTCTCTATGAGTAAAATTGCCTAACAACTTCAATGCGTGACTACAGGCTGGAACAAAGAAGTGCAAGACTCCGTACGCGACAAAACAGGCCACTGCGGAAAGCTCTATGCCGATGTCTTTGCCGATACTCGTCTGGACTTGCAACCTCCGGGCATCATCGCCATGGCTCTCCTCTGGTGCAGAAACCACAATTGGATCGCCGAGCAGCTCCTGATCCAAAGCAAAGACGATCCACGGTTTGCAACCATACCGAAAGATGACGACAAAGCGGGCCTGGAGCGTCTTGATGAACACTTATTTCAGACGGCGCGTAATATCAACGTGGGTACTTTCGTGACGGTGGTGTTAAAGGACTATGTGCGGATGCTGTTAGGTATCAACCGGGAGAATACAACGTGGACTTTGCCAATCAATCAAGAATTTGGACCATCCAAAAAGGATATCCCCAAAGCAACGGGCAATCAATGCTCTATTGAATTCAACTTCATCTATCGTTGGCATAGCGCAGTTTCTCTGGAAGACGGACGGTGGATCGAACGGCTTTTCAAAGATCTCGAAAAGCGTCTGGGTCCTGACTGGATGGACAAAAGGCTTGGTTCAAGATTACCAGCCCGTGTGCCAGCGTTTGACCAAGAACAACGACACGAGCAACACAAAGAGCGCGTACCGACCGATCCCCGTTATAGGACCTACTTCGCTCTCAACCCTGAACTAAAGCGTGACCCGCAAACGCACCAGTATCCCGACGCCGCTCTCGCAGACTTCATCAAACGAGCCACCGAATCGAACGCCGGCGCTTTCGGTGGTCGTCAGGTCCCCAACGTGTTCAAAGACATCGAAACCATGGGCATACGACATGCGCGCGAGTTAGGGGTATGCACGCTCAATGAGCTCCGCGAACTCTGCAATCTGCGTCCATACAAAACCTTTTCAGAAATGAACGACGATCAATCCATCGCCACTGCTCTGCGGGATCTATACGGCGACGTCGCCAACGTCGAGCTATATCCCGGTCTTGTAGCCGAACAGGCCAAACCAAGACAAGAAGCTACAGGCCTCTGTGCCGGCCGCACAATCACCTATGCAATCCTCTCCGATGCCGTTGCGTTGGTCCGCGGGGATAGGTTTCTGACCACGGAACTCAACCCGTACAACCTGACGCAGTGGGGGTATGCCGAGACTCAGGCAGATAATAGCTGGAGTTTTGGGAATGTTCTAGGCGATAAGTTGTTGAATCGGCATTTGGGGGAGGAGAATATGCCGCGTGATTCGATCTATACGCAGTTTATGTTTTCGGTGCCGGAGGAGACGAGGAGGAATATTAAAAGGTTTGGGATGGAGAATGTTTATCGGGAGACGAGGGTCTGATCTGAGATCGATTTTGTATATTGCAAGATCTGTGTAACCTGGGCAGTTGAAAAATCGGAACGATGGAAGCCATTGGTATACAAATTATATATGTGACAATAGAAGTCAATATAATGTATCGACCTGGTATAGTGTTATCGATAGATCAAAAATGGTGAACAAGAGAACGTCCAACATCGGACGAAAGAATTCATATTATATTATCTCACTGAACGCGACTTGACAACAGGCTGTTCTGGTCTCATTGCGTAGGATGATGCCGGAAAAACTGTCACAGAAGCTCCAATTCATCAGGTCACATTGCCAATTCTATCGAGATTGTTCATCTCCCAGCCTCGCGCTTCAGCTCAAGCAACTCAGACTTTTGTACCTGCATTTTCTTCTCAAGCGGATGCTGCTTTCGGGCTTATACGTCGAAGTCCCGCGATAGTCGCAAAGCCAAATGCTTTCGAAAATCACGCCTATCTTGCAGCCTATAACATCTGGCAAGCTCAATCATGGCGTCAAGATGTTCATCCGATGTTCTGACTCATGCGTTGAACGTTTAATAAATGCCCGAGCATTGAAGCCATCTTGTCGAGTCAATTTGAGGGTTTGTACCACCTCTCATGACTTTGAGGTGATGGAGCTGATAGCTCGAAAAAGATTATGGCCTCGGTCTACGTCCTTTTCATTTCGATCCTCTCTGATGGGCAGCGGCATCTTCACCCAGGAGGGCGCACAATGGCACCACTCACGCAAGCTGCTACGACCGCAATTCCTGTCAACCCGCTTCCATAATCTAGAGCAAATCAAGACTGCCCTGGCAGACTTATAAAACGTGTTCCGGATATGCAAGCTCTGTTCTTCCGACTCACATCCGAAACAACACTCTTCTTGTTGTTCGGAAAACACCTGGCGTCACTCAAGTCCGAAGGGATCACAGATCGCGAGTCAGAATATGCGGAAGCTTTTAATACTGGTCAGGATTATCTTGCGCAGCGAGGACGACTAGGTGACTTTTATTGGCTTTTGGGGGGGTCCAGAGTTCCGTCGCGCTTGTCGAATCTGTCATGATTTTGTCGATAGCGCCGCGCGGTTCAGAAGGCCTTGGACAGCTCGACCAAGCGTCTTTCGGGTCAATCCGAAGAAGCTTATGCATTCATTGACGCCTTAATCCAAGAGAGCCAGGATCCGAGGTTCTTACGCAGTCAATGTCTGAATCTTCTTCTAGCTGGACGGGATACAAGTGCATGCTGTCCGACTTGGACTCGGTAAGATTATATACTCTTCCGTCTGATATGCGCAGAAAGCTGACAAATTCCCAAGACGTCTCCTCCTCGCACAACACCCTTTAGTACTATCCAAACTCCGCCGTGAAATCAAAGATGCTCTGGGCGTCGGTGCCGAAGCACCAGAACCAGCAGCCAACCAACTCAAGAAACTCTCCTACTTAACAAATGTAATCAAAGAAGGTATCATAAGGTCTTGAATCTTCTTCCCCGGCCTATATAACTGACAACCCCACCAGAGCTCCGTCTATACCCTTCTGTCCCCCGTAAACTCTCGCGCCGCTCTCCGAACAACCAGCCTCCCTACCGGCGGAGGCACAGATCTTATACTCGTTTGCAAAGGCGAAGTAGTCGGATACTGCGTCTACGCCATGCACCGACGAAAGGACATCTACGGGCCTGACGCAGATGCTTTCCGCCCCGAACGGTGGGAGGATCGAATCTCTACTAAGCAGAGTAGGTGCCTGGGGATATTTGCCGTTGAATAGGGGGCGGAGGTTTTGTCTTGGACGGGAGCTTGCGTCGATAGAGGCTGGGTGTACGATTATGAGGATTTTGCAGGTGTTTGAGAGCATAGAGATGGTGAGAGGGGAGTGACCTATTGTTGGGCAGGACAGGCAGGTGCTTACGTTGGTCGTGTCGAGTGGTGATGGGCGTTGGGTGAGGATGAGGAGATATCGATCCTGAGACAAAAAGATTTTTGATATTAGGCTTAGTATTGATGTTCGCTAATCCAAGCATGTACCTGCTGGAAAGCCATGAATCAGAACCTTCTAAAGTATTAACCATGTGAGGATATAAATGGGTAAAACCCCCGCGCTTGATAAGAAGAAAAAGCACTCGCATTTAAAAAAAATATCACCTTAAACGTGCCCATGCACCTTGACCCGATACAAACACGTATGATTCCCACCCCAATTCGACTTCACCCTCACGACAACCTTGTCCACCCTCAGCATCGGATAGTCAATCAACGCATCCAGCGCAAAATGCTGAATCGAGCTGCCTGCTCGGTCGTATTCCCACTTTCCGAGGCGAAAATAGGTTGGTCCCAAGAGGCGGTCGTTGGTGTATGCGGTTTCGGGTTCGGAGGGGTATGCTTGTTGTAGTGCCTTGAAGATGGAGTCCAGGATTGAGGAGAAAGATGATGAGGATGTTTTCGAGGAGGATGATGACGATGAGGATGCGGTGGAGGATGGGAAGAGACCGAACCAGCCGGCCTTCCTGTGGATGGATTCGCTAGTTACCACCGTTTCTGTCTCAGTTGCTTTTGGGGGCTGTTGCTGACCGCGAAAAGGTTTAAACTGCGCCCACAACTCCATCTCGCGAGGTGCGACACCTGGGTCTGGAGATGCACTCGCCGAAATATGTTCGACAACAACCTCATCGAGTACGGCGCGTTGTCCCAGTTGCAGAGCGAGCTGTAATTGACCTTGGCCATTTTTGCTGGGCGCACCGCACCAGCAGTCGCCGACTTCGTCCCATGCTTCTAATGCAGTCTCCGGGGGGTTCGGCTGTGGTAATCGTTTCCCTCCCAAGCTCTCATACAGACGTCGAGGAAGCGTCCTTCGAATGCCGACGCTGGGACTGGTAAGCTTTCGGTCGACGCAGGTACCCAGACCTATAGAGAGAAAATTGATTCGTGGTTCAATCTCGGGTATCGGTACCACGATCGTGACCGGGTGCTCGTTAAGACGACGCATATCTCTAGAGACGACTGATAATTCATTTTCGAGTTGCGCAATTCCTTTTGCTATTTGAGAGACTATATTTCTTTCTGTCGCATTGAGGATGGGATAATGCCCGGATTGTTGTGGAAATAGGTCAGCAGAACCCAGATAACCAGTGAGAAAGTAAGTCATGATGGCGAAAATCGTTACGAACGCCGTCATCATGGTAAGGAAAAGAGGCCAGCGCGTGACTCTCATTTTTTCATCTTGTTGTTCTCGGAAGAGAGGCGGTCGACGAGGTTTATCGACTGGCGCAAGTTGATCAGCGGTTGGTGGTCGCGAGCTACCGGTCATACTTTCGTCTTCAGAGTCGCGGGCAACATTCATTGAAATGACAGTCCTTGCAGGAGCAGTCCTGACTGCAGAAACCTCTGATTTCTTCTCTTCCTCCTCCTCCTCTTCTTCGTCGTTTTTCACGTCATTGTCGTGATGATTGGTCGTATTGTTGATATCTGCCGAATGTGTTGTATCATTCGTCCATGTGAGCCCCGATAACCGTCGAGGAGGTTTTCTGATATTGCGTCCTTCTGTTGGCGGGATCGCAAATGAACTCGTCTCTGGCTCTGGCTTCGTACGCTGCAGATTATCTCGATGTAACTCCCGCTCCAGTTGCCAGGAGATCACAGACGCATCATCATTAAATGCTGAATCCTCGCCCTGCGGCGAGCTCAGTACAATAGAAGCAGCTTTCCTCCCAAATCCAATAGATGGAAGACGCGGATACCGAAAGAATGAGAAACCACGATCGGTCTGTGGTTCTAGATTTTCGTTATCTTCTGTGATGGCGGGGTTGAGCGAGGGGGGCGCAGGGGTAGATGTGCTGGAAATCGATCGCTGAACTGGTGGAGAGGGTGTGACGCTGGACTGAACACTGTTTCTTGCTCTGACGTCGCGCCTTTCTTTGCTCGGACTCTCAGAGGCGGCTCGCAGTGTATTGTGAAGCTGCCTAGCATCAGGTGTGGTAGCGCGCAGTACAAACGATGGGGTTGAAGATGGACTTGCACTCTCGAGACGCTTTGAGCGTCGCACTGGAGAGTCTGCCTCTATGGAATATCTTCGTCCTGTTGGGTGTTAGATTGTGAACATGCGACTGAGGGAGCAGACTTACCAGTAGGGCTGTAAGCTGGGTCTCTCGGATGGCTTATTCTAGGCATGGTGTGTGATTATGGTGGACGGTTGATAAGAGTTTTAACTGAGGAGAGTTTAATATCCGTCTCCTCATGTATGCGCGATATTTGAAGACAAGTCGATAGCCAGCTCGACTAGATAGTCTAATGCAGCCAACGAGGCACCATTCGTTTGACAGCAGTCAGGTGACAATGTTGATCAAATTAATGAAAACCAGGCTTCGATCGCAGTAACATACTACAAGACACATAATATGGCTTTTCAATCTGCGCCGCCTCTCAAGTCGTCGTCACGACTGCTCTTGCCCAGAGCGCAAGCTGAATTGTCGCAAACTGTCTTTGGACCGTAGATGTAGAGATGAGACAAAGAAACTTGAGATGATTGTTCACAACGCTTGTGTCTGGTTTTCAGACTGAAGAGCGCAAGATTCCCCCAAACAATGAACCCCAGTATTCGGATTTCGAAATGGTCCAGAATCGCTCTCTGATGACCGCGCGAACGATTTGATTGGCTGCGACTGTTTTGATTGATACTCGCAGTTGTTCTTGAAAGCTTGGTGTCGAATATCACGGGATCAAAAGTGTATGTATGCTTGTGTTATCGCTTTTAGTCGCGTAAGATGTAGATGGTAATGTGTGAGAGGCTGTTGGGCTGTTGATGAATGCGGTTTAATTGATGGTAGTCTGGAATCGCAATGTTGAACGCGTGTTTTGGCGGCGGACTGTTTTCTGCCGCGTCGACGTCGTTGGTCCGTGCGTTGACCAGGGTTAGGGTTTGCAGTAACAGCTTCAATCATCAGCAAGATCCAACTATACTTGAAGGCTTGATTTAAGATTGACTGAACATGAGATTCGTCTTCAATGTACACACACATCTCGTTCTATGCTACATGGTCCCCGCTTCAAAAAACCTGCACAGTTCGCCACCAAGCACAGATAGAAAAGATGGATAGCGAGGAAGACTTGATATACAATACAAATATAGCCACCGCCAGTAGTCTACAGCCAAATGAAATCCTTGAGGCGGCACAATTAACAAGTCCAGACTCCGACTATACCATCCTTGCGGCCTTCAACGAGGTAGCCGTCCTTGACCCGCACGCGCTCGACGATCGAGGCGTTTTCGGTGCCCTCGCCTGCCCCAGCACCGCAATCCCAGTGGTGACCGTCGGTCTTGTCGTAGACTTTGACGACGTCTTCACCGGCAGCACAGACGATGCGCCGGGTATCAAACATCATACTTGTAATTGGGTTGTCGTATGCAAAGGCGTCGTGGATCGATCCCGTGCGCAAATCCCATATCTGAAAGGGTTAGCAAGTTCATAGTCAGTTAAAGCAAGAAAAGACATACTCGAATGCTTCGATCTAAACTGCCAGTTACCAGATGCACATCGTCAAATTGTAGACATGTGATAGGACCGGTGTGTCCTACAAGACTGCGGTGCACTTGCCCACTTCGGAGATCCCACAATCGAATGATTCCGTCAGCTGTTCCACAGGCCAAAGCTGCGTCGAAGAACTGCACAGCGCCGACAAAGTCTGCCGATGCATCTGGTAGGCGACCGGTTGGACGCCATTGTGAGCTGGTGTTGGTCGAGATGGATGTTGATGCCTGGGCGGCTGCCCATAGGACGTCTAATGTCTGCACACATCGGCCCTTGACGAGATCCCACTGTCGCAAAGTCTTATCTGCGGAGCCAGATATGAGCGTTTCGCCACGGAAGTGGAGAGCTGTGACTTCGTCGACATGAGCTTCTAGAGAAAAGATCTCGCAATCAGCCATGTTGGAGGCAGTCTGCGATGCTGCAGCCGTGTCGGCGTCATCGCCTTCTTCGGCATCTTCCTCTTTCGCGGACTTGTTGATACGATCGGTTTGGGGAATTGGTTGAGCACGGCTCAAGTCCCAGATACGAATGGATGCGTCCATGGATCCTGTTGCGACAAGGTTGTCTTCCACCTGCAAGCACCTAACAGAGGCATGGTGACCCTCCAAAAATCCAGCACACCTTCCCGCGCTCAGATCCCACACGCGAACAGTATCGTCTAAAGCAGCACTGACGAGGGTACCGAACGGGTAGTCAAAATCGAGAGCAGTAATCATATCATTATGGGCTGGAATTTCCTTGATCGCGGTGCCTGGAGCAAAATGCTCGTGGAGGATAGGCATAGATTTTTTCCCTAACACCATTATCAGTTTGTCTTCTAACCCACTTGAAGCTGGATAGCGCACTTATAGATCTCACTCTCCGACCCCGTGGTGACGTTGTCGGTAGCTTTTGATATATAGATTCAGACATGAACGACGCATCAAGAGCGGCGTCCTCTGAAGATTCGTTTGTTTCCGTGGTTGGCGTAGCTTTTGCCGTCGACGCTTCTTCTCCTTCTCCTTCTTCTTCTTCTTCTTCTTCTTCGTCCTCCTCCTCGTCCATATCCTCTATTTTGTTATCCAAATCGACAACTATAGAAGTCAGTATACCCCAACACAGCAAAAGCGAAAAGGTCATACTCTTATTTTCCAGCTCAGTCTCATCCATCTCTAAGCCAGCAAGACGATCCAGCACTATTTGCCGCATGTTATTCAGATTGGCGATTTTGTTATCTATCTCGTGTATCTCGGCACTGCACATGTTCTTCCGTATACCCATCATTTCTAGTCGGTGGTTCATTCGCTCCCGCTCAGCTTTCAGACCACCTTTCGAAGATGGGAGTAACTTCGTAGGCTCGGCATCGGTAATAAGCTTTTGTTGTTTCGAACTTCGTCTGCGATGTGATTTGTGTGGTTCCTCTGATTCCGGAACAGTGGCTTGAAAGCCTTGAAAGAGGGAATAATTGCTATTATCTTCAGGTATATTGACAAGGAGCTCGTCGGGAAGAGAAGAAAGCGCTCTCGATTGGATCTCGGAGGTCGATAGTTTCGAGCGTACCAGGTCAGTCGGTGTGGTTTTGGTGAGTGAGAACATCCGCCGTTGGAGCGTTGGTCGCCGAAGTTCGCGATGGATGTCGCTCAAAGCACTTTGGTAGTGAGGATCGGACGTGGGGCCCATGAGATGGCTGGCTGTTGACGTGACTTTTCGACCGAACGCTTCTATATGGCGAGTCTGTTGATATACCCTTAATTAGATTCGCGTTCCATGTTCTTATCCAGGTCAAGTGCGCAGTACCGTTATGCCGGTTCCCAGCAGCGAGTCGTCTGTAGCACCCGTGTCCCATGAACCCTCGGGCCACCCATTCTGGCCTTGATCCTCCATCTGGAGGATGAGCTGTGGAGGTACGCAGAAGTATAGAGGCGATTGTTGTGAGGTTCGAGCGCGAGGGTGTGGTGTCTCGGGTTGGAAAAGACAGCAACTGCTGGTGGAGCTGTTTTGGCGATGATAATACGGGCGTTTATGGCTCGGCTCACGTCAACTGGATCAGGGTTGCCGTATTCCGTCATCTTACAGCAGGAATTGGTACAGATCTGGGTATTTATCGTACTGTGACTGGTAATTTACACATTAACTGTCCGTGCTAACTGAATCCGGATGACTTGTCCTTTTAATGAGCACGCGAGTTCAACGAGTTCAACTCTTGATCTCTTGAGAACATCTCTTCGAGTTTGCAATCCGTCTTGTCCTTCGTTGCAATGCCTGAAGTCGCGCGTCTATCATCGCCAGCGTGACTTGCTGGTCAAGTCAGCATTCAGCGTGGACAGATGTAAAGTCCCTGATGACGAGTCGCGATATACAAGTAATTGATTCTGTGCACCGAGGACGAATAGGAAATGCTAACTTATTGCTTCTTATCAGTGTCTCGTACGGAGTACTATGCTAAACGACAAGATTCGTTATTCGCCGAAAATACACTTTTCCACGACTTATTTATTACTGCCACAATTCGATTTCTATTGGTAAGTAATTTCTACGTTGGATTATATGCTGATTCCACTCGGACACAGCTTCTAACCAGTATAGGAGAATCAGCGCGTCTATAGGGTATATATGCCTATATCTGTGTGCAAATATGGGCTCAAATATAGGCGCAAACATGGGCTCAAACACCCATGCTCGGATAGTGGCTCGGATATGGGCACGGATGAGGGTTGCGGATAAGGGCTCGGAGACTCGGAGTCACAGTTTATGACGCTCATAGAGCTTGATTCTGCGCTTGTAAATTAGCTGGTATGGAGTAGCCAATCAATGAAGCACAATATAGTAGACTAATCTACATATAATTAGCGTATCTGTTAGGTAGTTTACGGAGCCAATAGTCTCACGCCGTGGGAATATGTAAATTTGGTAAAATACGAATTTTGTCGTAATATATTTGTGAACCCAGGACATGGACTCGGTTTCTCCTCCATGAATCATCTGTCAAACGACCACTCCGAACAGAATTTCTTATCTATACCCATGTTGAGAACAGTATAGACAGTCTAGTCAAGCGAAGGATAGTTGGCCTGCTGAAGAGCGAGCGGTATAACTGTCCGATGGCCACACTGACATCTTCCCCAACGCTCTCCCTCTAGTCTTGCAATCAATCATTCGTTTTCGACTCATTCGAATATTATCTACCTCCTGCTTATTGTGCCAGCTATACTATCATCAGATTCCAGCTATGGACGCCGCTATTGATCTTACAGACCGCTCCAAAGCTTTGGATCTGAATAATATTCGTGCACAACTTATGTGAGTTGAGTCATAACAAAATGCTTGTCGCCGGTTGCGCAGGATTTTAAGCAATCGATCAACCGGCTAACGCTCATCAACAGCCGCCTCGAAGACACAATCACATTCCACCTCATCGAACGAGCCCAATTTCCCGCCAACAAAACAATCTATGTCGTCGGCGGCGTCCCCATCCCCTGCAGCAAACTAAGTCTCATGGAGTATCTGCTGCGCGAGCAAGAAAAACTCCAATCCCGAGTGCGCCGCTACGAATCACCAGATGAGCATCCCTTCTTTCCTGATGCGCTCGAAACGCCCATCTTAGAACCGCTCGAATACCCCCAAATACTGCATCCGAATGACGTGAACGTGAACGCAACAATCAAAAAACTCTACATTGAAGAGGTTATCCCCTCGGTCTGCCGGCAGAATCGCGTCGATCGCGGCGTGTCCCAGGAAAACTACGGATCGTCCGCAACGTGCGACGTAAACCTTCTCCAGGCGTTATCGCGCCGTATCCATTTCGGCAAGTTTGTGGCCGAGTCGAAGTTTCAACAGGAACCCGAAAAGTTTGTGCGATTGATCAAGGCTGCGGATCGCAAGGGTATTGATGAGGCGATTACGAACTCGAAAGTGGAGGAGCTGGTGCTGAAGCGAATTGGGACCAAAGCGCAGACGTATGGCTGTGATCCTGTGTTGGCGGAGTATGGTAACAAGGTTAATGCTGAGGCTGTTGTTAAGATGTACAAGGTTGGTCTTTTTTTTTTCTACGCGTGTATGACAATTGATTGCTGACGTGGACGCAGGATATTATCATTCCTCTGACCAAGGTTGTTGAGGTCGAATACCTCATGCAGCGCCTGGTCGGGACAAAATGGCAGTCTAGCATATAGGCGAAAATACCCAACTACTCTTGATACGACTTATGGCATGTGAACTATCGTGTATGATAATCGAATATTGTCGGAATTAAATAGATTCTCTTTTTCGTTCATACCGGCGGCTTCAAATAATCCGCAATAGCCTTAATTGCATCCCCAAACTTCCCTTCCTCAATCAACATCAAACTCCCCGCAGGCTTAATCCCAAAATCCTGAAACGCCCTCTTCGAGTCCGACGCACCCTCTGCCTGTTTATGCGTATACTCAAACGTGCCGTGACACAACGTATGTCTCTCGAGCACTTCATCCTCCGGATGGAAATAGAACTTTTCGCTGCTTCCTGCTGTTTTCTTCTTCTTTTTCTGTGGTCGAGACTCCTCCGCGTCTAATTTTGATTCCACCTCTTCGTAGGTCTTGGAGAGGATGAGGTAGTGTGTGAAGTTGTAGGGTTCTTTTTCTTCCAGGGCCCAGGCGATTTCTTCCTGGAGCATGGTGTACATGGGCGGCACGACTTCGGCGGGGATATTGATCAGTCGTTCGGTCAGGATGAGGCCGATGGCTGGTGGATTCTCAGTATTGGCGAGTAATTGCGCCAGGGGTGCGAGAGACGGGTTCGACTTGGCCTTTTGCGCAATATACTTTGTAAGGTCTTTAATGACTTGTTTATCCTGCACAAGCAATGGTCAGCATTTGGATTTTCATTCGCGTTTCGAACCGACATGCTTTTACCTTGTGTTCGCTAATATTCAATACGGACAAAAACGCATATGGATCCGTTTCAATGCCGTCCACTTTGACCGTCGAACCGAGCAATGGTTGTGAAAGGATTAGATCAGCTAGCGCCGACATGTCGAATAATTGCGCATCGTTGTCGAGGAGTTGTCGCAACAATGTCTTGAGGCCGTGAAAATCGACGTCTGCTTTGGGGTCGAACCATTCGAATTCGACATTTACGAGCTCGACGTCCTGTTCAATGAGCAACGATTGGTCAATTGGAGATGTCGAAATTTGTATTTCTGTGTCGTGTACCATCAACGTACCGAGTCACTTCCGCTGTCGTCATCGTCTCTCATGGAGACATCGTTATCGTTATCCTTCAAGCTCTTGCGTTTCGCCATCTTTTATATATTGTGTATTCACGTCGTGGTTTGGAGAATGATTGTGGACAAATTTTGACATTCCCAAAACTAATGCGACTAAAAACTTCTGATCTTATCTGGCGGTGAGGAGGGGCAGTTGCAGTATCTTATCAGATGAAATGTCAACCCTTATCAGTAGGATGTCTAACAGCCCTAACCCTGGTTGATGCTCAATGTTTCTACTCCGTACAGGGTCGAAAGTAATCGTCGATGCATTCGTTGTTGTTGGATGCGGTCTACGGATTTCCAATTTCAAATGAGCGGTGTGTAGAAAGCGTGGGGAGGTACCGCTGACTGGTTTTCTACTACCGACTCAACTCTCATATATTCTCGCTCACTTCTGTTCAATCAGGATTAGTCTGAACGAGCTTCTCGGGGTTGTCTTCGTCAACGGCGTAGACGAACTTTTCTCCATAACTTATAACTACGTACAATTGGAACAGACTCGAGAGAAAGTTGCAACCCATGGAATTGTATGCTTACACTTGTGCCTGATGTTCGAAAGGGTACCTTTACACCTACTTTTGAATGCTTGAAATTGTATGAGCTTGACTTTTTCAACTGCCTGGAAGTGGAGGTAATTTGACACCCACCTGCAATATTTGGTGAGAGTCAGCTTCAGCTCCTCCGTCAGCTGCACAAGAAGCTAAAGCACAGCGCAACGCCCAAAGATTAGCACGTAGTGCGAAGCGTTTTTGGCTCCACATATCAGCATGCAGTGGATGCATCACCAAGCTCAAAGCTACCACACACTACTTGGTATTTTTCCTTGAACAGCAGCATAGCAAGTAGATTTTGTTAGCACAAACGATCCCATGACTTGTTTCCAAAGAACGAGACTTGACAGCCTGGTATCATGAAACATCCCTCAGGGACTTGTTTACGTATGAACCTAGCATTCAGCCGTAAGCTAACTTATAACCCGCTCCCAACTGCCGGTAACATGTGATGCACCTCATATTTATTTAGCCCTAGATGCCCGAGCAGCTTATTACTCTTTAGATAGGTATACGTAACTAGACCTCCACTCTTGTACACAAAAGCTCCGTGGGTGCATCTCAGCTCCACTTAACATGCCTCACACAAAACGACATTCCTGCATACACTGGTAAGGTATATGCTACGTACCCGTCAGCGGCAAATCAAATTAAAGTAGCCAGCTAAATAACTTTAAAAACTCTAAGTGAAGGTAATTAAGCTAAAGTTCCACTGTTAGATATATCGATTAATGCCTCTAAACTGTTTGAAGAACCAGGCTCGAAACGATTACGCACGCATGTTGGCTTGGCGGCAGAGACTTGGGGGCTAGGGTCATTGGGATTGAGGTATAAAAGCTTCATGCTTTCGAGATGGAGGTTGAAGATGTTTTGTTGTTTAGTCAGATCTATCTAATCATTGCAGACACAGGCCTTGGTCTAACATCCTTAAATAATGTAGGTGCATGTGCCTTTCCATATACTCGGGTACAGCGGAGTACTGACCAAAAGAATACAGAACAAAATGAAGGTCTTTGCTACCCTCGCTGCCCTCGCACCCGTCGCCAGCGCCGAAATTGGCTACTGGAAGCTTTACTGCGGTGACTCCGTAAGTCATTGATCCTGATTGCACCCTTACGGCCGAGGACTGACCATCCTTTCTATTAGTGCTCAACCGGCACCCTCATCAACCAAGGCGACATCGAGACCAATGTCACCTCTACCTGCACCTCTCTCGGCGCTACATACGACTACTGCTACCTCGAAGTTGACGAGAGCTACCCCAACGTCTACCGCTCCGTGCTCTCGGCTGATACCACATGTGGAACGTCCACTAACCCCGTGTTGAGCGGAGGGCAGTGCACCAGTGCTGGAAGCTGGGATTATTATGAGATTTACTACTACCTTTAAGCGGTTTGCCTGTCAATGGACCAAGTTGGTTGGGTTGGATGTTAAGGGGCGTACTTAGCAGTCCTGGAAACTGAAGACATCATGAGACTTGCGAAATTGAAAGCTCAGCCTTCTGCGGACCGTCGTCCTAAAAGTATTCAGCTCGTATGAAACAGTATTGAACAACTGGATAGTCGATAAGACCACTTGAAAAGGGACATTTGGAAATACTCGAATCGATCAGCATCACGTGATGCGTCAAGCCCTCATTCGCATTCTGACCATCTACCCAAAAGGCCAGACCAGGCACGCGATCCCTATCTGCGTCATATCAATGGCCTAGAACTACATAGTGAGTCTTTTGTCCTGGGAGACTCAAAAATAGTAGTAGTAGTAGTATATCAATCACTTGGTAGTCTACTCCATAATAGTGCAATGGTGTGCTGTCGCGATGAAATCGGACTGTTTTTGCTAGACTTCCGCATAATATGAGGCTATTAATATACTCAGTAGACAGTGCTCGCAATTGTACTAGTTACATAGTACATTGTAGCAGTGATATCAAAGTGTTGTCTAGTTGTAGATGGATGTCATCATCATCCCTGTTGAACAAACTCCTGACCCACACTGAGGTCACTCCGTCGTCACAGGCCCGACACCCGTCATATCTCGACGAGCATATAAAACCATTTACCTCGACAACCTCGACTAATTTTATAACTACTATCAACTAGTTCCAATCCATCCACACAACATCCAACAATCAAAATGGCATCCATCACCACCTCCAACTCCGCAAACCACTCCTACTCCTCCAAGCCCAACGCCTCCTCCGGCTCCGCTTCCTCCAACGTCGGCTCTGCACAACTCTACGAAGACGGCGACCAGCGCAAAGATCCCCAGGCCGAGATTCGGGAGCGAGAGCGATTCAAGGAGGGTCAGAAGGGAAGCCATTTGGCCAACGATTCTAGTATGTCCCACCCTTTTTTTATTGCAAGGTGTTTTGGTAAGAGTTGAGGCTAACATGATGACAGAGGACGAAAGGTCAATCGCCAACCGTCTGGCACGCGAAGAGCAGCGATCGGCCAAGAATGAGGAGCCGTATGATCCCGAGGCAGAGTTGAGCAAGAAGGATCCTACTGCGCCGGTATGTCTTTCTTCTCTTATGGGACCTGTCACGAGGAAGTCAGCTAACATGTCTGTCTTCAGGCCAAGCTTCACGGCAACAAGCCCTCGAAAGGAGCACAGATCGACGCCGAGCTCCAGGCAGAAGACGAGCAGAGACTTCGCGAGAAGAGTGGAAAATAAATTAATGGCTGGAGGCATTGTAACGATACGACTATAGACACGATAATGAGATTTAAAAGTCACGACTGAAATAAATATTATTCATATTAAAGATGGAATGTAAGGTACAATTATCGTACAGGCTATCTACAAGATCTATTCGTCAGTCATCAAACATTAAAACAAAGTAATATCTTCAGCAGAAGAGAAACATCCAGGGCCTGCCCGGATGCCGAAATGCAAACGTTCGCTAGTTACCGTTCCGACTCGGCTTCACCCAAGTCGTCGTCATCGCTAAACCTCAACCCTACCTCACCAGGAGTCTGGAAAAGATCCCTCCAACGCCCCTGAATACTATCACACACACCATGCTTAGACCCCCAAGCTCGGAAGAAATTTTCATAATTGCACGCAACCCATTTCACTTCCTCCCAGTACGCCCTTTCAGCGTCATAGCCAAATCTCTGAATTGCGTCCGTGTCGGCAGTCCATATTCGACCAGGTATAAGAGCCGGGGAACCGTCCCATCTGAACCCGAAAACGTTATCGAATGCGTCGAATTTGGGGTGGCTGGCGTGAATGAAGAATACGCGTGGTGGTTTGCCTGTCTCGGGCTCTTTGACACGCCATATTCCTTCTTTTGTGAGCTGGTAATCTGCAATCGGATCGGCTTGGGCTACGGCGGAGATGATAAAGTCTCCGCTTTCGGTCGTATGGCCTAGAGCACTGACTCGTTCGCTGACGGGGTAGACAGGCTCTTTTAAGGCCGATGCCGCTTGTATAAAAGCTTCCTTGTCCCCTTGACCGGGGGCACCTTGTAATAGCAAAGAAAAGTAATGTGACGGGCCGTGGTAGTTGTAATATGCAGCTAGAAGGAGCGTCAAAAAATGCGTCTTCTTTGAAATGAGAAACACGCCGGTCTTGGTAGCTGCGCGCAGAGTCGTTGGTGGGATCTCTTGCTGCGAAATCTGATAGAAGAGTTGCGATGTAGTCGATGCTGAAAAGTCGGGCCACGTGACGAGCCCGGTAGAACTGAAAGGCTCCGAGTCCAATAGGTCTTCCACCCGATACAGCGGGAAACAGTCCGCATCCATCCAAACGACCTCCTCAAAGGACGAAAACAAGACTGCAAACGTGCGAAACTGGTAATGCTCAATCTCCACGCCCTTGTGCTTCGTTGACCCTAGGAGCTCCGACAAAACGACACATTTGGCGTTGTATTGCGGCAACACTTTTTCGCATAGGTGATCCTCGTACTCGCTCGAATCCCTCAGAAAGACTTCTACCGGCATAGTCGAATTATTGCGACGGAGCATACGTAGCTGGGCCATGAAGAGCGGGAAATAGGGCCCGCCTGCCATCGACACCAACCCTCGCGACCCCGGTGTATGAATCGGTTTGATGATCTTGGATGTATGAATCTCCTCCACGAACTCCGCGTGAGCCGACTTCATCGCTTCGAGATGCTCATCCGGGAGCACAACTAGATCGGGACGCGGACCGGCCTCGAGCGCGTTGAAAGTAACCGGCTGCGCAGACCCGTCGAGTTCAATCGACGGACAATTCGGAGCATGGCGATCGAGTATCTCACGAAACGAGGTCCAAAACGCGAGCTGACGGCCGCGAAATGGGTCGACGGGGGACTCGGTGAAATGCGCATTGTAGAAGCGATTGCTGGATGAGGGTTTGCTGGAGATATATATAGAGAAGAAGATGAAGAATAAGGCAGCTAGCATGAGACAAAAGGAGCGCAGTCGCCTCCGAGGGCGCTGGACAGCCATGGCTGTCTTTGCTTTCCTCTTCCTGGCGGCGCTCCAACCGCGAGCGAGATCGACCGGGTCGGAGTAATAGGGTTAGGAGTAGGAGGGGTTAGGCCACTTAGTAGAACTGCCGAGATGCATTGAACTGTATGGTAGTTAAGTTTAATCCTGAGAGTGTAGTGAGTAAAACAGGCAATCAGAAGAGCTTTCCATCTTTTCGACCTCAGTCTGAATGTTTTGTTCCCTTTTTTCCCCCCCCCAATTTGCATGCGGCTCGCCCAAAGCGCTGCTTGGCCCAATCCGGCTAGTGGATGTGCAAGCACGTGAGCGCCGATCATAGGGTTGGGTAACCCTAACAGACTACACCGATGTCAAGCTGCCACATTCTATACTTGCCTTGCTACTGTACTCAGTGTACTCAGTGTACTGTGTTTAAGCAGAATACTGTTCTTGACCTCGGTGAAACGAAAGCCACTGCAGACCTAGACTGGCAAGCCAAGGTCACAATGTCAGTGCACACTTCGTCGCGCCTATGGCGGACTGTGCTGATAGTCCGATCACTGCGATCAGGTTCCTCTCGTCTGGCTCGCGCGCTGAGTGGCCGCAGCGAGACCCTAAGACGTTAGCCAAGGGCTTCTAGCCTTCTGCTAAGTTCTAACTACTATGTATGTACTATCTAGTATCCAGTGATGCTCATGCAAGCCAGAAATGGCGATGATTTCGACGTTTGCAACTCTCCTGCGTGGAAATTAGTTTTTAATTACTTTGACTTTACACGAAACACACTCATGCTTGATTCTTTATTATCCTAGATTATCCGAGGATATCCTCTGGATTAAGTGAATTTCTCCTAACTTATCTCATAGAATATTCATAGATAAGCGCATCCACTTCTCCGTGCTGGGCTAGTAGGGTTAGTGCAGATGCTTGATTGTCTCGTTCTCCGCCCTCAAGCCGTTCTTCAGGGAGTGATCTGTGCTAGTTACAAGTACAAGGCAATTGACCGGAGACCGTCCGAGTATGCGTCTGTCTAAACAGTAGTTACGTTCTACATACAGCAAGTACATAATAAACTAGTGACTTACTACGTACATTGCAGCGTGTGCCATGTCCTGAGCACTGTGGCAACTCCACACGATAATTGGCCGTTCCACTCTTGCTTCCCCATCATCTCCTCATCCGTTCGAGGCTTCGAGCGCTATGCTATCTTCTGACGAACTAGACTCGACTCCACGATAACACACCTAAATACCCGGTGCTCCTCGAGTCCTTGTTCAATTCAATTTCAATTAGTGAATTGCATGGAGCAAGTCACGTATATTCAGCTATTCCATCCTCCTTTTCTCCTTTTCTTTTCCGCGAGTCAACCACCGCCGCTCGACCAGATGCGCCATGTCGGAAGACGCCGACGTCGTCGCTGCTCAACAGCCCGCCCCAACCGCGACAACAGCGACCACCGCTCCACGAAAGAAACGCAAGAGAAAGACCACAGGCGGCGGAGCAGCCGATGATTGTTTTACCTGCTCCAGTGCCGGCCTGAAGTGTGACCGCCGCCGTCCGTATTGCAGCCAGTGCCTCGACCATGGCAGGGATTGCTCCGGTTACAAAACAACCCTGACCTGGGGCGTGGGAGTTGCCAGTCGAGGAAAACTGCGTGGATTGACGCTTCCAGTATCGGATGGCATCCAGTCGACATCGCCGCCATCACCCGCACCGAAACCTCGCAAGCAGAGTACCGCTGCAACTACTACCACCAGGGCCAGAGCGTCACCCGCTCAGAAATACCCCCGGACGAAGTCCCCTTCTCAGTCTCCTCCCGTCATCACCGCAGACCACAGATCACCCGAACCGACCGTCAATACAGTAAACGGAGCGCATCAGCAACCGTCGAGTTGGCATCCAGCACCACAATTCTCCAACGCAAATACAATTTCGGATGCGATCTTTCCCGGTCATCATAACCACACCGTAAGCGATGCATCGTTGGTCACATTACAATTTCCCACAGATGGCCCAATCTATGCTTCACAGGCACCAACAGGTCCAGCACTCCTGCCAACGACGACAGCAGCGCAACAAACGTGGCTGATGCCTTTAGATACTGCTGTTTCTACATATCCTCTTGTCAATAAACAGAACGCACACTATCATAATGGCCGAATTCGGCGTCCTCAAACTGGGTTTTATACATGGCCACCACCAATTACGGGCAAACGGCGCGCATCATCAGTCGAAGAAGACGAATACATAGCGCTAGAAGAGGAGTCACTAATCTCCCCGGTGTACCCAGAATCAGTATATATGGATCAATACCCAGTTCTTGGCTATCAACAAAATCAAGAATCGTGGATGTTTTCAGCAAGTCCTTTTGCAAATTCGTTGCCAGATCTACTACTCGAACAATCAGTCGGCCGCACGCCTCGAATGCGATACTTGATCAGCTACTTTGCAGAAGTCATTGCTCCCGTCATAGTCGCTTTTGATCGACCTAGCAATCCATATCGAACACGAATTCTACAATTGGCACACCAAAGTGACACCCTACAACACGCCATTGCAGCTTTGTCGGCGAGCAACATACGCCAGAGACGGGAAGAAAAGATTCTGTCCACTGAAAGGACAGAACAAGCCCGAAAGTCGTCCATGGCTCACCGCGCGTTGACGGATGTGTCGTTTCAGGAACGGCATGGAATACTAGACTTTGCAGGGGATAACCGCGAAGAAATTTTCCACAAGTCTGTGGCAATAAAATCGTTAAATACAATGCTGGCAGATCCGTCGCAACGGCATCACGACTCGGTATTGGCGTCCTTGCTGATACTCTGTTTATTCCACGTCTGTGAAACCGGTGTCGCGCAGTTTCAAACCCAATTCGCTGGCGTTAGGAAGCTTCTAGCAATGAGACATCGCATGAACATGCCCGAGTCGGAGGAGGCCCGGTGGTGTACCAGGATGTTCACCTGGTTCGATGCCATGACTGCCACCATCAACAATAGGGAAGGTCAATTGCAAGGCCTCTATTTGGATATGACTTGCGCATCTGATGAGGAGTGGGCCATGGAGAATCTGGCTGGCTGCGACGGGCGACTGTTCAAAGTAATGGCCCGACTAGGACGTTTGAATATGCTGAGCCAGAATCGGCATGTTGATCCTTCGTATAACATTGACATGCCTGCAGCGATACCCGTTGTTCCTCCTTCGTTGTCTCATTACACCCCGAACGGCATGAATGCAGCCTACGCGGCGACTCTTTATGCGCACCCTCAAGCGGCGCAATGGGGCAACCCCGAATTCTGGGCAGAATGGCACTCTATTCGCCAACAACTAGAAAGCTGGCGACTCGATCCTACACAGTTTGCCGGCGTGCATGACAGTAACCAGCTCACTCAGTCACCTTCCACTTCGTGCGGTTCACAATCAACGACCTCTGGACCCACCATGATCTCCTCGCCGACGACGCCGAAATCGAGTGTAACGGTGGCACCAAATAACCTCGCTGATCTGTCTAACATCTCCGAAGCATTCCGATATGCTGCGTTGCTATACACTGAACGTCTCGCACATCCCGATATACCATCCACACATCCCCGCATTCAAACGTTTGTTCTTACTGCCATGCACTATATCGCCGCCGTCCAGTCGGATGTATATTTACTCTGGCCATTGTTCATCACGGGCTCGGAATGTGTATATGAAGAGCACCGCACGGCGATTCGCAATCGCTGCAAGGATATTCAGAACGACTCTGGTTTCTATAACAATATATCGTGTCTTGAGTTGTTGGAAAAGATCTGGGCTCAAAACCCGCCCGTCAGAAGCCAGCAGCAACAACACCTTTCTGTACCATATCAAACTCATCAGAACATTTATCCGAATCATGGTTATTCGGGCACCCCTGTGTCGAATATGCGTGCTCAGACGCAGAGTACGGGCGCGGTATCTGACAGGATTCCCCAAGATGGTATTGGGTTCAGATGGCGCAGTATCATTGAAGGGGAGGGGGTGGACGGGGAATACATGGTATTATAATCCAGCCAGCATCAATATGAGACATGTAGTCATCTGGAATGACGCATCTCATTGCCGGATTGAAAATCCAAACTTGATTATGATATTTAATATATAGTATAATGATATCTATTCACTTTTCAAAATAAATTCTACTAAATCAACCCCTCAGACTTCACCCATTGATAATCCAAAATCTCAGCTACCCTCTCCGCCTCTTTCGTATTCGTAACCAGCTCAATCGCATACAACGACGCATCAAACGCACTCGTCAAGCCCCCCGACGCAACAACCCTGACCCCATTGTCTAAGGTTCCAACGTCCACAAACCGTTTACGCACAACCTCCGTCGCACCAGCTCCATATAGTTTCGCGCACAGCGCTTCTAACTCCTTGATAATGAGATAGTGCGTCGTCACCTTTCGATTCGCAAGCACACCCGCAACAGCAAGAAAGAACGAGCCACTACAAATCGACAACAGCACCCTCGGCGGCCGCCCAGCAGGTCTACTCGGCAACGCGGCAAACTCCTTTATAATCCTTCTAACTGGAAACTCATCCCAATGACTCAACTTCTCAGTCGTCGGCCAATTCGCGCCGGGGACAACCAGTACATCAATCTCGGACAATTCCTCGAGGACTTGATTGTAGCCTATGTGTTGCTTGAATGTGAGACCCTGCGATGTATCCATTGTGCCATTTGCGTCGTCGAGGGAAATGCCGGGACCGCCGATTTCAATGCGGAAGAGTTTGTTGCCTGTGGCCGGGTCCCGGGCTTGGTAGAGCGTTTCGTAGGGGCTGGTGAAGTCGATGAGGTCGATTTGGTCGAAGGTGAGGATTATGGCGCGGAGGGGTGCGGAGGGTGTTGAGGTGGACATGATGCTTTATTCAGTTTTGACGATCCAGCTGGACGTTTTTGACTGGAGATTAATTGTAGAATGCTGAAAATTGAATGACTTTATACCTAGTTATGTTGCGATCAATTTAGACAAAGATCTAGAGATCTAACTAGGAATGTATGGGCTTTAGTCACCGCGCCCTGAAAAAGTACACCGAGAACCGTACACGCATGATATTGGTGGTTGGCTGGTTGGAGATTAGTAAACAGCCAAGTCAAAGTCCCTCATATTCCCCTCATCGTGCATCGTGGGGAATGAGCTTACATCATACATGTCTTTGTTAGGACGCCTTGCGAATTTTGGTCCGCTGGGCAAGGATGGAAGCCCTAAGCCAACATTCAATGTACGTTCAGATTACACTTCGAAGTTTTTGAACAAACAACGATGTTTGGGGGGGGGAAAGACATGCACTCAAGTGCTCCCTGCAGCAATCCGTCCTTTGGAAACAGCTAGGTATCTGTATAAACTCACAACAACACCCATTTCTACGATACATAGTCCAGCAGATATCTCCACCAAACCCACGCATACCCCATAACGCTACAATCTTGTTCCTAGATTTAACATCGCCTGAACCTTCCAGATCAGATTGACTCATTCTTAAAATCCTCCAACGAATGGCCCCTCGGAAATTCCTCGTCGTCTGGTACACCGACACTCAATAACTCAGACAGAGGTATCCAACCTTGCTCAATCCTGTACTCCAACAAAACTCCCCCCGGGCACAAACCTTCTTACATTTCATAATACTCCTGAAACTAGCGTTCTATCGTCTGCGCATCCAACGGTTTACCATCAAACTTGCTCTTCAGTAAGCGCTGCATTACCCCCCGTTGTCTGCTTTCGGCGGATCGCGAAAATGGGATCAAGTAAAAGGTTTAGGGGCTGTGAAGTATCAGAGCGGATGTTGCGAGAAACTAGCTTACTTGGACCATGACTTTTTTTTTTCGGAGTGCATCCGGTGATTTGTTGGTGAGTATGACTTTGGCGTTTGGGCAGATGTCGAGAAGTTCGGAAGTGCCAGAATTCGCTGAAGGATATGTCTGCGCTGAAAGATACATGTAGTGTATCATGTCAGTGAATGCAGATAATTGATAAGTACCTAGGTAAGTTGAGGACGTACTTGGTAAGATGACAAGGTATCCCATTCTTTCACAGCTATTTTCGGCCTGTTTTCGTACTTCGCCGCCACGGCGCGAGACCAGAAGGAGGTATGCCCTGAATGGATATTATTCTGGACGCTTCTTCATATCTCTAATTGTAACTTACTAGGACGAAATTAAAGAGTTGTTATGCTGAGTAACACATCATCTAGATGGGGTAGATATTCGGTCTAGGATCACCGAATCACCGGATCACCGAATGATGACAAAATTTATAACTGGAAATTCCCAAGGTGAAATTTCATGAGTTGACACAATTGCTTTGATTTCTCACTCGTAAAACTTGTTCTTGATCCTGCAGTCAATCAAGATGGTACAATTCGATGGTCCTCATGGAAGGCTGGGACCCGGATACTTCTACCGGGGCGCTCGCAACCCTCCAGCAGAACCAACCCAACGCTTCGATGGAAAGACAGTCCTTGTGACTGGATGTAATACTGGCGTGGTAAAGTGACACAACCCATTCTTGACCAAGTTTATGACTCTCTAACAGACAGCGATTTGTCAAAAACAGGGCTACCAAGCGGCCCTGAAAATCGCAGCCTTGAACCCTAAAAGACTCATCCTCGGCACTCGAACAATCGCCAAAGGAGAGGCTACTCGAGACAAAATCCTCGAGCAGGTACCCTCAATCAAGCGATCGGCTATTGAAATATTCGAAATCGAGTATACATCCTTCCGTTCCGTCAGCAAATTCGCCGAAGCAATCAAAAAGTCAACCACAACTCTCGACTGTGTGCTCCTCAGCGCCGGTGTCGTCAATCCTTCTTACGAAGCCACCACTGAGGAAGGAGTCGGAAGCTGGGACATGGCTATTAAAGTCAATGTTCTATCAGCCGCATTGTTGGCAATTGAGCTTCTTCCACTGTTGAGACAGACGCCTGCCAGTGTCCTCAACTTCGTGAGCTCTACTGGATACTGTAATGTGACCAGTCAACAACTCAAGCCTCTTCTTGACAAGATTGCAAACAGTCAAGCAACGGCTGATGTAAATGCATTGGGATTCTTCAATGATGCGAAGCGCTGGAGTCCCGAGACAGGGTATTGCGAGGCAAAACTGCTGCTCATGTTTGTTCTTCAGGGGCTCGTGAAGTCTCTTGGTGGCAGTCAGGGCAAATTACCTCCCTCAGGAGACGGTCCTATACTCTTAGCATGCTGTCCCAACCAGACAAAGACCGATCTAGGACGAAACTTTCCGGTTGGTATGAGAGCGTTTATGGTTGTTTGGAACTCTGTTCTGGCGAGGACAGCGGAGCAAGGAAGTAGGACGTTGGTATCCGGGTTGACGCTGGGTGAGGAGGCAAATGGGAGATTGTGGGTAAATGATCGATTTGATGATCGATCTCCCAATATCACGAAAGGCGAGTGGGACGTACTGCAGAGGGTAGTTTGGGAGGAAATCGTGCAGGTTTTGAGAGATTATAAACCTGAATTAACAATCTAGATGTGTCTTCATGACTTCAAGCTTTCTTACCAGAAAAAAGAAGAAAAAGAAGAAGAAAGTCCCAGCCCTCGTACAAACAAGACCTGACCCAACTACAAAAACAAAAGGACGCACCCGGGTTCGAACCGGGGACCAGTAGATTTGCAATCTAACACTCTACCACTGAGTTATGCGTCCGGGCTCGTTTTCCCGTAGTTGCAGGTACTTGAATTGTAACTAATTTGGAGGTCCCTAGCGATGGTATGGAAAGCAACACAAAACAAAACAATTCACTGCCCGTGAAATCCGAGAAGACAATAAACCAGGGAAGACCATAGCTCGAATGATATTCTTCTCGAGATATCATGTGCAAGGTAGAGGCCGAATGTGGTTGTTGCAACTGCTTGAGAACGCGTTCATCACGCCTCCAGGATTCAAAGCCCTAACTGGTGTCACGCACCGATGGACATATTTTCATATCACGAGAATGAAGGTAGTTCTGAATTATGATTCGAGTGACTATGCGTACTAGGCTTTTAGTAAACAGCTGCTGCCTATGCATCTCAGGTTTCGTGATGGACTGGCTTTTCGTCCCGTAGAGCGATATTCATAGAGTCTTCTTGAAATTTACATATTTACATCAATTGATATATCTGGTCCTTTCCAAGAATACAGGCACATCCATTGTTCCAAACACAACAGTTCCGAATGTATCCAAAGTGTAGTCTTCAGAGCTCAGTATCCAGTGCCGTAGTTGATGATAACATCGTTACCGTTAAGATAAGCAGTGGCAAGGACATCGCTACCTTGAACCATATCGGCAATGTTGGAGTTGGCTGCTCCCCAGGATTGGCCGTTGACCTCACAGTTTGTGTCAGTCCAGTAGACCTGACCAAAGTTGGCAAAGGGAGCGAGGACATCGCCAGTAGACTCGACAAGGGTGAAGTCTTCAACAATCCACTCAGCAGTGCGGAGGCACAGAGCCGGTGACTCCCCGGACCAAGTCCTGGTGACGCTGGCGCCAGTGGCCGTGTTTGTGAGTACTGCAGTACCGCTACTGGTGCTAGTTGCAGTAATGCTGACACTAATTAGGTCGCCTTGGGAGACCCCGAAGTTGTCAAAGTTGATTTGGTATTCGGCAGGCCACCATTCGGACCATGGAGTGTAAGTCACAGCGCCGTTTTGGGTACACCAGTTGATTCCAGCTTGGATGAGACCTCCGTCACAGTCGTTGCCCCAGCCGTCAATGCCGACCCAGGCGGTACCGCAGTAGGAGGTGGATGGGTTACCACCAGCTGGCATAGAGACGGCGGGGATTTCAAATGCACCGCTGACATGAGTAACGTCGGTTTCTTCGGTAATGGCGCCGGCCCAGTTGGTATCGGTGTAGTCGATTGTGGCTGCGATACCAGGGCGGGTTGTATTGGTGTAGATGCCTGGACGCTCGGTGGTGCTGAAACCACGTCGAGCAGACCGAGGCATTGCCAGGGCAGTGCTGGCAAGCAGCAATGGCATGAGCTTGCTGATGGAAAGCATTTTGCTTGGTTTTAGGCAAGGTCTGAAAGAAGACAAGCAGAAGAGATAAACCGGTGCGGAGAACGATCGAGTGGGAGGGATAAGAACGAGCGGCCGCCGGAGCTTTTTATAGGTAGTAGGAATCCCCTGCTCTCTTTATCAATTTGACCCTCAATCAAGGACCTTTCGAAATGTCTCCGCATATGGGGAGGGGTCCATCGTCTCATTACACGATATCCGCTTCGCTTCTGACTATACCGGAAGATATACGTAGGTAAGCCCTGGTGGTACTCTTGAATGCCTTAGAGTGATGAGTAGGATCTAGCCAACTCAAAAAGGGGACGAAGTCTTCGGCATAACCAATCTCATGACTTCTCTGCAGTGTATTTACAGGAGGACTTATTATTCTTGCAGAGAAATTGAGCTAAGCAATGTAAGCATTGAAATTGCAACCCGGATGCAAGCCACTTGATATTGGCAACGTTCCAATTAACGCCATGGCTGTACTAAGTTCCTGTGCTTACGCTCTGATTCAGGAAAACTAAATTGAAGGAGAAGATATAGCTTCATTAGTGGAGTAAACTGGCTGACAAGGTGTCTAACATAGCCAATAAATTTTTGTAGATCAAATAGGCTTAAATGGAACGTTTCGGTAGATTGTAACCCTATTTCCCCTAGGCTTGATAGAAACTGGTAAGTGCTGCGACAGTATCTCCTCTGGGGCCAAAATTCCACCCTTGAAAGTAGCCTGCGGTCATCCCATTCAATTACATATGTATCATGAATCAAGAATACTTGGTAGATTCCTCGACGTACTCTCAATTCTCAACTCAACTGGTCATTTCCGTGCAATTCGTGACTAGTTTGTGTTGCATCTACGGTGGGCCATCGGACCTTCCCTAGATTGGTACTTCTCGTCCGCCTCAAGGAGGATTGAATCTGCACAATGTGATAAATCAAGTTGCTTTGGCCGGGGTCTTCTAGATTCTATTGAAATTTGTTAAATCTCGATGCCTGAAACAAGATCTATCAGCTTGAAAATCAAAGCAAGGAGATCACCTCTGGAAAGCTTGCAGAACTGTGATGCGCAAAAAACGAAGCAATTGATAACAAATAAGTGACCATTCCTATTTGATGAGTTCTCGCAAAGCTTCAATTGATGAGAAAAGTGAGAGGGTCTCTTCCTTCTACAGGCCTGTTATGCTTTAAAGTGAGAGCTGACCTACTCAATCTTTAAAACCCTTCGATCGTGAAGTTCCACCTTCGTCAATGGATTGCTTCTGCTTCATTGAAACCTTCCTGTCTTGGCATAGTTGAAGGACAGAAGCCTTGTTCTATTATCGAAATCTCGTTAGACTGACAATCTTAGCAGAAACGCTTTCTTTCTGCTTCCCTTCTGATCATTTGGATTCCTACGCCGAGACGATATCGCGAAGAAACTGCCTTCTAACAACAATTCGAGACCGTATTACGTCGTAAAGTTTCTAGTATTTACTCAATGGTAGGCACGGCTCGTCCTTTTGAAAACACTCAGATAGGTTAAGCCAATATGATCTCGAGAAAGGAAGGCTAGATCATTATATTTGACGAAGTATCCTTGAAAATAATGCGCTATGTCCTAATATTGCAGTATCTTCTTTGTATACATGTAGCTTCAGAGAAAAGAAACAAGTTTCGGGGGAAAATACGATGAGAGATGTACAACATTTCGGGCACGCAGACCAATGTTTGTGCGCTTTTGAGAGAATTACCGTCGCCTCCTTGCCAGACAAGTAAGAATAGGACGCTTCCGTAGTTCTTTCTCCAATCTAAAATCCCTGTGCTGTCTTTCTCGAGACTCAGGCTGCCCTGAGACATTCTCAGTAAACATTGAAGTATAGTCCTTTGGTTAGTGGGAACGTTTAGGCTTCGGTGTTTGCACGGAAAATAGTGCTGAAGGTATCTTGATAATAACCGTGCAGCTCTGAGCTATCTAATCCAACATGCATTGCTACGTAGCACCTATGAAACAAAAGAAGGCAACTCTGGCTAGGGCTAAGAGCCTTGATACTCTCTCAAGAAGATAGAAACCGTGTGTAGAAAGGTCATTCCTCCCAAGAAATGGCATGAAAACAGGGCAAGAATCGCATGTAGATTATATTTGTCACTGCAAAGCATGAGGCCAAGATGAGAGACAAGCTATTGCGAGACAATGCTGAATAGGCACATTCAATGCGTTGCAAAGCGCGGGCTCGGGAGCCTTGAAGCTGAAGCAAGGAGATAACGGCTGACTCCTCAATATTATAGAACGACATAGCTCAACCGCTGGCTGATTTCTGTTACACGCCAAAATCTATGTATATGTACGGAATCTATGTATTCCTTTCAGGGTCTGAATCAATAATTAGGGGATGACTTACGAGCGACTACTGTATCTACCAACCTAACATTCTTGTCATGGCTCCGTGAACACAATGAAGCTTGATGATGACATTGGACTCAGTGTTGTGAGGGAAACAACACTGAGACTTTGGTGATGTAGTGGAAGACTGTACGCGAAACGAAGCAAGTCAACCGTGTTGGTGTATCCCTCTGGAGATAACGAAGAGTGTGCCCCGAACCAACTGCTACAGTCCAATAATAATGAGAAAATAAGTAACACGCTTGAATCCTATGGAAAGTGCTAGTAGTATGTAAGAGATTAAAGATATATGGAGGGCACTGGCTCATCACAGTTGCAGAGGTCAATGTATCTTGACATGGTCTAGATAGAAAAAGTACAATTAAATTCGACCTAAATACTAATATCGATATACGACGGCGTCCAGTTACAAATCCCACTTAAAGAACTAGATAACCTCGAACAGTACTAATTGAATGTTTTTGCCCTAATTATAACCCAAAGAGTCCGAACTGTCGTCTCTCACCCACCTTCCAAATTAGGAAGTAAATTCAGCACACGACACAAGTCGTTCAGAGCGATGTAATCGACTTACAGGTGTAATTAATTATACCACTGTGCTTTGATACTCAATCAAGAACATGCAAAGAACAAATCTCAAGCATGAAAGCCTGAATTATTGGGTGGGAGCAGCCCAAAATCGAGCCCCTCCATCCGCTCGAATATTTTACCGCTACTATATGCGATGCTGCATGAACGCCCAACAGGAAGAACGGGATGACTTCTTTCTCATTAATATATGCAATAACCTACTCACTGTATCTTATTCTTAGTTTCAGTTAGTGCTTAAAAATCCCGAGTTCAGTTGATGATATCATTTCGGTATCTATGGTATCAATGTTTCCCGATATTGTGTGCCATGCCCTCGAAATAAGTATGTCAGACCTCAACAAACGCCATGCTCCGATAGACATAATCGCGTATTCGAACGATCGACAAGCGAAATTCTCACATGCTTAAACCTTAGAAGTTAGGCATACTTGGAGGAGGGGTAAGTCGGTTGACATCCACATGTTGGTTGGAAACTTCTTTCTATGCAGACGTGAATAGTAGTCCGATCTAGACCGGACTAGAAGACACGAAAAGCTTAGAATTGCTTTGTTTTCGTTCTCAATTGTTCAGATGGTACGCATGTGGCTTGTATCCATTGATCGAAGCCAAATACACCAGTGCCTAAGTCTAATTATTTTACATCAGGCTAAAAAAGATATAAATTGAAGGAAAAAAAACACTTATCGATAACGTCAATCGGAACATGCAGGCAAATATGCAGCCAGACAAGAGTTACCTTTTACGGTAGTTGGTATACTTTCCACTATCTGCATGCGTCATGCAGAAAAAGATACCTTCCTTCGTATGAAACGAAACACACACATACATAAAAAACGAAAACACACAAACAATCAATTCCTTCGATATTAGCGAGAGGGGATCTTTTAACCCTTGCAAGATGATAATAAACTCGTCACACCAAGAAAGAAATGCAGAATTCGAGTCAACAAACAAGATTCAACGGCCGAGGGCAGCAAGGGGTCATGAGCTATTGATGATCATTATCAAATCGGATCATTTACTCGTCAATTTCTTTTAAGCACCAGTTTATAGATCTGAACGACATCCCTTGGATCGTGTTTGAGATTAATTTCTGCTAGTATCGTAGAAGCCCTAGCCCTAAACCCTGGTAAGCGATTGTTACAACATACACGCATAATGTCAACACCAACGGAATTTGTCCGCTACACGGTAATTTATCACGATAGCAGTATTATACCAAGTTAATCAACGATTAATTAACGGTGCCAGAGATGCATGAATGCCGCCATTGCAGAATTGAGTGAGTAATCCCGATGTATCGATTAATCCGCTCACGTCAACGCAGATGACTTTTTCGAAGAAGCCCCTCACATGAATAGAATAGAATAACTAAGAATAATACGAGATAAACACAAATTATCTGAGCAAGGTTTGATAAAATTAAGATTTATCTACCAAAGCCCGTGTCCACTGTATGGTGTTCGGCGAAATTCGTGCCCAATGTTGATTGATGTATACCCGATCAGGTAATTTGGTGGTAACTGGAACTTCAAACTGTTCCTCCGAGTATCATTCAGATCAAGTCTGAAGAGTCGGTGAAACATTTTCAAATCTGCCTAGAAAATAGTTTACAGTTGCAGCCATGGGAGCAGTAGACGTGATGACTTCCAAAATTCGAATAGATTCTTGCAGGATCGATTGTGCGGTATAATGCCTATCTTGTCCCCGTGCCAATCGCATCAGAAGATCAACGGCGGTTTATCACTTAGCCCTCTTACGGAAAATTTCTTTTTAGACCCAGACGCCCGGGTTTGAGACTGCTCTAATAGTACTACATACGTATGTATCGTCTCGGAGGATGCGCGTTCTTATGCACGAGCTGAATTGACAACTCAACCCGATCCATCCCAAACCGGTTCGAGTTTACCGCCAATTGTTCTGATTGCTGTTTAAAAATATTTAGCTGCAGACTTGGCCGGCATGATGCATTACTGGATCTGCGCACTCAGCCTCTAAAAAAGTTTTTTTTTCCGTGCTTGTGTGGTTTGCGGTCCATCGAACAGCGTCAAGGATCAGCGATTTGCACGAGGCGGTCAGGGTTACCGGGTTAATAAAAGACGCTAATAGCTAGGCGCAGGATCGAATAGCGGTGACTGCATTGTGCATATCGTTGTTGACTTGTTGTTTTTAGGGTTAGTGGTTGATAAACATTGACAATTGGTGAGGCTATTACCGGTCTGAAGGTATCCATAAATTCTGAGCAGTGTGTTGTTCACGGCGGGCCGTCTGATACCGGTCCACATATCCACCTTTTTCTTCGTAAGAAAAGTCGATACAAGTCTGGTTGAGCGGGATAGCGTCCGTTGTGGATGAAGCGTATCGAGGGTGTTTGGACAGCATGGATCATGCTCCTATTGTGGATGTCGTTTTTTTGGTTGTGCGATGGATACGGGTATGGTACCAAGATTTCTCAAATAGTTGTTCCATGGTACCAATCTTGAATTTGGACTTCAAACCAAATCGTGACAACGCAGTGTTGTGGCTGAGTTGATGGTGAAACTATTCTCTGATTGATTCACTGAGTACTCCGTGGTGATGATCGAAAGCGTTTGCCTATCCATTGGTAGGTAGATCACGTTTTTTAAGAGGCAAATCGACTCATTAGATTGAGGCAATACTTCATCCTGTTCAATGACTGCATTCTTCTTGCTTGTTGTGTTGATACCTGGACGATTTGATATGATTTTGGCAACTTTGTGTGGCAGTACTTGACAACGCATCAGTCATCAGACTCCATCTTGTGCCATGTGACTGCGATGGACATGAGTCGTATTGTTGTATTCTAGACAAGTATTAGGAGTGTGTTCCAGTATCACTTCCAACAGCTCTAAAATAACAATGTGAGTGGCAACGAAAGACAGATATCTCGACATACGAAGGAAAGAAGAAGTTGCAGAAACAAGAAGCAACAGCCACAAGCACATGACCAGCTGACAAATCGGCTGGTCCCACACCGACCATCCAATCGCAGGGTAGATCGACAATGCATAGAACACGGACAGCTGAAAGGCTTCTTCTCATTGGCATCGTCGTCGTGCTCCGTAAGGCTGCATCAGCTGAACCAATTCGACGCATTCCCGCGATAAGAAGGGCTGTCTTATCGATTGGATATCAACTGAAACTTTGCATGAGCCCTGAAGCCATGCAGGCAGATGCGCATTCGATGCACATATACGCGCCGCGCTGAACAGGGCCAAAGGGCGCAGTTACTACTCGGTACGGATTCTAAAATTCACCCAGAAATGTTAAACAAGTCGGCTGATATGCCGTGGATGTTTCATGTTCAAGCATGGCTGAAAATTCTTCTCTTTGTGTGTGTGCTGCCGAGGATAAATCAGGCGGAAGAACAATGAGACAAAGAGGACGCGTCTAATTAAGGAATGTTATTGGATGCCGCCTTGTTCACCCCTTGTCATGGCACCGAGACAAGCACACCATCAGAAATTCAGAATATTCAGTTTTGGATACTGCTTGTATTTTTAACAGTTTGTATTATGGGATCTGTTGTTTTCATCAGACTCAAGAGATGGAGAGTTACATTCAGGCTGCCTAGACATGTTACACCGTGACAGGACTTTGTCAGGATTTCTTCTCCGTCGATGGGCGACATGAAAAGGATTAAGGATTGCGACCAGGATTTCGATTAATATGTCGGCGATAAATCTAGGATTTAAGCCAGTCTCACAAAGTCCGAGATATGATGTCCTTTCTCGCTCTTCGGGATCGATCCTACTCCGCAATTTCTCATTCCGGCTGATTCCATTGGCATGGAAGAGATCTTGCATGTGAGTCTACTAGTATCTTGCAGAAACCCCTTTCTAGCTTACCATTTTGCTATGTAGGTACGTACTATGTACGTATGGAGTCACTGGTGTAGGCACCAACCGTTGGACCATGACTCTGACTCACGTAAAATTCATGTGGCAATCAACGCTAATCCTGCCTCCATTCGTTCTGCCGTAAATGATGCAGGATGAAACAACCCCGTCTGCGGGCCTAGTTCGCGGCCTGCTGTGGTAGACTATTCCGTACGTAGAAGTAAGACGAAGGGGAACGGGCCTCCGATATCCCGGCAGTTTGAATCCCGAACTTTGTTTTTTCTAGAAGCTCCATAGTACGCTCCGGACATGGATGGAGAATTGGAGATTCAAGAAAAAGGGGGAAAGGGCAAAAGCCGTCGTTAATGTTATTATTATTAGTAGTCGTCGGCCTAGAGCACAGCCTCGTTAATGTATACTATGTACACTGCGTACGCTTCATAACGGTGATGCCTCAACAGAACTGCGGATTATCTCCCCGGTATCCAATAAGGCGATGGGATTCAGAACTTTGAAGGACACGGAATGAATTTCTGTTGAAAATATACGACCGTGGTAGACGGCAGGTAAACTTTGCAAGGGTATCTATTCTGCGTAATCCTGCGTTGAATGAGTCAAGGATGCCTGTATAAAATTTGATTACCAATGTATTGGTTGTTATTGACTTGCAAATAGAAGTCGATAGCTGTAAAATTGTTAAATGACTGGCTGATCTGTGCGAGACAAAAATTTTTTCACTTGGTACGTGCTTTCGTTAAGCGAGGAGGCTCTGTGTGAAAGAAACTTGATGTGTACAAAGTTGGTATGAACTATGAAGGGCAGGAAACAACAAAAAAAATTCCAGGTTTCTGGATCACTGTGTATCTACATCGTATGGTCTTATGGAAGGGACGGATGGATGAGAAAAATGGAGGGTACCAATTAAAATGTGTGTAATAAATAAAAGTCGTGCGGCGAGCTTTGGCGTTAGGGTTAGACAACCCCTCGGCTGAGTGTGGGAGGCCGAAGAGGCCTAATTTGCGCCATGCACCCACCACACGGAGGGAATTACTATGTACTTCAGCCTTTGGAGGGCCAAAACGACAAAACCAAAAATAAATGGGCTCGTTTGTGTAGCGTAGGGTTAGTGACCTCCTTGTTCAATTCCAGCCTCCAGGATGCTCGGCCGGAATGAATCACACATAACTTGAACGACAGGATACACTCCGCGTTGGGATCTAAATTTAATAGAGTGACTCATCGATCGAGTCATAGTTAGTTACTTGGTCGATGATAATTATTTTGCCTTGGTGACAAGCACAGCCATGAAGTTGTTGAGTTGGCAGTCATATGAAGATGTTTGGGCTGCAATCGATAAGTTTCCATTTGTGTACGTAGTCCTGTATTGTATGTATTTCGAACCGTAAGAATGAGTGGAGATGGTGGGCCGCTAAGATAACACTAGGAGCTAGCGCAAACGCCACGCCCCGAAGAGCTAATAAACTGTCGGGTAGCTACCGCCAGGCCCCGGCGCGCTAATACACTAGTGCATGGTACTTACGTCGTATGTTCCAGCATGTACGGTAATTTATTACCAATCGATGGACTTGAGTGACTTAGGCCGCTGGTTCTGGTTCCTTGCACCCTGCAGGCTGATAAAACCAACGCCCCATCTCCCGCATGCCCGCTGCTTCCTCTCTTCCTCTCTTCTCTCTTCTTTCTCTTCTCCCAGCCACTGGCTTTTTACAATCACCAATCCAACAGAAAAATCTCTACTCTCAACAAATCGCCGATATTCAGGTATTCGTGTGAATGAACTGAATATTCAATCATTCCAACAACCCGAAAAAATATACTTGGGAGGGTTCACACATCAGACCCTTTTGAGTAGTCCAGACAGAAACAGCGAGAGAATCATCTTTGGGTCCTATTCTCGTCGGATCCAGACTCTTCCACAACGAACTCGTCCACCGTGTTCGCTTGCCACAACGCTCAAATGCCCGTGCAGTCCAGACACGCTTCTCTCCTCTCCTCTCCTCGACCGAAGCCCGTACCCCGGTGACGGTCCTACTCCCAGCTATTTGGTCTGATTATTTGCCACTGCGATTCCTGAGTCTTAGATATCCTGTACAATATAAGCGTTGTTTGCTTTTTTTTTGGTTTTGTTTTGCGTTTTGCATTTTCTGCGTTCTCGTTTTTTCCCGTTTCTTATTGCATTGATTGCCAGTTTGGATCGACTTTCGATTTCGCATCCAGCATATCCATCTATCGGTTGTCCATGCCCTCGTCTCGATAATGTATCACCAATCTACTCCGTCCCGAGGCGGATGGCCTGCGTACGACTACACCACCTCTCCACCGGGTTCACCTTACTACCAATCTTTCTACGCCACTCCAGCCAATGCGTCCCCTAGGGCCCCTCCCAAACGTCATTCTCGCAAAGCCAGTTATGCTTCGCCTAGGGAATCTGGATGGTACTCGGCGTTTGCCCAGTATCAGGAACCCATTCCAGAATATGCGTCATCCCGCAAGTTCGACAATGTAAGTGCGTCTTTTGGTCAAAAGAAAAGAAAACATCGCGCTTCCATGCCGGGTGACGTGCCTTCCTATGGTAATGGCAATGGCTTTGGTTTATTTGGTTACGATTACGTCCGTCCCTCGCGTATGCCGAAACGACCTATCATTATTGATGTGGTTGACGAAGCTGACGATGAGCCGGCTTACATCTACCGCGAGCCAAGAAGCGTTCGCTTCCAGCGATCTTCCTACACAACTGCTACTCCACGCAAGTCAAAGGCGACCACTGATCGTTATTCTTTTTCTACTCAGGTTCCTCCGATCTATGAAGAAGATGTAAAGCGATCTCGAACTCGTCGTGCTTCGACTTCTACCCGCACATCTCCCCCCAAACCACCAAAGATGGCTGCGCCTCCCAAATCTCCCACCAAGGCTACCGAGGCCGATGCCGAGGCCGCCGGTATTCCCGCCGGATATTCGATCAAGAACTGGGATCCGGATGAGGCCCCTATTCTGCTGCTCGGAAGTGTCTTTGACGCTAACTCGTTGGGCAAATGGATCTACGACTGGACCGTTTACCACCACGGCGCTTCTACTCCGATGGCCGATGTCGCAGGCGAACTATGGCTACTTCTTATCAAACTCGCCGGCAAAGTCAAGCGTGCGGACGAATTCATCGATCGTACGGAAAGCCGCGAGACCGCCGAACTCTTGGAGGACTTCCTCGACAGCGGCGAGCGCTTGTGGAATCGATTCAAGGCCCTTCTCAAGGACTGTGAGCAGTTCATGTACAAAGCCGCTAAGCGCGAAACTGGCCGCAGCGCCCCAGTCTCGATGGGACGCAACGCTGGTTGCGAATTTGTCGAGTCCATCTTTGGACGCGACCGAAAGCTACATGATACAGAGAAGCTCATGAACAGCATTCGTCTGTGGGATATGCGGTTCGATGCAAACTGCGAGGCAATTCTCCGCCCGTCTCGCAGATCCAGTCGTCGTCAATCCACCGTCTAAGTCACCACGTCATCTCAACCTCTACATCATCAACAAAACCACAACAACAACTACAGCAACAAAAACCATTCAACCATCTATTATCGGTTCTGATTCGATAAGTCATTTTAGCGAAGGATAAAAGTTCTTTGATTTACTGGTGGGAACTTGCTTGTTTTCTTCCAAATATTACACGGACCGGCTTCGTTGCCAACTGCATTTGCATGGATTTATCATTCAGCATATCGTACGGGGTGTTAGCAGACATGCACCTCGCATTATACATTTCCTTTGTCACAACCATTTCCTGGTGTTTGCTTTTATTTTTTTTTTTCATTTCTGTGCTTAGAGATACCCAATCTCGTGCTGTGGAGTTCATCTTTTCGATGATACCCTTGATTTTATGTCTTATACTTGCTAATACAATATACTTACTTATCTCTAACCATCATCACTATGGTCCCGTAATGTAATGAGCTACGTCAGCCCCGAGTAGAAACACAGTTACCCCGCCCGCATGGCATCAGGTAAGTTCGAGATGAGTACGTAGCGCGTACTATGTTACCCTAAAACGTCTAACCGCCATTCATTCATTCATTCATTCATTCATGCATGCATGGAACATCCAAGATTCTACATACGTACGTAGCATGAAAAAGAATCTAACGAAATGAGCCGATAGGCCGCCGTCCACCAGACTAGTCTACCATCCCAACCATTCAGAGGCTTCGCAGTGGTTAGGGCTATGTATAACCGCTTTGACAACTACAAACGGTTTGACGCGGATACTTATCGTGACACTAACGAGGGTGGGATGCATTAGTGTCCTGCATCGAATGCAATTTGATTGTTTGATGGGATTGATTTTGGTTTAGTTTTGGTATCGAGGGGAAAGAGAGGAGAGGAGGATGAAAACTTGTTCGCGCGCATGACGTGCGTTTGGGGGAGGTTGCCTGCTTATTATTATTACGTGGATACGTAGATACGATCTTACGCAGCTTGTTTTCTAATCATATTTGTGTGTGTTTGATTTGATTTGATTTGATTTGATTTTAAGAAGACTGGTCTGTAGTATGTAGAACGTAATGGGGGCGCTTGATAGTTGGCCGGAATACCTCGATAGTGAGGGTGAGAGTGAGTGTGTACCTGGGGCTGAAAATGTAAGCAGCGACATGTGTACTCGACATCCTTGATAATGATTGCAACAGGCGGTGATTTTAGATTTGAATGCAAGAAAAAAAAAACAAAAACAAGGCCTCTTGATGGTAGCTTTATTGGGAGGGCGGGATTGGCCGTCAGGACATCCATGGATGCGTCGACGATGGTTCTGTGGGATCGACATAAGCTTAACCCATGGTTCGGTCGATATCCGACAGCATGCTATGTACAAACATGAGGTGGAAAGGTTTCTGCGAGGAGAAGTGAATGACACATTATGCTATCTGGTAATCCTTCAACGGTTCACTACCCTAGGCCCAATCTCAAGTCAAATAGATCTAAACGAGACATCAACCCTGATACAAAGGTCAACAAAAAAGATGGGACGGATGTACATGTTGATAGGGATAAAGTCTATCACAAGTACCCCCTAAGTACTGGCTTCATCTCCATCGCCAGCCACAAGCGCATCCCAAAGATCCGGAAAATCACGAAAATTGAGAATGTCCTGTAATGAGTATTTGCGAATAACACCTCGCACCATCGCACCCCGCTCGACCAACCACTGCGCAATCCGAAGCCTTGCCGGATCTATTGCTTGCCCTCGACGACCATAAAAGGTACCCGTGTCCAGCGCTAGATGGAGGGCAGTAGGGCCATGCCCGGGATAATGACACAAAGTCTTAGCATCCACACCCGTGCTAGCATGGATATCAACACCCTTTTCGAGCAGTAACTTGACGATATCTGCCTGGCCACTCATGACGGCGAGGTGGAGCGGTTGACCAGTCCAGGGATCCTCCTCGTATATACCAGTGGGCTTGATGTGACCCTCGTTCCACTTCATAGTTGCGGCGTGTACGTCCGCTCCTGCGTCTATCAAAATCTTGGCAACCTCTGTATGGCCTCGGTAACATGCGAAATGTAACGGTCGCCAGCCGTGTATATTACTTCTCTCAATGTCGGCGCCGTGATGCAGAAGGAGTAAAACGATTTGTGTATCTCCGCATTGGGCTGCATAACCGAGCATGGGTATATCTTTGTTCCAATTTCTGATTGTTGAGTTCAGATCTATGCCAGAATGTGTATTCACACCATATTCGAGAATGATTGTAGCCATGTCAATGCTCTGCTTCATGATGGCCACCTCAAGCATAGTATGTTCTCCAAAAGTGGTGTCCTTCTTGTTAAGGATCTCCTGCATCCTGTCGGAGGATTCGGTGCTCTGTTCAAGCAAGAACTTTAGCACAGCGGTTTGTTCGGCAAACCCAGCACAATGAATTGGGAGCCATTCGTTACTATCTGCAACATCGGTTTTGGCACCACAAGCCACGAGGGAGGTCACCAAGGTGATATGGCCCTTCTCGGCAGCAAGATGTAACAGAGTGCGACCGTCGCTGTTAGCGCGATTGATTGCGTTCGCCTTTTGTAGACAGAGACATATGCGCATTGTGAAATCGCTCTCACTTGAGAATTCACTTAAATGCTCTGACCAATGGTCTTCTTTCGGATATGCCGTAGCATAGTCCAAGAAATAGGCGACATCACCCGCCTCGCCAAGAAGTGCCGAAGTGAGTATGGGATCAAAAGTCTTGGAAGATGCTTTATAGACGTCCGCGCCAGCATTGGTCAGTGCTCTGAGAGCACTTTGCAAGCCACGCTTGGTCACCATGAGTGTCAAGGCGGTTTCCCCGTTTTGGCAAAAGTTGATGTTTGCACCGGCTGATACCAGCTTGTCTAGAATAGCTCCAAAGTTTGCATTGATATCCTTCTCTTTCAAGGGCTCTGCGTCCATTGTTTGAGCCATGTATGATTCAGCTAGAACATAAATTGCATCTGGAGAAGGACGTGCTCCGTGGCGGAGGAGAAGATTTGTCATGCCCAATTCAATACTCTTGATGGCATGATCAAGGATATGAGTCAAATCAAGATCAACAGGAAATTGAGCCCCTAGTTCTAGTAAGACTTGGACCACTTTCCATCTCCCGGCTTGCAATGCCATGCCCAATGGAGTCAACCCTTCATCAAATCGTTCAAGCCGCTCAAGTCTCGTCAGCTGTCCTGCTATTTTTTTGATCATGGTTGCCTTGTATAACACTGGTGTATCTTCCCACTCGCTCTCATGCTCATCTCCACGGGCAGGCTTTGCACGCACAGACTGGTCTAACATTTTGGTCTGGTCATTTTCGCATTTACCATCCAGGAGAAGGTTCACCACTTCTTTCAGATCATGCACGTCGGGGGTTTCTTGACTGTGTAATGCCAGCAGGTGCAATGGAGTACTACCGTTGTGATCCACTACATCAACCGGACATCCGGCTTCAACCAGTATTCTGACCAGTGGTAAATGAGGTCGAAGCACAGCGTAATGAAGCGCAGTTCTCCCGGAGAGATCCTTGGTGCGCGTATCTGCGCCTCTGGAGAGTAGTAATCGGGTGATCTGCATGGTCAAATCAGATTCCGACGGCTGGTCTTCCGAAAATGTCCTCAGGGAGAAGCCAGAGGCCTGAATCAAGGCCGTAGATCCATTATCACTAAGCTCAAGTCTGTAGCCAGGCAGTGCAATCGAATTTTTCATGCGGTAGTCGGAGTCCCGCACCACAGGCTTGTCTATATCCGCCCCTCCGTCCAGAAGCGCGGCGATGGTTTCTACGAAACCATTCATGACGGCTTCGTGTAATGCAGTTCGTCCATATTTGTCTCTCATGTTTGGGTTCGCGCCATTTTCCAACAAGCATTGCACGTATCGAGGATCTTCTCTACATGCCGCGACACACAAAGCATTCCAGTAATCGACATCCGCTCCTGTTTTGACTAATAATTCCACTGATGATAGTTGTAGGTCACGAATGGCCGATAGCAGGAGGACGGATTTCCATTCCTTAGAGTCTGATCGCCACTGTTCCGAGTCGTCTGCATAGCGTCCCGTGAGTCTTGGTATATTTGACTCGCGTCCATTGACACGTTCACCCTTCGTCATAGTTCTCCATGGGTTGTGTGACACAGGGACGTCGAAGCCTTCACGTTCCCATATCATGTTGAATTTAGCATCTGTGACAATGTCTCGAGGGGTCTGAAGATGATCGATCAGCATCGTGAATATACCTGCATCCTGACCGGCAACAGCTACATCCACAGGAAGGGTGGCATCAGCGTAGGATACAATTTCTTCCATGGTCATTTTATGGAAGACTGGCTCGGATAGTTTGGATTGAGAGTGGTGTTCAAGGAGTTTCTTCACTATCTCCGTGTGCCCGCCTGAAATGGCCCAGTGTAAAGCCGTCCATCCGAGGGTACTTCGAGCGAGATGATTGGCGCCATTCGAAAGCAGAAGACGCACCATGTCAATACTCCCCATGAATGCAGCCCAGAACAATGGGCTCCATCCTTGAATGTCCTGAACATTAACGTTCGCTCCGCTGTGTATGAGGATCTCCGCTACGGGGAGCTTGTCGTTAGCACATGCCCAGTGGAGAGGTGTCCATTTATGCGAGTCCAGCGGAGTGGAAGGAGCACCAGCCCCTACCATTCTGCTTGTGATGTAAGCCAGACCCCAATAAGCTGCTAAATGCAACGCGTCTGGGTTCGTGGGCATGGATTGAAACAATTCCTCTGTGATCCCTGTGTCGGTATACTCCCTGCGAAATTGCAGCGCCTGGAAAGCACTATTTCTGAGTGATGTATTACCCAGAAGCTTCAGGACTAGATGTTCCAGATCGATTTCGCAATCTCCCAGAATGACGTGTTGTCCCCAATACTTGGAAGAGTATTCCAAAAAAGGTAGCGAATTGAGTCGCTTAATCATTTCGGCCGAACTTGTACAAGGCCCAGCCATCAGGGGCTTCAACGACAGATAATGAAGACAGGTACGAGCCATATCAAGATTAGTTTCCTTTTCCTGCAATGAGTCGTGAAAGACTTCGTACACAAAAGCATGTACCAAACCGAGCGTGTTGTCATGTTTATTGAGAGCTACCAGTCCGGCACAAACCTGAAGAAGGATATCAGGGCTCGGCATATTATCAGGTTGCAGCTCGTCGCCGTCTTCAACAGCGAATGCGGTAACGACTTCATCCAACTTTAGTCTTCGCTCTGCGACCATAATCCAGCCGAGAAGGCGTCGAGCGAGCGTTCTTCGTGCCGATGGCTGGGCATCTACCCGCTGTAGCGTCCCTTCGAGGGCTTGCTTTAGACCTTGTGGTGGTCTCTGAAGTGCTTTGCGTATTTGATGGACTGTCACAAGATCAAGTAATTCATCCAAGAGCAATCGGCAAAGGAGGAATCTGTGATCGATCAGAGTTGAGACTCCGTGAAGGGAAGGTGCCAACATACATGTTTCCAGTTTTGGACACAATGTCGTTAATTAGTCCGGTATCCTTGGCGACTTCCTCAGCAAAGTCACTTTCCTGAAAACGACTAGTGACATATAATCTCAGATCAGATTCTGTAGGCTTGACTTCCAGCTGAATAGCCGTGTCCAGCTTCTTTCGAATATGTGGTAGATCTCTGCTTGTAACCAGTATGTGGGTGTCTGATCTCGCAAGTTCGATCATATGCCCTAGAATTTCATTTGGCGTCTTCAGCTCGTCCAGGCCATCTATTACCAAGTAGATTGGTTGCACTGAAGCCGCCAAAGAAATCAACCGCACTACTTGATTTGCGTTCTGTAGAACACACGGGTCACCACATGACTCTTTGAGCGTAGTTAGCATTTCTCCGCTTGCTTGATCAATAATCTGTCGAAGAAGATGGTGTAGGATATCTATCGTTCTGACTTGATTCTGTGAAGAAAAGTCGCAGAAGAAGTATACGACAAGAGAGTTTTGCCTTCGTTTTTGCAACAGATGGTCGATCACCACCGAGCTACAGATGTCAGATTGTTTAGCGCGTAAAAGGGCAGTTTTGTCGGTCATAATACATACGCAAGAAAGCTCTTTCCTACTCCCGCTACATTTATGGTCAACGACTAGCAGGCTGAACACGTTGAAATGGAGTACGTACGCGGACCATGGCACCACAGAAGCTCTGTTGACCTGCTAAGCCAAGTCTGAACAGCGACGCTGTCTAAAAACCAACCACCTGTTCCCGGACAAGGTGATGACTCCTGTCGGAGTGGAATATTCGGATTGGGAACCCACGTTAACAGCAAAGTCCGATCTTGCTCTGTTCCATAATCAGTAATTGTTGGATGGATAGTCGAGAAATGGCTAACCTACCGTGATGTACCAAGGAGACTTTCTTATATGTCGCGGTTGTTGTGATGCTGTCTCTTCAGTCAGTACATTGCATTGTAGAAACAGTCCACGTTAGTCTATACAGTATACAGGAAGATAGATAATCTGTGAAAAGCGCCCGGAATTTCTGTAACATATCAATGTGCGGTTTCAATTCGCGATCTAGAAAAGGCCGCAAAAATCTCGACTTTCGTCTCTCAAGCTCAAAGTATAAACGACTGAGTTCCTTATAGCAGTCCATCAACGCATCCTCGTTCAAGCTTGGAGGCCGAGCTGGTAAAAGACCGGTCGACTCCGACTCCGCGACCGCTTGCTCGACGCGATAGAGAACCTCGATCAGGGCGGAGACTTCTTGAAGATATTGCTTTTGTGTTTTCGGTGCATTTTTGACTTCGCGGGCGTAAGTATAGCTCAGTCCAGCGATTTTCGCAGAAAGTTCTATCAAGGTAGCGATGCTGGAAATCAAACCCAAAGCCTCAGCCATGGTTATTCGTTTGAGGTAAATAAGATATTGAGTCGGCCGTATCTCATACGGATTAAAACAACAAAGATTAAATACCCATACAGAGCCCTTAATTCTAGATTAAAGAATTTAACCTGTGGTGTGTTCATATTGCAATCAAGGCGTATAGAATGAGAGGGGAATCCGGCTTAGTGTCTTCAGCTTGCTGGCAGTGGCTGAGCATCAGCGAACACGACAGGTATATATGCATGATCTACTATTTCGAATGGTTGGTTACACTGTGTTCGACATCCTCAGCCACATTATCGACGTGCTTTCTATATTTAGAGTCTGACAAACAGAAGAAAATATAACCCTATCCTATTCACTGCAAATCTCGTCAATCTTCCCCTTGGATGCGATCAATACTCTAATAGTCCTAACCTCATTTTAGGGCTTACTGTAACCCTAGAGGCTTTCGAGCGGTGCTTCCTTCGCTGCATTTAACGAACAATCTGTACATTTTTCGTTGTTTTTCATGTTGTCGAATAACTCAGTTAGGCCCACAAAAGAAATTGCTAACGATGTGAACATCTTAGCGTTTTTTATTTTATTTTGCATTTCTGCAGCTGAACAACACTTTCAAAAGCAGCCATTTTTTCAGCTGTACCTTAATATTTACGCACCTATATACACATTGAATCCATTGACTCTATGTCACTTGTGTATCAAGGATCTAATACCTAAATTTTCAAACAAATTTAATGTGGGCACAGAGATTGTATTGATATATCATGTTTCCCTTCAAAGGTTGCCTTCTCAGTTTGGACCATCACCATTGCCATAAGCGCTGAATGTGTACTGCACACCCAAAGGCGAAAGAGAAGGACCACCATTTTCCAAAAGAACCTCGGAGTTGTCCGCAGTTCCAAAATATGCATAACGATAGACACAGTCGTTGTTATCTAGGAAGGGGATAGCCGAACGCAAAAAGTTGCTCTGGTCGTCGATCGAGCCCAGGGCTTGGAACTTTGCAGGAGTCAACGCATCGCTCGCTGTACATTTTATGGGGGTTTTACATACCTCAGTGAGCCAAACTTGGCGACCTGTTAGAGAGCAAACGCTGTTGACCCAGTTCTCAAGATCGTACTCCAGACTGGCGTCGTTGTACCAATGAATGGGGACAAAGTCAATGTGGCAGTCGCTGCATGCTTGTAAAAACTCGGACAGCCATTCATAACCGTCATTAGAGACAGCAGGGGCACCAAGTTGAGCATGGCCAACGAAGGGCTCCATGTACGTTCTCCAAGCGTCTGCTGCCTGCTGGGGAGAGAGATTGGATTGACCCGACTGCTCAGGCTCATTGAAAGCGAGCAGGTGGCCAGAACCGCCATTGTTCAGCCAATACCAGGCATTGTCAAACCATTGATTGGTGTGGTCGCCGGCCGTACCCCAAAGCATGGGGACGAATTCAGCAAAGGACTGCTTCTGGCCTGTAGTACTGTCCCAATTGTACTGCCAGTTGACCTCAGAAGGATAATTGTTCCACGAACCACCAAATTGCCATATGGGGATATCGTCATTGGCAGCCAAACCTCTCTTGGGCCAGGGGTCGGCAGCTGCCGAAGCCACGAGGAGGGAGGTAGCCAAGCCGGCGACAATGCTAAAACGAGACATTGCAGAGGAAAAGTTCCAAAAGAGTGTATGGTAGAAATGACTCGAGTAAGAAATTATCAGAATGAGATCTAAGAAGGAGTGACTGTTCTGATTGATGTCTTGCAAACTACTAGTAGGCAGGGTGATACCCCCGCCTATTTAATCATGGGCATCCCATAGAATCCAGCTTAACTTGTGTATATTCTTACGAGGGAAGAAAACAAAATACCACAGTGGAGGCTGATATCAGTTCACTACTACGGAATAATACGCAAGTTCATGGAAGAAAATGAACAGCTTACCTTGGAATTCTAGACCAGTCATCTTTGAGCTCGTTATGGTTGTAAGCCGGCCGCAGTCCGCCATGAACCAAGAGTCAAATCTTTCTCATCCAGAGGCTCCTGTAGTTCCACACATGGTCATCGACGGAAGCTAAGTCTCTGGGCGCAGTGATGAGGCGTTCGGAGGTTGCAATATCTAATCAACAGGGTGGCATTTCGCTTTTCACGGAGCCGATGTGCGGTGTCAAATTTCCGCAGCAAACCAGGTGCGCAATTCGCCATATGGTAATTGGCCTCGAAATATAGAAAACATCCACCACGAAAAATGTCTATAGTTGAGTTACGAGTATTGTTTTTCATCTTCGCATGCTGACAGGCACGTGGTGCATATCTAGCTAGGTAAATCTCATCCAGGGTTATGGGGGCCGATTTCGAAAACCCCTGTAAGCGCCTCTCAAGGACCCTTCAATGTGACAAACCCGTTAGTTATGTATAGATCCATAGACAGATCAACACTTTGGCCGCGCTTACTCCTATCCATGCTAATCTAGCACTATCCCGAAAATTGCAATCGACTCGAAGATCTGTACAAGTTAAAGCGCTTAAATACGAAGCTATTCATATGTATGAAATTGCATACACTCCAGCGTATCTCAGAGAGCGGAATCAGCTGCTGACAAGCGCACCCTGAAACTTGCCACGAGTAGGTATAGCGCCGTGGATTGTGGCTTGGGACGAGTCGAGCTAATAATACGGTACCTGGACAAACTCCTCAAAATCACGATACCGCTCCGTACTTGGAGGGATGTTGTGCAGGTAGGCCCTCCTCTAGGAGCGATCAAGTATCGCCCTTAGTAGGAACATCTGTACCTGACTAGCAGACAAGGTACTTACATTAAGAATTCTACCTAATTCTCACTAGGTCAACCGTAAAAGCGGCGGTTTGCAGGATCACGGCTGAACCAGCCAATGTAACTTTCAGCCTTTACAGACCTAACGGAGGTCTCTTTCTTCCAAGCATGCATCAAGGCATCATCAGCCAATGGCGAGTTGAGATAGGAAGTCGTGTTGCCTGTTTCTAATTTCCAGAGTACTAGCGCTACACTTCGTCTTGTCGCGATGTAACCGTTGTGCAAAACTTGCTCGTCTCATAGTTCGTATAGGAAGAAGGACAGCAATACCACACTCCAAAATGGAGTACAAGTGGATTAAAATACCATATGGTGTCCAAATATCTACTTTGAAGCTTGGAAGAATCTCCTAAACGAGAGCAAATCGGACTTTCGCTTAACGTTTGCATTATAGTTTCATGGGGCTGGTGCATCATTCAAGCAGTGGATGGCCTGATAGTAAAGAAAGTGCCATTTTCGACTAAATATTAATTGTATCTTTGATGTATCATGACTTTACATCGGCATAGCCGGCTTCCGCAGTCCATTTAATGGATATATAAAAGAGCAAGTTCGTACAGTGCAGCAATCTGTATCGCATCAACCGTATCAATCTTTCGTTCACTATATACATCTCAAATATGGCCAAATACGCAATTGTTCTTTCTATGCTCGCTGGAGTCATTGCCGCTCTGCCGGCCGCTCCAGGAGTAGGCAGCCAGGCTCCTCCTAGCCTACCCAATGCTGATCCGGCGGCTATTATGTCTGTTCCACAGAGCAGTGTGAAGAGCTACAAAACTGGTGGTCTTGTTCGCTACAACATAACTGAAGGCTCTGAGCTCTCTAAGCGTTGGGACTGCAGCACCTCGCCCACTCTTACCTGGGGTGATGCCGATACTGGCGGTCCAGGAATCACTATCGACAACGATGCCGATGACTGGCGTGGTTTCTACTTTTATCACAACAGCTGTGACAGCGTGCCCTGGAAATACATTTGGATTGCTGCCAAAAGCACCCAGTTCGTCTCCGTTCCCGAGGGCTGGGAAGGTCGTGTCCAGCGTGGTGTGGATGCCTACATGCTTAATGGCCAGGCTCAGCTTCTCGGTTCTTGGTTGGAGATTAGCTGGGATGCCTCGAAAGGCAACACTGGCTGGGCTGATGTCTCGCTCATCCGTGGTAATGATGGCGGTATCCTTGTCTGGAACGACAATGGTGACTGGAAGGGATTCACACAGTGGGTTCTGGATGGTGCACCAAATGGAGCCTATGACATGAAGAACGACGGACAGTGGGTCATCAAGTACACTGAGAACAATGACGGCTCGATCAATACCATTCCTCGTGACTGGGACATTCAGCAGATTGGCTCCGACTACGTCTACGTCGATGATTCTCACGGCAGCCCTGTCATTTCAACCCCCAACCAGCGCTTCTCTACCTTCTGGCCTGACGGTCGCGCTTAAGCTAGCTTCACGTGGAACAGAGGGGATTAAGGTCATCTCAGGAGAGAAGAGGCGAGATAAGTGTATAGACAAGGTAGCTTCATCGCCAAGCACTCATGTCAAATACCGGAACTGGGGTGAAATCAGTTTCTGAGGGTTTGCTTATGAGATAAGCCTCTATGATGTATATATCATAAAAACAAAAACCTAACGTCTATAACCAATGTGTATGTATCTAAGTCCAAGTATTCACTTGGTTTGTAGTTAAGGAGTAGATTTATGTGGTATTGAATAGCAGAACTATGATTGCATGAAACTGAATCTCAAGACCTACTTCCATCAATACAAGAACTAGAGTCTTTTGGCACATAATAACTAACTTTAGACATACAGTCACAAGCGAGTTTATCGGTTGGAATGTCTCATTCAAGATAAAATATAACACGTACAAAGCGGACAATCTGTATTCGCCGTTCAAGTAGGGGTCTATCTAGGTAGCCTCGCCATGCCCTTCACCTTATCAGAAAGTTTCCATTTCTGCAACTTGGTTTCTCTCCTCCAACTTTTCATCCCGATTGAGATAAATACCACTCCATTCCAGAACCCGCGCAGCGATCCCATAGCTCCAACAGCAACCATTAACGTATATGAAGACTGATCTGGATGCACTAGCGCAGAGATCCTATTGATCGTGGGAGCAACCCATGTCGCCAGAAGCACAAGAAAAAACACCATTGGCATGAGAATGTATTGTCTAAAAGACACATGAGATTGTTTGGAGTGTTTATGCTCAAGCATGGCGGGAGAGGGAGAGGAGGACGTTTGGCCAATGAAGGATTGAGGTCCCTTTTGATCAAGCGATGAGGCAGCGGGCTGGCTTTGGATGTCAACCTCGACTGTGACGGCGACAGGGTTGTCGGAATGATCGAAAGAGTGGTTTTTGGTGGAGATGTTGGAAGAAAGAGCGATGTGATCGGCGTGTGAGGCATTTAATTGATGCCGGAGTTTGATGACTTTGATGCCGACTAGGATATATAGGATCATGACTATAAAAATGAGGAACCTGGACAAAGGTTGTCAGTAAAAACAAGCAATATGACCATCATCGATGAGAAGTAAGGCATACCAGATCGGTCCGTAGTAGAACAGGATTCGGAAGAGGACCCATTTGGGAGAAATTGAACACCAGAACTGAAGATTCGCGATCAGCCAAATGCATGCTTGAGACATAGGGGTTAAGACTCACAGTCACACTTCCATACATGGGCCCCTTATCTGGAGTATGAATAAAAAGAAAGGCCACTGCAGGAATAGCCACGATGCATGTAATGATTGTGATATAGTAGATTTCAAGCTTGCGTAAAGCCTCCGCTTCATACCGGCGATAAACAACGAGGTAAACGTCTATCGCCATTGCCACTGTCCAGAGAACATCTGCCATAGGGAACCTACGTGGAGGAAGATTCGTTAGTAACTGTCACGCATAACATATTTGCTTCCTTGATACATACATCTGAAGACAGAAGCCCTGAAACTGGCACAAAGCGGAAGAATTGCCTGCATCCGGTCCGCTTGTCGATATCATCGTCGCAATAAAGTCAAAAAGGTTATAAAAAGCATTGATGAATATGAGACGGTGCATTGGGTTCCGAAAATGCCGTGAAGAGGCGAAGGTCACTATTATCGTGATAACACCCAAGATAGAGAGCATCGAAGCAAAACGACCAACTAGGGTTAGGGTATGGAGCTGCTCGTCCGTGAGAGCCATGGCGAGAGTGTTCGAGGCATATAGAGCCTCAGCCTGGAGACTTCTAGGTATGCTAGATTTGATTGCGGCAGTAAAATTGAACTCTCTCTCGAGAAAATAACCCAGCATCGAAGCCGATCACATATTTGCAGGACGAAGGGACTCATTAGCTAAATATCTTGAATCCATGCTTGGAATTCGACTTCATAATTTAACCCATGCTTAAGAACAAATGACTTATGGCGTGATGACTCTGATCAGTCTCGAGGAAAGCCATTTTTGAAGAGGCTATATCGCTTCCCATATTGTTTTGTCGCTTCTGCGCGATTTGCTGTATGGACGATGATTGTGAATTTCTACATCGCAATTGCGTGATTCGGGTCCGTCTTTAGTATTTATATACACCATTTCTCCATACTCCGTAAAGCACATTTATATGGCTGGCATGTCCCACACTAGGATTTTGCTTTTTCTGCTCTCCCGCTTTGGGCAGCATTGAACTGATGACCAGCGCTGAAGTGAGAACATCCAGCTGTTGAACGAGTCCAATAATTTTTGTGCAAAACCTTCTCCCAATGTTCGCAAAAACATGGTACGCACGTGGGCTCTAACACATCTTGAGCGAAAATCGTGAGAGAAGAGTTTATTTTGCATGTACGGAGTACGACAGGATGAATAGAATTAGGTCAGTGGTGCATCAGGGCTTCCTCAAATGACGACCCCAAATCAGGGAATGGGTTTCCATCAGCAAAGACCCTTGTCAAATCCAAAATTGAGACGTCAGATCGTATATCTACAGTATGACCATATTGAACGAGCCCGCGATAAGCGAGAATTGCGCATAAGCTACCCGGGGGGGGGGGGGGGGGG